>JBBJLR010000024.1:8672094-8683625 GCA_037577145.1 Brachypetersius gabonensis
TCTCTCTCTCTCTCTCGCTGTCTCTCTCTCTCTATCCTTCCTCAATCCCTCTCTCTGTCTGCAGGACACGTTATTCGTCCGAGAGGACAGCCTGGATCCCCTTCTCTCACCTTCTCTCTGCCGGTGGCCAAATCCTCGTCTACGGATAATCTCCGTGAGCACAGGGGGCTTGTCAGCGTGGCAATTTCCCCCCTAAATGCCTTCCACAAATAATGGTTTTCAGAATGAGCATTAACAGGCTTGATTACACGAAATGGCCCTTTTAATTTACAACGGGATTCTATTGATCACAGGAGTGCAGATTAAAGCGTTCAATGAAGCCGGTGATGAGGTATTAACCAGCTGTAGCCCCCCAGGGGAGCTGAGGGGAGTAGGAAGAAGACCGGCCGCCACAGCCTGTGTACAGTTATTCCCCCACCGTAATGAAGTGCCTCTATGCGCCGGCATGAAGCACAGACAGAAAAAATAGATTGAAGATGATGAGCTCTTCAAAGTCATTTCTCGCTCTCTCATTCCGCCTCATGCCCTGCTCCTCCTGCCATTTTCCTGCACCACTTCTTTGCCAAAATGCCCCGGATTTACTTAGCTGGACCAATGCAATTTTTATGACCTTATTGCTTTTTTACCATGGTAATAGTTTTGAATCAATTTATCAATCTGCAGAAACCATCAGTCATGTTGCCCTCAAAGATCAAGTCCAGGTCATTCCATCAATTCACTGAGGTGCGCCGAGATGGAAAGTGAAGAGAAAAAAAAAAAGACACCCCCCCTCCCTTAACCCCTTCACCCTCACCTCAGCTGCAGCCTGTTATAACAGTGGGTGCTCGAACTGGATCAGGTTACAAACTGGGACAGGGTTTAACTTTTATCCTGCCCTTATCATAATCGTCTCCAAATATTAAAGGATCCACGTGGCTGTGCATTATTTACTTTAAAAAATGAGAAAAAGCATTCAAAACACAGAGCTATTAAAAAGAATATTTTGGAGTGACGTCACTGAAAAAACACTGGGTTTTTATAAAGTAGTGGTTCTCAAATGGTGTTCAACTGCAAACGCCTTCCAGTGTAAAGAAAACACATGGATCCTCACTTTAGAAATGTTACATGTATATCTGCTTTAAATCATGTTCAGTTGTGGTTACCTAGTTAAAAAGCAAATGGTTTAGTGTTTGAGATTGGGAGTATGCAGGATGGTAATATTTAATCAATATCATGTTAAACAATGTCTATATGTGCTTTTCCAAGTATATTGGGCATACTGTTAGTACTTATGCATTGCAATAACAGCATTGCAAGGTTCATTAAAAGTATATCACGTGTATATTAAGTATCGTATAATTGGATTTGGTGAGGTATGGATTGGATAGAGTTTCTTAAATATTATTGTACTTTTAGTTTTTTTTTTAAATGTGGGACTGCTGGCTTTGTCTGTACCTCAGAAAACTCAGAAAAATTAAATACTAAGAAACTCATTATTAAAAGTCTTGAAAAATGGTCAAGAGCTGATGTGTGATGTGAAGTGTGGAGTAATACCTGTGATGAGGATATGATGGAGGATATTGGTTTAGAAATAAATAAAGAAATAATAAATCAAGTGAAAATCTTTATTTCAGATATAATGTGGTAACTATCTCTCATCATTTGAAAAAAATAAAAAAGATTGAAAAACCCCTGTGAGGTGCATGGAGCCCTCTTTGAGAACCAAAGAAACATTCAGTGGAGTGCTCCTAGAAGAATCCTTTTGTAATTGAAATGTAAGAATGTGTAGAATATTACTAAAGTTTAAGGAACTACATAGAATGTAAAGATTTCATCGAAATTTCATTACAATTCTTCCAAGGGAGAACCATTTAGGAGTCTTCAATTTTATGACTGCAGCAGCCTTCATGTTTAGAGTGGCTGGGCTATGTATGTCTTTGATGTCAAATAATTTTAGTTGCATTCACTTTTATGAAGCAGTTGATTTAAAAACTTTTTTTTTACCGGATATGGCTGTTTTGTAAGACTACAGTGGTCTTGAGGATTTATTCTGTGTGTTTAAAAGTCTTTTAATTTGGTCATATTCCCTTGGTGTCCTTTGTTTGGCTTGAACAAATGCCAATTAATGTTCCATTTCCCCAGTCAAATGGGATCTGAGCCCCCTAATGCAATTGTGATGAATTATCTTAACTGGCTACTGTACATCGAGTAATGGTAATGCAATAATGTGATAATGACAAAATAGCTTTTAGGGACTGGCTTTTAAAATGAGCTCCATTTATCAGTGGTTTCACTTTAAAAGCATCTCTCAGTATAGTGCATTTAATTGCCTCTTTCCATATTATATTTTTCTGTGAGATGTATATATCACTTTTAAGGATATTGGAAATAAACCTAAAGAGACAAAAGTCAAAGGCCATTAATCCAAAAGACCACAAGTACTGTAACTTTGTACTCATGTTCGTAAACAATATACATACACATATAAATATGTATGTATCTCAGATTCAGAGAAGAAATAGGGCAGCCATATGTTCATATAAAATGGTGATGTGTGTGGATCTTCCCTTCACCGTCCCTTGGCCTTTCTCCCTCTCTACAATGGGGCAATAAGTCTCTGGAAGGCCCGGCAAATCGAATCCTAATGAGCCTCTTTAAGGCTGTTTGAATTTCTAATGAATAACTCAAGGCACAAAAATAAACACATTGTTATTGATCATGCTATGAAGATTTAAGATAATCTAATAACTGTGGCATGTATTTGGCTCATGTCTGGACGCCCTGAGCTCTATCCACAGGACACTGCTGTCTCTGTGCTGTTATTACGGTACGGATCATGTCACTAAATCAAACCCGTGTTTGATATCCGAAACCACTTTCTCTGTAAGACACCTTAGAGGAATATTTCTGTCCCTATAGTGTATTTCACTCAGTTGTAAAATTAGAGGAACCTGTTAAATGAGGTCAAGAGGGTGTTAGTACACTTTGTTTACATGGAGTGATAAAAGGTAAACAATGACTATTTGATTTTATTTTTTGGCTTAAACAAATACTTTTGTTGTAAGGACATCATATCCCGCCAAGTCAACAAATAAATCATGCACTCAGCTAGAGTCCGACAGCATTTTTCATGCAGAAATATACATCAGACTGTTTGTCTTGGCAGAAATGCAAAAGCAAAATTCAAAAGAAAAATAAAGAAAATTGTCAGTGAATTGGTGCATACTGTGTGTGTATATGTGTGTTGGTTAAATACTCAGAGCCTCGATCAAATATCTGCTTTAAAAATGGGAATGAGAAAATTAATAAACAACCACGTCATCAAAAGCCAAAGACTTTTTTTATAATACACACAAAAAAAAGGCAAATTTAGTGTCTTTTAAAAATCATATTCTGTACATTTAACATGATTAAATATTACACTGTGAATGCCATTGTTGATATGAGGAAAAACACAATGGATAATAATATAAAATAACATAAATACATATTTTTCAAAGAAGTTTGGACCATTTCTGGTCCACCTTGTCATTGTCAGTCTGTATAAAGGGGTATGGTATTTTCAGTTTATTCAATTATTCAAGTTTATTCAAGTAAAATCTAGACAAAAGGATTATAAAATACACAATCAAAAAAGTCCACTCTGAGTTTGTACAGATTTCTGTAACAGGATGTTTGCCATGTCGCCTGTTAATACTCCGTTAATGTATTGAAATGTTATGCAACATGTTTAAGTAATAAATGAGTGCAGTCACGGCTGAGGTACATGATTGATTATTCAATGACACTATATGGTAGTTTTTAACTCATCCCTTTAAAGCAGTACTATCTGCCCCTTGGGGTATTGGGCCTGGGGATGGTAATGGGTCTTTAGGGCCTCCTGCAATGAATATTTAAAATGTATCTTACATGCAAGTGTGTCAAGGGCACTTTGTTAAATGTTGTATTAGCATCCCTCATACGCACTTTAAAGGTGAATGCATAAGTGAAGCTTTGGAAGGGTCTTATTCATGTACTTATCGTCTCTGTGTTTATCAAAACTTTGATTCAAGTTTCCCAAAGAGCCTTTGAGTGGCTGAACACTTAAAATGTGTAAAGAATACGTTTTACAGAACCCATAAATGATGTAAAGAGTCTATGCTGAAGCTTTCACCTACAACTCTTTACTCAGGTCAAGAACCATTCAGAAATCTTTATCTTTAGATGACTTTGTTGAATAAAATATATTAGGTACAGTTCTATGGATGCCCTCTACAGGCACTTTCATTAGACTATTTAAAATGCCTTTAAATTAAGAGTCAGTGCAGATTATGTCTACAGTACCAGTGTGTGTTTACTGTGATACATTTGAAAATTCTTTGGCAGAGATATCCATCTTACTCTGTGATACTGCTTTTTTAAAGCATTGGAGGGCTTTGTGCAGGCCAATAAAGATGTCGTGGTAGTGTATACCCGATTCAGTGAGGAACATTGACTGTATCCAGAGACGAGGCCTCTGCAAGCCATGACCTACAGCATTCCCAGAAAGAGGTCCAGCATGCAGCAGCTATTATTAGACTAGTGCCCCTATCTCTCTCCCCTTAGAGGTCAGCCTTAAAATGAGCATTAAGCAAATAGCTAATGGAATTTAGGGGTATAATAATATAGGGGTATAGTGAGAGAATTCTATTAACAAGATATAAATCATGTTGAGTGTGAGGTAAGTGTTTTTTAATTGATTGATGGAAACGACGATCCATAGGTTTTCTGAAGACTAACAGCCATTTACCGTCTCCTCTGCAGTAAAAGAGGCAAAAAGGGAAAGATAAGGAAATTACACTGTGCAGGGAATAAATTATTCAGAGAAAATAATCATTTTGTGCTGACATTACTAATGTGAAGAAGCATTTAATCTCCTAGTGCAAGGGCCGCTCCTCCGGGACAGAGGTTTTGGGTGAAGGTTTTTATAAAGATTAAAGCTGCATCCTCCTTGCCCGGGCTGCGATTACTTTTAGCCTCCTGTATTCTAATCACTGCAGGCAGCGGAGGGAGCGCAGGCAGAGCAGAGCTTTTGAGAAAACTCCAAAACTCCAAAACTCTTAAACTCCTGAACTACACACACACACACACACACACACACACACACGCGCACGCACACACACACACACACGCACGCACACACACACACACATGCACCACAATGTTTTACATATAATAATTATACAGTTTTTTTGGGAGTATGTTAACCTGTCCTTGAGTAAACCCCAGTATTTACAGTTACTATCCTGCTTCTGCATTTCAAGCATTCATAAAAATTAATCAGGTGCTGTTGATGGACTGAGAAGTCAGGAATCATAAAATGTTCTGTATTTTTCTGACCAATAAATTAATATCTTATCAGGTTTCACAAATTGTGTGATGCTTTGCAGCTTTTCTTTTTGTTGTGTTTACTCTAAGTGTAATATAGTGTTTTACTGGCAAAAACATGCTTACACTAGAATGAGTAGCATTAAACAATTTTTCTTGACCACTTATGACTTTAAACATATGGTATAATGTAACCCCAAATCTCTGAATTTCTGAATCATTGGAGGATAATGTTCATTCTAAATAATTTTGAACCATCTCTTTTGGCCTCTAAATGAAAACACAATGGAAACAGTTACACAATGTAAACAGGCAACTTTATATATGTACACTAATATATACACCTATATATGTATAGAACTGTTTGTATATGTGTTGGGTATGTGTATGCTATATAGATGTTTCAGTCTAGCTTTTAGCTGACCAAAGGACAGACGAGTCTTTTCATATGCACACACTATTTTCACATTTGCTTACATAACGGATCAGTTAAAATACTCCATTATCAGCACAAACTAAGGTTCCACCTTCTAAACAACTGTTCTGAAGAACGAACAATAACATCTCCTTATTATTAGCTGTAGACAGGAGATGTGTTCAATGTCTTAGATCTTGTAAACATCCTGTTCCTCGCGAATCAACAGATGTCTCCATCTGCCCTCTGATCATTCACACACACACACACATGCACACCACACCACACCCACAGAGCACATCTGCAATGTATACCCACATTGATCTCAGCATAGATCCATCGTGTCAGGATGATACACATTATTTACAAGTGGCTGTTCTCCCCCTCTTGCTATTTTTCACCTCACCTCTCTTCAAAGGGTGAATTAGAGGAGGAAGAGGTGAAAAAAAGAGAAAAAACAAGAGACAAGAGCAGGCCTCCGATAACCATCCACCATGACAAATTATGAGTGTTACAAAATAAAATGACAAACGGGGTGTGCCAGGCTGGAAGTTAACAAGGTGCTGATCAGCCGGGCCTGCCGTTATCTTCTCTTCATGTTTATTGCAGTCAGGCCTCTTATTCCCCCCAACACCCCCACCCCGCCCTGACATTGATCGACAGCTTCTATTAAGGCCCCTTCCCTGCAGGGAGCAGATACATTAAATAAAACAGTTATTGCTTTTCATTGGCCGTCCCATAAAATATTGCCACTAAATAGCTGCTGCCATCAGATGCAGCTTTTGCTACAAGGTTTTAATTTGAGAGACTGCTTTATAACACCAGCGCAATTGACACCAGCCTTTGTTTTCCCTGCTATAATGATTGTGTACATATCGCGGAATTGATGGGCCTGTCTCCTCGGGGGGCTTTGTTCCACTTTAATGTGTGGTCCTGTTTGCCAGGCAGGGGGAGCGATGCCTAAACATGGATTTTTATCTCTCTGTTTTCTGTCTGCTCCTCCTCTTCACTCTCTCTCTTTCTCTCTCTCTCTTCTTGTCTCTTACACAGTGTGTACGTGTGCCTTATCTGGAGCTTTTGCCCTGGAGTGGCCCCAAGCTCTCATCTGGCTACAAGATAAGGCATTCTTTGCCAGTCACGTACATGGAAACGCAACAAAAGCAAAGATTGTCAGACCCTAATTACGTCTTTTTTTGTGTGTGGATGGTTACCCCCGTTACCACCCTCACACGCATTGCGGCCTGAATTACAAGCGTGAAATGGGCCCTGAATGCTGGTAATAATGATGTATTTGGAACAGGACTACACTGTCCACTGCCGCACCACCCCTCCCTACCCCTCCTGCCACTCTTATCTTAACAGTGACGGCAGGACAGCTGTGCTCTGCTGTGTGGGTGTCATGTCCCTGCTTTGTGCACTGCATATTAAAAGCTTTATGGAAGCAATTAAATGTGTGCTTAATGGCAAGGAGCTGGCAGAATGAATGTACAATTGAATTAGCAGTTATGATGGGGCACATTACAAGATGAAGTTAATGCAATTACCTCAGGCATTTTCTCTCTCTCCTCGCTGTCAGGTTTGGCAGCATGACATGACTTAATTACCCCTTTGTCACATGCACTTTTCTCCACTGATCTAATTTTTGTCCCAACAGCTGGAAGCGGCCGACAGAAAGTGAACGCTAAGCCTCCTCTCTGGGTGTCCATTGATATTCCTAAAACCTTTGTGGAATGTGATGCATTGTAGCTGACTCATCCCAGTAATAATTACCTCACAAAGTGGCAGAGTGAAGCTGCTGCAGCTCACAGCCAGCCCAACAAAACTCAATTACTGGCAACGCTTTCATGACAGCCAAGCTTGCCGTCACACATCACTGAAAACTAAAAAAAAAAAGACAGAAAAAACAGAGTGACTACCCCTAGTGTGAACTGAACATATTCCATCTGCACTTTTCAACAATAACAATGATTGATAAATGCATGGATTCTTTTTTGATAAGGATATGAAACGTCACCAAGAGTGAGCATAAAAGATAAAGTGCCCAAACACTTTGGAAAGGTGGGATTGATGTTATCATTAACAAGTGTTATTTGTGCCCCAGGGGTCATTCCAAGATCAGAAAGAAGTATTGAAATAATGTATCACAGCAGCTCACCTCTGTCAAGTGAAATAATGTAAAAGTGTCCTTTCAGTTTCCAGCGATGACATTTTCAGGAATTTGTTTGAACGATGCTGATTAAACCCTTGAAGGGAAATTTCACATATTTTTCAAAATTCAATCGCTGTGACGAGTGATTATACACAGTCGTCTGAAACTTTATATCACTGATCTCGGGACAAAAACTTGTATCTCCATTTTTATCCAATTTCAGGTTTTTTTTCTTTTCATCTAACTTTTCATGCACTTTTCACTGCATCAAAATGTTAAACAAAAAATGGAAATCACCCAAAAGTGTTTCAAAAAATATTTTTACATTATATTACAATGCAGGTTTTTTACATTCTCCGGTAGTATCTTTATTCAGTTACTGCATGGTCTTAACCTGAGAGTGACATAATGAAATGGTACTTTGTTAAAAGGAAAATGTTGTCAAGGTTTGGATAAATCCCAGACTAAAAAACTGACACAAAAATACTCATATTATAAATATAGTGTAGTGTAAACTTGGAAAACATGTAGCTGAAAATTTTAACTTTTTTCCCATAATCCACTCAAAGATAAAATGGAAATACATTATACTGTTCACAACAATTATTTTGCTAAATACAGTTTATTTTGTTGAACAGAAACGTATATTTTTGTGTGATCACAGTTGCAAAAAAGTAGACTATTCACTGGTGTCCCACAGGGCTCGGTCTTAGGACCTCTTCTGTTTTCTCTTTATACTGCTTCTCTTGGGGATATAATAGCCTGACATGGTTTTTCCTACCACTTCTATGCTGATTAAACACAACTTATTCTCTCTTTCCCTTCCAACGATAACCAGGCCTCAACCTGCATCTCAGACTGTCTGGCCGACATTTCCTCTTGGATGGCGGCCCACCACCTCAAGCTGAACCCCAGCAAGTCAGTGCTCCTCTTCATCAAAGGGAGTCCTTCACCAAGCCACGACCTCATCGTATCCATTGGATGCTGGATGAAGACCTGTCTTTCTTGTCGCAGGTTGATCAGATGTCTAAGACATGCAAATACCTTCTCTACAACATCAGAAGAATCCGACCCTTCCTCACCACAAAAGCTACTCAGATTCTTGTGCAGTCCCTGGTCATTTCCAAACTGGACTACTGCAACTCTCTACTGGCTGGACTTCTACAAAAGGTAACCAAACCACTTCAGCTGTTTCAGAATGCAGCTGCCAGGTTAGTGTGCAACATTCCTAAGTTCACTCAAACCACACCTTTACTAAGAAACTTCCACTGGCTCCCTATGGTGCTTGTGTTCAGTTCAAATCCTTAACTCTTGCTTTTAAGGCCAAAAACGGACTTGAACCCCCAAACACAACAGCATTGATCAAACAACGTGTCACTTCTGATCCTCAAAAAAGAGGGAGACATGCATCAAGACTCTTCTCCAGTGGGGGAACGAACCCGCTCTTCTGATCAGATCTGTGGAGTCCTTCATTGTCTTCAAGCCTCGGCTGAAGACCCACCTCTTCAAGGAGCACCTTGGCGACTATCTATGTCTTTCATTCAGCATGCTTATTTAAATAAAACAACAAAAATAAATTCCTTACTCTTGTCTTAACTCGTGACTTTTCTATGACTTGTGTTGTTCAGGTATTGTTTGGCAGGTGTTGATCAGGTATTATTTGACAGATGTTGTATAGGTGCACTAAATGTGCCGTATTTCGGTTAAATAGTAGACATGGATTTAAGCTGCTTTTCAGGTTTAAGAAACAGATGTGGACTACTTGAGCACTGATGTACATCGCTCTGGATAAGAGTGTCAGTTAAATGCTGTAAATGTAAATGTAAAAAATGCCATGAGAGAGGAAAATTATTATGTGCTCCTTTCCTGGCCTGAAAGAAACATATGATCAGGCTGAGCTTCGACAGACACTGAGAGAATATGGTGTCCTTGCAGACTGAGTGGTCACTTGTTCAACTTTGGCCATTAACCTGAGTGCACCAGGCAGTTTGCACTCCCACTGCGCTGCATTGGCACATTTATTGTATGGGGACAGACTAATGGAACCCAGTTAAGGTGTGTTAACAATTTTTCTATCGATTAATGAAGGGGAATCATAGCCAGACTAGACTTATCCTCCAAGATTTAGTGGCTTTTAAGGTAGTAGTGATGAATATAATGCTTTAGAAAGAGCTTCTGTACATTAGATATATGACACCTGCTACATTAAGCTACATTAAGGTTTAATACGTCTTCATTACTGGCAGGCCGCCGAACCCCTTCAAGGTTGAAATAGAGATCCACCTTTCATTATGCCACCCATCATCGCTCTGTGGAGAGATATCAAATAATAATGGAATTGTTGAAACAGTTCTGCCCGAGTTGTTAATGTTAATCGAAGTATTAAATATTAAGGATTTCCATAACAAGACTTTGAACAGCTGCCACAGTGCTTTGGTAAGGGTGATTCAGATATTGCACCATAGGCCCAACTTTTCTCTCATGCTTAATTAAACAAAGTAGAGCATAATATTGGCCCCATCACCTCTCACCCCTGGCCTGTAGGAAAGCAGTCAGCTGAGTTATATGTGATTTATGACATAACTGTCAACCTAAATACACATGGCTCACCGTGGCTCACACTAACACACACACACACATGACACACACAATATGCAATATACATGTCGTTCTGTTGCTATATTTGACAATTAAACCTGTTTACGCATGCTAACAGAGACAGATTTATACTGATCTTTATTTTTGTTTACTTTGATTTTAACTTTGGTGCTAGCAAATATATTTTAAGTGTATCTTGGATAGCAAAGAGTAAAGAGACAAATGGATCCAAAACCAAATTAAAGTTTATCTCTCACTCAGCGCCCAGGTAACCAGACTGTAGTTCTTATTTTGGATTTGGACTAAGAGGAACCAGTTCTTTAGAAATTATGTAATTATGAAGGTAAAAGAGGAAGTAGATGGCTAGAAAAAAGTTAAATGGAGGAAATCAGAGGAATTTTGAATATGTAATAAGAAGCATGAAGCACACACACACATATATATATATATATTTATATTTGTATATATATATTATGGTGCGCAATGATTAGCATTGATTAATCGCATTGTTATATGCAAAATTGAATTGCACATTTTAATTTTTAAAGTACTGCTATATGAACAAAAGTGCAAACACTTTAAACAATTAAGACATTTTAACAGCAGTGTTCCCTTTAACACAGTTACAACTTTAACATTAATGTAATCAAATCAAATACAAAACCAAAGCTATTGGCCCCTGCAGGGCATTCACATTTTATCTTGTTTCTTATAGAAACCTCTACTCCCCTCCCCGAAAAACAGCCAAGACATAGAATATATTATTTGCCTGTTTCTCATCATATCGTTATTGTTATAAACTGACTGTATAAACCAAATCTTAATATAAATCTTAATCTTTAAAATAAAAAATATTTAAAATAAAATATATTTTTTATGATTATGTATATTATTTGTCTATTTTTCATTATTATCAGTGTTAGAAACTAACTATAAACTGTACAAAGTGTAAAAAATTAAAAGGAGTATTTTTCGACATGGCAGCATAGATCTTCAGAACACTGGCACCCATGTCCAGATCCATGATCAGAACAGTGTATCAGG
>JBBJLR010000024.1:8683725-8694115 GCA_037577145.1 Brachypetersius gabonensis
TTCTCAGAATTTGTTTTATATATATATATATATATATATATATATATATATATTTTATTTTTTTTTAATAATCAATTCAGAGAAGAACCAAAGGAATGAGGAATGAGAGGAACCATTTTTTTAGCTGAAAGGACCTCCACATAAGGGTTAAATACTAGTGAAAGTATTTCTTGGAATTGTTATTTGTAGAATGTTTACAATAAAATTATTAGCATTTTGGAAATTCACAATCTATGTGTTTTTACACATTGATATTACAGCAAACACATACACAGGACAGTTACTGATTTTTATCTCTTACAAGCAATTTACACATTCTCTCTGGACATGGCTTTCACTTACACTACAACTGCACAAACACATGACTGATTTCAAGCAAACACTCATTGGGCATGAACAAAGTGCACATAACACACTTTGGAACTTAAACAGAACACCCTGGAGATGAGCATGAGCAACAGCGGCCATGCTGGATTCCTCCACGCCGCACACGACGCAGCACAAATAAACGCAGTGCACTGAGCCAGGTTCAGACTGCTCTCACTTAGACCGTCGCTGCGCTGCCCGCTGTATAGAAAGAAAACAGGATCCCCTGCAGGACGCCTGAGCAGGGCCCCGTCAGCCAGATATTCAAGCCTGCTCTCTGTTTCTCTTTCCTTCAGAGTGTGCAAAGGCTTTGTCATGTTTGTCTTGCAGTCCTTTGATGAGAGTAAATGTCTTTTTGTCTCCCGATACTTTTATTCTGTCAAAATAGTAACAAATCACCAATGGTTTTCAGCTCTGTGGAATGCAGCGTTCTACAATCTTTGCGAAAAAGCTTTATATAGTATAAAAAAAAGGTTCTGTGACTTTCTATGACCATTTGTGATACATGAAAGTTTTATACACAACATTAGAAATAGTAAGAAGAGTACTAATTATTATTATAATAATTGAAGCCATAGATGAAAACGCAATAAGAATTTAGCAGTAAGTTGTGTTCTGAGCACCCAAAGTAAAGTGAATTATTGTGTTTAGTGTAATTATTAAATTATACAAATATTCAATAAATGTTTTAATTTATTGTTGATATGTACAATAAATAATTTTACTTCTACTTGCTTTGCTTTGAGTAGAAACTCTCAGTGCTAAGCAACAATGAACCACTGAATGGGAGCAAGATCTTTGTAGCTTTAAATGTAGCTCAACAAGTCATATTATAAAGACCTGTCTTTTTTATTAGTAGTGTTCAAATTAGCTGCCAGGGGGTCTATTTATTACAATTTTCCTGAAAAATCCCTGAAGAATCAGATTTTTACAGAGTTAACCAACCAAAAGCCATCACTGTGATTTTAGAACTTTCTGAAATGAATTGCAACAATTTTGTGAAAAAAAGATAAAAAAATAATCTAATTTGTCTTCATGTAGTAGTGTTCCATCATTGTTATTATAAGTTCCTGTCTCATGGAGTCAACTACACAATAAAAGATCTGGCAGAGACAGAATAATTCCAAATCTGAGACAACAGAATGTGCTAACGCTGACAGAGGAGCGCTGCAACAATTATTGATGACAGAAATCCTCCATTTGTCGTTCCATGGCACTTTTACAGTCTGCAATGCAGAATTGTTGCCAATATCCTGCATGGGGCAGATGGGCAAGTCAGCAAGATGGATCAGATGCCACATAAATTGGCGAGTGCCACCAAACGCGGGGAGAGATAGAGCTATCTGTGTTTTATAGGCCAGGGCAAAGAGGAGGGTTGCCAAAGACAACAGCTCAAACTATCTATCCTTATTACTCCCTATTCTGCACAGTGAGGAATACATTCAAATAGCTTTTGCTCTGCTGCTGAAACATAAGAGAGCTTTTCTCCATGTAAAAGCCAACAATAATACATAGTTCAGTAATTTCAGATGTTAGCTACACCTATAAAGTGCACTACCCTATTTTCAAAAAAGGACGCTTTCTAAGATGTAAATAAAAGCAGAATGGATTAACTTTACACAGCAAATTGTGTAAACCAATACTAAACTATAAATTGTACATAGTATAAATACAATACATAAAATGTTAAAACTGAGATTTTTTAGTGATGTTAGGAAAATATATGCTCATTTTGAATTTGACGCTTGCAACACATCTAAACAACATCCCCTCTTCTTTTAACAAGATATTTAGAAATTGAGGAGATCAGTTACTGGAGTTTTGTAATTTTCTTTTCATGATGTACCAAATGTAGGTCTGCAGTTTAGCACCCATACTTTTTTCTTTTGAGTCCCACAGTAATGTGACCAGATGTTGTTTGCCATTTCCTGCTAAAATAACCAATTCCTTCAATGAAAAATACAATATCTAAACAGTAGTATATTTTGCTACAAAACCTATATGTATCGTTCAGCATTAATGGTGGTTTCTCAGGTGTGCAAACTACCCATGTTGTTGCGTACTAATGCTGACTTCTGAACTGTGCGCTAATAATTAGCTGGGTAGTGCCTCTCCTCTTTAGCCCAGGGGATAAAACTGGTGTAAAGCTTCATACGTAAAACAACAATGTAGTTTTCCACTTTGCTCCAGTCGATCTTGGACTCAGAGAAGGTGTTTCTGGATCATGTTTATATTAGTGGTGGGCCGTTATCGGCGTTAACATACTGCATTAATGTGAGCCTCTTATCGGACGATAAAAAAAATACCGATGTTAATCTATTCACAAAACTGGGTCTATACTATGCAAGCTATGATGACTTTCACCTTGATATTATTAGTGCGGATATATACCTACTGTGGAACAGGGATGTCACTAGGACAGAAAGACAATTTTAATCTAGATTAATCTAGATTAATTCTGAGGTCACAGTGAGATTAATCTAGATTAAAAAAATTAATCTATGCCCACCCCTAGTTTATAGATAAGTTTTCTTCTTGATAGAGTTTTCACTTGCATTTGTGGAAGCAGCAGTGAACTGATGAAGGCCCAAACACTTAAATTGGGTTTTGGCATTTTCCTTTGAGTGCAGATATCCAATTTCTCTAAACTTAAATATATTGCTTGGCCTTGTCTTGCTCCACATTCATGGGACATTTTTTATACTTCCTTGATCCCTCTTTCTGAATCCTTGGTTTGGTGTAGCCCATTGCTTTTGTTTGACTCACCTGTTCTTATTTTAGCCATCTCTACTATGATGACCTTTTCAGGTATGTGAGGATAAAATGGAAAAATAGACATTATTAAGTTCTGACGGCCTTGCCAAAAAGCAAACCCCTACTGCATTGTGTAGTTATTTTGTCTAGGTCCCACTTGTCAGGTGTGTGTGCAGTCAGCCCCTGGTCCTGAGGTGATCAGTGTTGACATTGTATGTATCCATGTGCTATGAGGCCCTTTCCCTGGCTGCTCTCTGTTTATGTAGTTATGAGGGCCTTTACCAGTTTATGCCCCTTTCTTATTGCCCTTGCCACTCAAGCCAGTGCTCAACTTCTGTTTATTCTTGTGTTTGTTCCCTGTTTCCTTTTATTCACAATTAAACTCCTGCTTTTGCGTCTCATTTGCCACACTCATGTGACACTAATTTGTTCCATTCAGTGTTTATTTTTTAGCATTACACAACTTTCCCAGTATTTTTTTGCCCTGATACACATTTTTAAACACAATATTGTTGACACTGAAATTGAAGTGAGCAAATATTTTCTGATAAACAATGATATTTCTCATTTTCAATTAAGTAAAGGTTTACATGACTATCAGATCATGGAATTCAGTTATCATTTCTGTTTTAAACAGGGTCACCTATTTGGAAAAGTAAGAGAAGTAACAGAAGGCCTTCCTTTTTATTTACACATTTTACATCTATTTTAAAGGCATAAAGAAGTGAATTCAGGTTCCCTGCTACTATAAACAGCAACTGAGCTGAAATGTCTAAAATAGCTGCAGTTCCAGGTTAAATTTTAATATTTGTATTTCCATGTCATTTATGTACATAAATGGTTGACAGAATCCTGGAGTTTTATATGGCAAACATATGTGAAGCTGAGCATGACACGTCTTGTCGCACCTGCTTGAGTAAACAGAGGCCAGCTGAAGCCTATTTTCTTTCCATAGGCTCCTCACTGCATCTCAGCAGTTTCATAGGCCTTTCTCCCTGACAGCCATAGGTGGCCTCATGAGAGGATCATTATCTTCTACCTCTTTGAAGGTCTAGCCAACATACTGTATGTGTGGGTAAAACGGAAAAATAGTATTTATTTTGGCACTGCAGTTGGATGTTTGGGGCCTTTAATGTATACATTTTTACTCTAGATAAAAATCTTGCCCTACTGGTAGAACTTCTAGTAGAGCTAACAAAAACAGTGCCATTTTATAGGAATTTGTGTAACGTATGAAGTATATATCTGCCTTTTTCTCTGTATAGTATTTTTGCTTAAAAGAAATACCAAACGAAATGCCATATTTAAGTGATATTTGTGGCACATGAGGTATGTACTAGACCATTTCACTCTCAGTAGAATTTTTGCTCCAAATAAATAAATCACATCAAAACAAAAACGTTCCATATTTCACAGTCCTAAGTGTCTATACCTCTTATTACCCACATTATTAGCTCCTGTGGGAGAGGTAAGGGAAGCCTAACAGTATGTGCCAGCTCTGTGGATCAGCCCCAGCCACCACCAGTACAAGTGTATCTACTGCAGGCAGACATAGACCCTGATCACTGCTTCATTCTGTGTGTCCCCTTTTACCACAATTGACTTGTCATGTATTTCACAGCTAATTAGGCTTTTACAAATGAGGCCTATGTCCACTGATAAGAACGTCGTTAAATTGACCACAAATGCTACCATTCAATCAGACACAATGACCAGCCCAGCAGCAATACTCAGGATTAATTAATACTGCTTTATTGGGAGAGGAAGAGATGAGAGAACAGCAAGGGCTTTGAAAGTGGAAACACCCCATTATGTTTCATTGAGGGTGTATTCTGTCAGAGCCGGGCCAGATTAAATAGAGGAGTCAAAGGTAAGAGTGCGATCAAAAAGTAGCAATGGCATTAGTGGATTGTTTATTTGAATAACTCTTTCATTACCTTATCAAAGCTTTTCCTTACACAGCCCAACCAGTTGGGAAAGGACATGGGGAAGTAGGGGAACATGTACATATTATTGCAACAATTCTTACTATAGATTTAGGGTCTAGCTATTATCATGGTGACAAAATCAAGCTCTTCAGGTCAACAGCTAATATATAGTAAGTATCAGTGTCAGCTAACTGACTTTATTTCAGTATTTATTCTGGTAATGCATAGCTAGACAACTGTTATAGAAATTTGGGCAGACCTTGTTTTCATTTCTGCTTTGAATATTACAACATTCAACATCTTCATCTTAACAGTATTACCTTCAATCTGTATCATGTCTCCTCTCAGTTTGTTACTTCTACCATATTTGTCATCCGCATCCCCAGTAAAGCTATACTTAGGACATGCATCTACATTAATTCTGTCCATATAAGGATCATTGCTTTAAGCATGTTTCTTTGTGCTAGAATCTTGTTTTGTTTTAGAGAGTATTGGGGTGCCTCTGGATGCCCCTCACTGTCTTCTCCTGTTAGCCTTGCCCTCACAATCAGCTGCAAGTCCATAGGCTGTGTGATTACTTGTGGCTTCACTAGTTTTTTGGGATTAAGATCCAGTCTCCCTAATCAAGTCAAGCTCTCATGCACCAAGCGATGACAATCAGACAGGCTGGCATGGGATCTGTCTCGAGGGAAACGGCTGCACGCTACTTTGCCCTCCCTTTCACAGCTATCACACTGTTTGTCTCCGCCAATTGCTGGGATGTTTCACTGCCTGGCAGCAGTGCTCAGCTCTACTTTGATCTTTGCTAGGCAGAGGCAGCCATTTTAGCACTACATCATCAGAGCCGTGACGCTTTACTTCAGCCACTGTCAGCATGGCGGGTGTCACTGCAGCAATAACCTGTGTTAACATTCTTATTGTTTTCTCACATTTTTATTACAGTGATTAAATGCTGAAAGCTGGTTCCTTAAACTCTTAAAAGGGCAGGTATAGACAGACAACTTGCCAACAAAAATATATTCTAACAATTGTAGATTTTGTCTCTCTGGCAAAACCCAGGCTTCTTTCTCTCATGAGCTGTCAGCTTGACAAAAAGTCCACACTAACCTTTTTCCTACTTGTGTGCATGTTCATGTTCCTTCTAGTTTTTCAGGAGCTAGCTCTCAAATTGCAGAGCAAAGTGTGTAAAACCTTTAAGCAAGTATGCATAGGCAGCAGATATTTTCTTGGGTGTTTCCGCATCACTCACCACTCACTTTCACTGCATTTCGTTGCCCTGTACTTGTACATATGTAATGACAATAAAGTTGAATCTAATCTAATCTATTCTAATGATTGTTTTCATGAAAAGCAGAACTCATTTTTTTGCACAACCCCTTCAACCTGCTGAAGAAACAGCTGATTTAGAACATTACACTTTTATCCTGAATTAATATGAGTACATTTTTACCTCTATAACATTCCGTTACCTGTATATGAGACATTCATCTAAAATCAGTCAGCTTCTTATGTGTTCTTGGTATGGTGGTGGACATATTTACAACGGGCATATAATTTTTGGAGCTCACTTGGTATGTTACAAGCTATTTAGCTCTCGCTGGTGTCTTGCCAATAATACAAGTTAAGAAATGGAACTAAAATGATAACAACAAAGGTGGAAATTGTGTGACATTCAGTTTGAAGCTGTCCTTTCAAGATGAAATAAATAGAACTTAATGGGTTCTTACACATTTTTGGTAAATCCACAGACTTTGGTTTGTATCAGGCTCTTGTCTGTTCCATCTGTTTAGGACCAGGGTGTTGCTTAATGCTTGCTAATTTCTCCATTATCTTTTTATTTTGTTTGTTGGTATTTTGCCACATTGCTCACCATGGATTCACCAATGGTAACCTTTTTTAACCACAACTAGCTTTTCTGCTTAATGAGTTTGTTTTCTAGGCAGGGATGGGGTGGTGGAGGCCTAATGGCTAGGATACTTGCTTATTCTACCATTAGCCCCACCAGTAAGTCCCTGAGCAAGAACAACGTTTCCAGTCTGCAGAAACAGTATAGCAGGGTAATGCTGTTTTTTACACGTTGGTATTGAAAAGTTCTGTGCATTGTGAAATTGATTTAAAGCAGGGATCATATGTAACCTAAGTGCAACATCTTTGGGTGCCTTTCCTTTCATTCGATGGTGTAAAAGTACAATGCAAACAACAGTACAGATGTCTGAGGGTAAACATATATATGGCCTAGCATTTTGAGCTAATTTCTCAAACCCCAGACAAAAGTGTAGTATGGACACCATGAAAGTATCAAAATATTTGTATTGTTCAAACGGTTTACTGATGATGATAAATAAATAAAAAAACATACATTTTCTCATTGTAATCTTAATTTGATCTAAGTGTTTTAATCTTATTCTTTCCTCCAAGAGGATAAGCCACTGTTTCAGGTCTATTTGAGGTGAGAAAAGTGATATTTTCCCAGTGTTCTTTTTTCTGTCAGCAGACTCGACCTTCATTCCATTGCGAGACATTGAATGCTGAAGGACGCTGTGACTGGCTGACAGCGCACTTCCTCCTGCCTGGTGCCAAGCCCCACCACCGAATGCTCACTCCCTGCAGCCACTTGATGAAGAAAAGGAATCGATGGAGTGAAGAATGATGAAGAAATAAAAGTAAGAGACAGACAAGCAACAAAAATGAGTGTGGCATTTTTTCCAGTGACAGAAACTTCATGGTAAATAATAAGCCAATCACCAGTAATAGCGGTAAAATGATTTTCAACAAAAACAAACACCTCAACAAAAACAAAACAATTTCCTCTACATTACTATGAATATAAACTCAGAACCACAGTGTCGTTGTTGCCTGGATACTTTTGGCAGACCATTCTAAAATAGGTTATGTTTAGCTTATATTAATTTAATGTAGTAATATATGTGACTCTTTCAACTTGTTTAACTTGCTGAAATATTTTATTATGCTAAATTAAAACATTAACTTAAGATTTTTAAGGATATGCAGGAAGTGTAATTCACACCACATTTATATTTATACTTTTAAACACACTGACAGACAAAGAGGGTACTGGAGAACAATAACTAAACCCACATCTTTATACCTGCAAAGCTACAAAGCTAGCAGATGCATTTATGACATTGGTTTAACAATTTCAAACTCTCCTTACTATAAATGTATCACTTTTTGTTTTCTTCTTAGTATGGATATGTATGAACGATGATTGCTACTCCACACAGTTGCTTAAATATTCTGGTTTTACTAAATGCAACAGAAAACTGATTGATCAACAATAGAAGTTCAAAGGGCTTTTTGGCAGACATTCATATAATTTGTCTTCATTTTGAGAGCATCTTTGGTCGTATATATTTGACCAAACACAACAGGTAAGATTGTGGATCTATCCATTTTGCAGATATTTCCACATGCTGTTATAATGGTAACTCAATTTTGGCCACTTCAGCTCTGTTCATAAAAGAATCTATCATCTGCAAAAAAGCCAGTTGCCTCCTTGCTGTCAGCCAATGTCTCACACTGTTTTTGAGTTAATCAATACAGCAGATGTTTTATTCATATCTTCTTGTGTATGAATATATACACTGCCTGTCACAAGTGTAGAGATATCCTGCCTACTTTGGCAACTTTGCTCACTGTTTCATTCCAGTTACCTACACAATACCTACAAATATTTCATTCTTTGAAACAGCAATAATTTTCTTACTAAAATCATCACACATGTCTAATTGTTACTGTATGTATTGCATTTATGTTGTAAATGTAACGAATAATTTTTGCATTGATATATTTAAAAAATAAAGCATGTTCTCACATTATAAGGAAATGTAACCTTTATACTCATTTATTTTATCTTTCTGCCTCCTGCTACATATGACATGTTTAACACCTGACTGTTTAACATGAGCAGAAACACATCACTTGGACATACATCATCAAAAGATGGAGCTAAATGACCCTGCAGCAACGATTCCTCTATTTCCTCTACAATTGATTTATTTCACATTATTAATGAACTTTGGTGCAGTTCCACTTGTCAGGTCTGCTCTGCAGAGGTCAATAACGAGAGGAAACTTGATGTTAGTGGATCCAGCTTAAGTGATTCTGTCGCGCTAATGATTCAATATATCAGGACAAATGTCAGCTGCTTATAATATGTTGATTCACCACCTCTAATCTGCATGTGCGCTGGGCTCCCAGGGATCTAAGACCTTGCCAAGTCAGGAGATTTACAAAGGCTTGCTAAAAGGCCCCTCTGCTTTTGGTAAATATTTGATGTAACAGGTAAAGGCGATTCGGACTGCCTCCTAAACAATAAATAACCTGCTTCCTATTGCTCTATTCCATCAGGTCTGAGACGCTGCAATTAAAGGAACCTTTTTTTTATTCTGTATGTAGCTTGCATATCTCTGGCTTACAGCAGGTCAGCTAGCATGATAACTGTACACATGGACTCTGAATCTTAACTTTTCTACATCATGCAATGTCTACAGCCTTTTTGCAGCCTTGTTGTTTTTATTTCCTTATGAATTTATTTGATGAATAACATAATATTTACATGAATACCAGAACCCAATGTTTTCCAGCAGAACATTTCCCAGAGCATCATACTGGCTTACCTTTTTCCCCATAATTCATCCTGGCAACATCTCTTCTCTAGGTAAATTACATATTGTCTATTTGCACACAATTTTGTGAAACTTATGTTGATGGTGATAACAAATATTTTACAATTATACTATAATTTGTAAACTGATGGATTGTAGATATTTTAGTGGCATAACCCAGTGTCACTTAAACATTCTGCATCGCTGAAATCTAAACACTTGCCTATGGTTGACCATTTTCAAGCAATTATGGGCTAATATCAAAATGATATTATTGTGTATCCCTAATATTTCCTGCTCTTTATAATTTCCAGAATTGTCTGACGTGAGTTACTGATTAAACAAAACATCTTAAATTAGTAAATTTTGTTTTATTTTATTTTATTTTATTTGTTTATTTTGTTCATAGTGTGTGCTGTTAGTTATTCTGTGTATTTGAGGATTTATTTAACTTTTTTAAGAGACACATGTACTAATACAAGTTGGATATGCCTTTTAAAAGAAGCAGACAGGGTTTTTGTCTGAGTAGTTTTGTATGAGGGGCCGTTTAGGAAATATTTTAGACTTTTGTTACACAAACACATTTGAAACACACACAAACACATTTGAAACACACACATTCACACATGAAACTGTTGTGCATGCATCCATTCTACTGAAAACTCACACACACATATATGAAACACTCATACAGATACAGGAGAAATGGTCTTA
>JBBJLR010000024.1:8720457-8738033 GCA_037577145.1 Brachypetersius gabonensis
AAAATATCAAGGTGAAAGTCATCATAGCTTGCGTAGTATAGACCCAGCTCCCAACCCAACTTTGTGAATAGATTATTTAGATTTATACATATAATCCATTAAAAGATCTGTAATTACAACACAGCTAATAAAAACGTATTTATTGTTTAATACATTTCTGTGCACATTTCATTAAATACTGAATAAAATTTCTAAAAATGTATTTTGTATTTTGGTAAGCAGTTTGTAATGTTTAAATCCACATTAAATAACAAAAAATGTTACTATAGTATGTAATGCATAGTGTGCAATTCAGTTTAATTTCTGTGTATGGCCTATATAGACTGGGGAGTGAGTGGAATGTTTTGAAACGTTAGCAATATTTACATCCTAAATCAAATTTCTTTATTAACAAAACCATGAGGAAACTTTATATAACAATGAAATGGGCCCTTTATTCTAAATATATGTTTACAAATGTTCATATCATACATTTCATTATGCACACACTACTCCTGCATATGAACTGCAGTTACCTCTCCCGTAGCTTAAACTCAGCCAAAATGAGATACTTATACCACTTATATCTGATGTGTAAACAAAGCTTCTGCTTGACATATGCCATCATCATGTCTATCAAAAGTAATTGAAAACCCTTAAGACCCTTTCTGCGTTCAACAGCACATCACCCTTGTATGTCTGTAAAACAGTGACATATTGCGTATACCAATGCATTAATGTCAACACATCAGCATGTCATTGAAAAGCAGTCTCTGCCAGCTTCCAGGCCTGGACTCAGAGATCTATATTAAAGTGAAATGAATGCAGAGGAACCCGCCTGTTAGATGTATGACCTCCGCCAGAGAACACCTTTTTACTGAATTGATCCGGATGATATGAATAATTTAGGAGACACTAAAGGAGGCAATATAAATGCACACATATATTCTAATCTTTCAAGCAGTGTTCCGTAAATGCTCTGTTTTCAGTTCCCTCCATATCACGGGCATGGAGCGCCCGTTGGCTGCCCCGGGTCTAAATTAATCCCGAAATGTATCCTCTCCTCTATTCCACATTCAAAGTTATTCACATATGGATGCATAATAATTATTCTGAGATTAAATCTGGTCTGGGTTTTGTGTCCAGTCTTTTTTATTCTTTTTTTATTTTTTGCCAAAGCAACTTTTTATCCTGACCTTTAGGCTGCTTGCAGTAATTTACACAGACATGCTTCCTCGGCCTTTATCTACAGCTAATCCTGCTGACAGGCCCAACTTCTTTGTTAGACCTTGTTAACTTCTATTTGAAAATGTGACCTCTTGAAAGTAACTTCTTTAGGGGACTAGCAACATTGCAGCCTTATTACTACATTTTACTTGTTTTGCTGCAAGCAATTAAAATACACAGTTAACACAGACGTATATTTTTAAACAGTTTCCTGTAGTACCTTTTAAACATTTTTGTCTTCCCCTATTTCAGAACAGATTGAATGGCATTTTGGCAATAACATCAGTGAAATACCAGTGTTAAACATAAATAAATATATATGACAAAGTTACAGTTAGGTTGCAAGCATGTACAAAGGATGTATTTAAATAAGCAATGAAGATGAAGAGTGATGATGAAAAGATAGAAGCAGGCCACAAGAGGGTTAATACAATGGTCCAAGGAGAAAATAAATAGGATGCTGGTAACAGATGGTCCATAGTAGTGTGTTCATCTGGTTACAAACAAAGGCCAGAGCAGTGATTCAGTAATCATTCTGAACCCAAGCAATGATTTAACGATCATTCTGGCATCACCTATTTTTTATTATAGACATATAATCAAGTGAAAATCATCTTTTTGCCACAAACAGCAAAGGCCAAAATCCAGACCTCATCAGTCATGTAGCTTTGTTAACAAACTGGTTAAATGTCCTCACTGTAGTACTTGATATGTGTATAGAGCCCTCATTCCTTTTATTACTGTTAAACCTTTACAATATTCATGAAGTATCCAATAAGAAATCATTGAGGGTGTTTTCATTTAGCATAAAACACACAACTTCAATTAAATGTCTCATAAACATTCTGTCCTCTGACAGGTATCTGCTTGCCACTTGAATCACACACATTTAATCTGTATGGTTGACTGGCCTTGCTCAATAAAAACTGAAGATCAACCCTTCTGTGTGTTCTTGTACTCTGCTTAAAGCAGGCTTTACCCTTGTTTATTGTGATACGGAGATGATTATAATGATAAAAGCGCCAATTGAGAGATAACAAGAGGCGTGTGCATCACATGTGGCGCGTGGCACATGGCATAGGGGGGCAGCCCAGTGCCGACCTGAGACACAGGTTAATTACTGAACTTATCCAGGCCAAGATAAAACGACACAAGGTTCCAGTCCAACTGGAGCAGCAGGTCGCAACACTGACAGATGCCCTATTACAATGTTAATGATACCAGAGCCTTGGACAAATAATTACATTCAAAGCTTTTCCTTGTAAAACCACAATGAGCAGCACGCCAAAGATGGCTTTCCAAGATGAGCAGATAATACAGCTGGGAACATATGTGGCACAAGCCAGGGGAGTCCCTCAACACCTCTTCAGCAGCCTTTGTCCCCAGACATTGTATGGGTGAGGCGTGTGTAAGGCAGAGTTGAGAGACTGATAGGAGATAGATTCCTCCATTTAGCTCCTCAGCATGTAGCGTGCACTCTCATCAAGGGAACCATCTCTATCCTTTTAGTTTTCCACAAACTCCAACAACTCTAGCACAACACTCCTTCTGTTGTTCTGCACTAGCATTGTTATCTCCTGCTTTGACTGGGTCAGGTGGTGCATTTGGACTCACCTCAGCAAAGGTAATGTCTCTGAAGATGTAAATACAACTATAGCCTGTTATCAGTTTTACATTTTAAAAAGTAATTGAAGTTTTGGATCTGTACATTAACAGGTTGCATATTTTGGGTTAAACTAATTCTATACAATGGTCACCAATCATGTTCTGCAAAATACATGTCAGAAAAATGGTCAGGTAATGGTCAAGAACAGGGAATCAAGCCCTGCACTCCACTGTAGATTTCCAATGGAATTACTTGTTTAATAAAGAAAGCAGTTTTCTTGTTCAATGGCAAACTGAGGTCAGCAACGTAATACTGATCTTTATTAGCATATGGGTCAGTGGCAGGCTAGCAATCAACTGATACATGCTGGATATTGTTGTGAACAGTGATGGACGAAAAGATAAAAAGTATGAAACCTGTCAAGTCGATGGAGCTTAATGATAAACTGCTACACTTCAAAACAGTTTATGAAATGCCACTTCTACACTCTTTTAGTAGTGCATAGATTTTTTCATAATCTAATAGCATTGCATGATGCAAGAATCCCAGTATACCCATAGTGTAATTTCCATTAGTAAAATTATATATCCGGGGCGTACAAATTATCTTGGCCATCAGAAATTATTCTGGCCATAAGTTCAGACTATCATTTCAGACTCTGTTTGACTGCCACCATTAAATCTAAACATTAAATGAATATGAAACACTGGTGAAACTATATAATCAAATTTTCCTTTTCCAAATCTGTGCAAAACACCCAATTATACCTCTTCATGCTGAAACTTCCATCTACCACAAATCACACAGACAGAACTGAAAGAGACTGTGAAATGATATGAAATATTCTTCTCGCTCTTTGATGATATAGAAACATATCAAATAGGCAGAGAGATGAAGGCCGAAAGCTCATTAGAGCATGCTGATGGAAAATAAAAGTGCTCCTCATGTAGATCACAGTAACTGTGTGTGGGGAGGGGGTCACCTCTGAAAGGCTACAGTCATAATTCACTTGACCTCTCTATACTGTCACCTCACATCCTGAGAGGACTAATCAACAAAAGGTAAAGAATGGGGTGGGGAGGCCAATGGCCCAAGATGGGGAAAAATGAAGAGAGCAAAGGAAACCAAAGAGCCAGAACGTGCGGGAAATTTATTTTTTAACCCCTGTCCTTGCAGCGTATTAATCTTCCTGTGACCTTCTGCTCAGTGAAGTGTCTGAGAGTGATATTCTCCATTTTGGGGCGCTCATTCCCTCTCACTCTCACCCAAAACATTAAATATCACCTGCCGTGATTAATCCCAACTTAATTAAAGCCATCAGTGAAACAATGGCAAGGCAATGAGCTATGTAATCATTGAAATAGTAAATTAAATGATGTAAGGGAGCCTCAGTTTGCCTTATTGACAGTGATGGAGGGGACACTGGGGGTCCCGGGGAAGCAGAGAGCCGGGGGTTCCGGCTGACCACGCTGGCCCGGCCCCCTGCTGCACACTGGGGAACTTTCCAATCTGCTGCTCCATACCGGACACATTTGAATAAATCAGAGCCCTCTCCTGTCCTCCCCAGTGGCCCCCGGTTTCTTATGGATGACTTCTATTTAAAAGCTGTTATTACACGTGTGTGGAGTGCGTATCTGTGTCACTCAGCTAATCATATGGATGTTGTTTGCACATGTCTCTGAAACTTTTCAGATCAGGCTCCTGTCCATACACTCAGGTCCATAATAAATACATGAATATTAAAGTTTGGTTTGTAAAGATCCTTTCAATGAATGGTCCCTTTATTTCTCAATAAGATGTTCAAGAAATTACCATTTTATAACATTTAAAGAACCTTCACATAATCAAACAGGTCAATATCAGTTAAGATAATATTCTTGTCATTAGAGGGTTCGGTTGAGTGCTATCTATAAGAGGGGTGATAAGACTGAAGATTATTCTGATTGAAGCCTTTGTGTAAATAAAAAAGTTCAGTTGACGAGCAAATGTTCCCTTGTGCTCTTTGGGCAAAACAGGGCCAATGCACAGCCTTTTCTGGCTACAGGACCACACGGTAAACAGCCGTTTAAAGAAAAAAAAATGCCCTTCATTGATCAGAATGCAGGTGCTGAACTCAAATGGTTGACATCAACCTGTGTGTGCACTCCCCATTACCATAAATGCGAGTGCACACACGCATTGTCATAATGGGCAAACATCAACCACAGCTGGGATGTTAATGCCAGCAAACAGTATTATCCCCAGAAAGGATTTCTCAACTAAGCATTTCCCTTTAATTAGATTTCTTCATCTCAGGAAATGAAATGCTTTTTAGCAGCAGAAGCTGTCGCTGAGGGAGCTATTAGCTCCTTATAACTGAATTAAATGCATAATTAGTGATACAATTATATTAGCAGGGGGTCTTTTGTGTTTGTGCATGGGAGAGCAGGAGCAGAAAAGGAAGAGGAAACAGGGTGATTGGAATGATTAGCAAGTGTCATTTGAGCACAGGACAGCAGATATAATTTCTCTCAGCAAGTTTAATTTGAGTTGTCTGCGAACCATGTCATAAACAAAGTGGTCTCAAACGTAACATAAAACAACACAAGACAGTAGTGTATCATCAGTAGCAGTGACATTTCAGTTTGCTCTTGTCAAGAGCAGTCAAGTAACCACATTTATATATCAGGGTAAGAATACTGATCTAAGATCAGGACTTGTGTTCAATTCAATAGAAGACAATTGCTGATTCGAATTCAGCATTTGGACTCTAAAAAGCGTAATAAATAAGGGTTAGGTGTACTTATATAAAGTTGGGTCTAGTAGGAGTGTTAAGTTCTTCTGGACATCTGGACAAGTTTTACGTAATGTTGTTTAGTAAAATTGCTTTATTTATTTGTTTGTATTAAGAAACAGTGCTTGGAAGAAGCACCTGTAGAATGAGAAAAATGTAATGGCATATATTTACTCATTTAGAAACCCAAGAATATAATTTTACTGTGTCAAAATTTTTTGCAACGTGTCATTTAAAGGCGGGCGGAGACAGTATAAACATAGTTCCAGGCGGTGTAGAAACAGCATACAGTGCTGTAGCCTAGTGGGATTGGGTCAGCCACGGTTAGGTCTCTGAGTGGGCCTCAGCTGGCACGGGCAGGTCTGAGAAAGGAACGAGCGAGGTCCTGCGCCTCTCCCCACGCCGCGCCGCCCAGGCCCATTCATCACCCAGCCGCCGCTGACAGTGACGGATGGGTCAGACCCAGGACTGGCACCGCACCAGCGCCAGAATCATACGGCCCACGAGCCCACTGACAGCTGGAGCGCTGTGTCAAGTGGCGGAGAGACGGTGGCCATTAATAATCCCCGTCACATGATCCAAGTGACGCACGGACGGCAGAGGGGCCACCGTTCAGATGGCGCCCCAAGAAGGGAGATGTCACGTTGGGTAGAGGTGACAGTCATGGAGGCCTTCCCTTTAATCAAGTGATCTGAGATGGGATAATGAATAGATCTGTCCCAAATTGGGGGAGGGCAGAGATGAGGTGACTAAATAAGAACTGTTTTTTAATAGCCCAATTGTGGTTTGTGGTGAGGCCCTAAACAGCTCACTGAATGCCTTTATGTTCAAGTGTCAGAAATACAAGCCAGAAATTACCCTCAACATCAATAAAGAATTTAAAAGCACTTTTTCTGTGTATGTAGTGAGATCAAAAGTTATGGAATATACAAAAAAATCTAGAATATGCAAAAAAGTAAAAACTAAAAGCTGGAATTTTGCAAAAACTCTTAATGTATTTGCAGGTCACATACACACACACACACAGAGAGAGAGAGAGAGAGAGAGAGAGAGAGAGAGAGAGAGAGAGAGAGAGAGACAGAGAGAGAGAGAGAGAGAGAGAGAGAGAACTATTAAAATTTAGGAAAAAATGTGACATTCCCTGATTGGTATGCTGAACATTTAATTGTTAATATCAAAAATTATATTAAAATGGAAAATAATGCAAAAAGCATTAAACTGCATATCACACTAAATATCATTGCAGGTGTATCTCACATTAAATTTTATTCAAAATTTTCTTTCAAGCAGTTTTGGACAACATCCATTGATCTGTTCATCTATTGATCTTTACATAATGTAAAGGCCAGCTGAAAAATTTTGAACTGTACAAAATAATTAAAAACAAGGTAAAACATGCATAAATCTATCTGGTTCTTATTCTATTTCCAAATTATGTCAGAAATCTGATTCAATGTAAGAATGCGAATGCTCGACAAGTAGCAAACTTTAGAGTGAGGTTTTAATCGCCTTTCAACTCTCCTTGGCCTGAAGCATGCAAACTATGGAGATGTGTTGCATGTGCTTAAACCATTTATTCCTTTGCAGTGTTAAAGAATCAAGGATATCCTTTAATCCAGTTTAACATGGCAATCACAGAGGCACAAATCAAGCACATAATAACCTGTTAAAAGTGCCAGTCAGATTGCATGTCATTACTGAGTGTTTTGTAGTAATGAAGTTTCTTTTTAATGGGATTCCACAAAGCTTCCATATCACGGTATGCATCCAAGCATCGACACTAATTCGGTTAAAAATAATTCATAGCAAAGACACAATAGAGGGAGTGAGCAATCTCTAGAGGTTTGTCCTCTAGGAACAGCACCTTAATTTTACCCTTGTGCCAGAACCCCCTTTTTCGATGAGGGAAAATATCATTATCCATATCAGTGCTATTAAGGCAGCGTGCATTCAGCCAAAGAGTGATTAACTGGGATGTCCTCCATAGCTCAGACTTATAAATGCAGTCCTGGCTTATCCTGATGGGCTAAAGTCCCTCTAACAGAATTACTCTCTGGACACAAAGTCAGTTCACAAAGAGTTGTTCTTTACTACCCATGTAGAAGTGAAAGTATTGTCAAGTGACTTATAACAAAAAAACAGATATTATAAATTATGAATGACCTGAGGAAAATATAAAGACATTTTTAAGAGATCTGACTTCCCTAATATATAATATTTCACAAGACTCATTTTTCGTGTATTTACTCTCTCATATGTACGCTGAAGAAACGGCTGTTAACAAATCCAGGATAAATGTGTTTTTAATGATTATTTTCAAGGCCTCACAATTCATAAGTCAGTGTGAGAGCAAGATTAGGACGTCTGTTTAACAGGCAGTAAGTCATAATAACCATGTTTATGGAGGACTTTGGCCATAGATCTACACTTTTAAATTACCAATGAATGCTGGGCTGACAGATTAGGTCCATCAATTTGAAGGGGGGGAGCGAAAGCGTATACAAGATTGATGCAAAATTTGTACCTTGCTGATCAATTTCTTTACCCATTTGTTATAATAGTGAAATTACAAATCTGCTCCGGCACCATTGAAAAGAAATACATTAGCTCTGTGATTTGGAACCTGTAAATTGTTCCCATTCACATTAACATTCTGCCTGTGCATGACATGTTAAAGCAAATATGGATTCAAAAGACCAAGAGAGTGGTGGTAAGAACTTTGAAAATGACACCTAGATCTGAAGGGGCAATATCTAAATTACTTAAAGCTAAAGTAAGCCTCTCTAAGTCTGCACACCTAAGATCAGCTCTTTCATTTTCGAACATCAGATTTTTATGCATTTCTAAAGAGACCATAGGGGTAAAACAGTCAAGTACAGGTATCTGTCTACAAAAAGTGAAGCCCATCTCTCACCCAAAGTACATTTGGTGTGGTGGAAAACACTTGGCATGTCTCAGTAGGTAAGGTGCAAAGACAAGAGTGGGGTACAGCTCTACTGTAGATGGCTCTACTATTTCTTCACATATGTCACAGGGCAATGTACTTCATTTGTTTTATTATTATCCTCTGTCACCTGTTTTCAATATTGAGTTGTACCTCAGCATCGCAAACTGTGTACTGTTTAAGTATCTGTTTCTGTTAGTTCACCCACCAAGAAATGTTTAAAGGTTATAAATAGAGTAAAATAGCATCATGTTCTGACAAAAATGTTTGTTAATCTTGTTAGTGTTAATTCGTTAAATGTTTGTTAATGTGAATTTTAACAGGATTAAAACACAAATACACTTAAAAAGGATCCTAAATAGTTGGTTTTACATAATGCTTACATAAATGATACATAGAGCTTATAAGTGCGCAAAATATTTAGATTTAGGATCAACTAAAAGGTTATTTTATTGAATCTTTCAAAAATCTTTTTTTTATTTTTACTTTTTATTTTTGAGTGTGAATGTTGCATTCTTTCCAGAGTCACAGTCATTCCTCAACAAATTACAATGATTTCATTAAAGCAGCCGAATTGCTCAGTGCATTTGCACTCTATTGCTCCTCTTTATTTTGGAGAACACCTGCAAGGGCAGACAGCCAAAGCAATGGGCTGGTAAAGACTGGGCTGGGGGCGGAACTCTCCTTAGCTAAGGAACACTGAGCTCTTTTTCCCTATGACTCCCATCTGTTGAGTGCTTATTGTGTGTGTAAAGTGTTACAGCTGCAAAGGAGCAGTCCGACATTCTGCCCAGAAAAGCCTTTTTAGCATATTCAAACCTCCTCAGCCTATTATGCTTCTACTGTTACCAGGCCCTAATTTATTCATTGGCTTTTGCCTCAAACCCAGGCATACTCTTGCTGTTTAAAAGTTCACCCGAAACCCCTCCCCCGGATTTACTTATTACTCCAGAATCTCTCTCTCTCTCTCTCTCTCTCTCTCTCTCTCTCTCTAAAAATTGTGTTAAGAGTATGGCTTCCAGGTGGATTATGGCCTGCCCAGTGATTCCCTGTTCACATCCTGCTTGGAAATTGTTCACCCGTTCACTCTGCTTTTGTGGCCGATTTCATGCCATGTACAACTTTGTGTTCCTGTCCTTCATGAAGCTGTCAGCCGCATAAAAGTGCCCCTGCCTGGGACCATGCTACGAGTGGTGGGAATGGGACGTCAGCAGTGCTGCTTGGAAGCAGCCCACCCACAGTCTTTTGCTCTGCGGGGCTTTAATTTGACTTCAATTTTTATTATGCAGCCCCCCTGAGGAGAAAACAGTTTTACAAGGCTCAGTAAAGCCCCTTTTAATAATAGGGCTGAGGGGGCAAAGAATAAGGCTTCCCCTGCTGTTTGACCGCTCATGGCATGCTCTAATAAAGTGTGCTATTCATCCCTGCTCCTTTTCACTGAGTCACTATGGGGAGAATTTAGGGTAGGGTGCTTATGTATGGAGTGCCAGGGAAAGCCAGCGCAATAGATTTAATGGATCTCTTGATTCATGCGCACATATCTTAAGATGGCTTTTCTCTTGCCACTTCCTTTGCCTCTTTTCCCTCCCCTGTGCTTTTGTGAAGGGTCTGCTGGTGGGGAGATTATGACTGAGTGTGTAGTTTGAAATGGTGCGCTAAAGTGCTAAAGAAGAGGGGAACAATGAAAAGGACTTTTTCAAGCTATGATAAGAGATGTTCCTATAGGCTCTAACAGCAAAAGTATTTCCCTTAAGAATACTAATACATACATGCAACTTTCTACTCTGTTTAATAATAAAATAAATTTATGTTTAAAAGATTATACATAAACAGTTTTAGACAGAGTTCAAATCTATGGCTGTAATTTCAGTGGGTAATCTAACTTCTTCAATTTAAGAAGAGAAATAAAAATAAACCTACATTATAAGTAAGTATGCTATAATTCATGTGCTTAAATATTTAATTATTTCTCTTGATTTTGCTTCTTCACTTTAAATTAAGACTGACATAGAAAATTCTACATACAAAACAAACAGCAAATTATTCCTCATTAACCCACTCTAATGTCTCTTTGATTGTACGGCACTCAGAATTTTAAATAACAACACGCGTGCGCACACACACACACATGCACACACACACAATGCACTGTTACAAACTGCCTGAGGGGTGTTGTTAAACCAGCCAGTCAGACTTACTGCCACTAGGTGTTAACAGATTGATTCCGCTAATCTGTTCAGCTACACCAACAGTCAGCATGGGGCAGCTGAATTGTCTTAAGACAGCCTGGTGTGCTGTGTGTTAACAAATTTCCCGGCCATCTGTCACGCACAGTTAAACTTTGCACAACCATGTTTATGGGAGGGAGAGGCCCCTGAGGCTGACCCAGAGAGAGAAAGAGACACAACAGGGGCAGGGGGAGAGGAGAGGAGAAGGGAGGAAAGAAGAGACGAGAAGAGAAGAGAAGAGAAGAGAAGAGAAGAGAAGAGAAGAGAAGAGAAGAGAGTTGTGCAGAACTGATCATACAGCAAGCCTCAAGTTCATTCAGATCACCGCAATCAGACCAGGGACTTTTCTTCCTGGCTAATTATGTGGAAACGACAAAAACAATAAAGCATCTGGTGGTCTTTCTTTCCCGTTTCAATTTTTCTCAATATTGTGACAGGCTAATGCATTGTGTCTGAATCGGCCAACCCAGTAGGAGACTCTCTGAAAGGCCGGGTCAGGAGAGAGCAAATAGATGAATTTATAACTTTGCCTTTTCACATTAAAGAGGCGAGATTGTTCCAGTAGGACCCACTCCGCCCCCTCCCGCTGTCCCTCCACAGAGACCAGCACCCTCTGTGAAAACATGTTTTGTCCATGCCACCCAAACTGAGTCTGGCCTTGCCTATTCGGAGGGGCCTGGGTCAGCAGTGTTGGCCAACCTCCCCTATTCCCCCAAGGCTCATGACACAGAGCCAAAAGAAAGGAGAAGAGAGAGACAAACCAACAAGCTGAGCTGTAGACAGCAACCAGAAAACCAGATAACAGATAATAGCAAGCACCACTAGCAAGATGTGTGTCTTTGGTTTCCTTAAGCATTTTTCAGATTTTCTTCATCACTTTGAGAAAGTTTTTGGCACCTTAAATTTAAAATTCTGATATGTTGCAACACCAATAAATAACTGCCACACCAGTATAAATAACACATAAATAGAAATTGTAAAAGATCTTTCATGTAACTGTTGACTTAAACATCAAAACGTCTGAATACACTGTTTAAAATTCAGAACATTTCCAAAAGCAATGGGAAACAATGAGCTTGGCAAAGACAGTTTAACGACAATGATCTAGTGATCTGATTTTCTCCTAATACAAAGCAAATGATTTGGCTGTGCATTCACAGTGCTGAGAGACTATGGGTGGCTATGCATGCAGACATCCATAAAAAAAAATAAGAGAGCAGTGAGAGGATCTTCCTGCACACCCAATCATATCCAAGTCATTGCTGATCTTCAAGAGCCCTCCATTTCCCCTCTTTTCCCCTTAATTAAATGTGCACTTCATTAATGTAAATTGGGGGGCTTTAATGCCCTTGTTGAAATTCTGAAGAAAGTGCTGTGGCCTCGCGAAATGCTCCTGCATCATTGCAAATTAGATTAGGGAGCAAGAAAGGCAGTAAAATTAGAATGATAATGGTTGATATGGCTGCCTGACAGGCATGACTATTCAAGGATCAATGGGACACAGAATGCCTGGTGAAGCCCACTCTCAAAGGCTGGGACCCGCATCAGCCTACAGATGTGGCTTTTGGAAGCACTTTAAATTAGTTTAATTTGGTAAATGGTAGGGATTTAGAAGCTCTTAGCTAACCCATAACAAGACATGAATACATTGAAATGTTTTGCCATTCTTTTATTAGCATAAAATGGGATTGAGGTGATTTGCATTCACAACAACTCCACCTTTTTTCTTGATCATTTTCATTTTGTTATTTCTTTTTCAATGCCCAAGATAGTATTTTCATCCATTTCTCATGCCCAGTCTTTAGAATGAACCCTTTTCCCAAGCTGCTTTTCACTCTTCTTAATCATTTTAAGGGAGGGAATGGGGTTTGATTTTGTTCAAACTAATCTAATCAAAGACACCAATTACAAGGTTACTTTGATTTTTAAAACGACGGATAAAAAAAGGCTAAAGACATTTCATTGCAATTTAAGATTCATTTGTGTCTTTGTTCATCAGCTCTAGGAACATCTGTCAAAAGTTGCTAAAGCTCACACCAACATGCCCGAAAACAGCATGAGATCAGATTGTTGGATGCGAGAGCTAGAAAGTGAAATTTGGGTTGCAGTGAGCAAGCATGTACAAACTAACTGGTGCCTTTTATTTAAACCCCATTCTTCCTGTAATCTGACATCACTGACTTAATAAGTTTACTCTCTTTGTAAACATCAGATTATAGTCTGCTTTGAAAAAGAAGGGAGGGGGGAGCTGGGTCAAAGGAAGTGACTTTTAACTGCTTTGCTGGTTCAGCCACTTAGGAAAAGCAAAGAGAGGGATTAGTGAGGAGTAGCACTGCTTCACATTGGAGAAGGGACTGACCCAAACACAGAAAAGCTACGAAGTATCAAATGTACCAAAAGAGCATGAAGTCACTTCAACAGCATGCATAGTCAATGTTATAATGATGATGCTTATAGAGTACCACAGCTAATAAGATTTTTTTCCTGTCACTGAAGTGGAGAAATTTGACCAGAAATGCCATTACAAAACTTCCAATCCAAGTTTGTAAGTTAATATTGTTTTTTTTCTTTTTCTGTTTGCTGCATGAAAAATACCAAATAATCACATAATATTTTGCCCTGTTTTTAAAAAAGTAAATACATTAAGACAACAAACTGAAAAGTTCAGACTCCTACCTGTCAATAAATGCTCATGTGATAATAATAAAATAAAATATACAACTACATACATATGAATCATACGGTTTCTTCCGTTCTTCCAAATGACTGTATAATTTGATGTGATGCTAATTTACAATAACAGTTAACAACTAATAACTGGCACACTCTTCTGTAAAACTGTTTTCACAAAGTACCAAAGTGTTCATCAGTCTGAACAACCGTTGCCATATAAATTATATTTTTAATCTTTTTGCTCCAAAGTTTCACATAGTCTTGGAGCTTCCAGCACAATATCTTCCTCCCTAGGAAAGCAGTTTCTTGCTACAAATGTCCACAAACCCCCATTAATATTCCACAGCTCACCCAGCAGAGGGAGGGGTTCATAGCAGCTCATCTGTAGGGCAGCAGGTCAGTGCACAGTGCTGGAAACAGCCTGAGTGTGCAAAAGGGGTAAATACAAAGCACTACACTGACTAAGAGTTTTCTATACAGGGTGAGTGTGTGTCCAGACAGTTGTAACCTTGACTCATAGAACTATATTTCATGAAGTGTTAAATGCTTGTAGATATGAAACATGTATAAACCTATTACCAGAAGACAAAAGTATGGGCGACAAATTTAAATAAGAAATACATTAATAAACATTCAATTAAATGTCTAGAACTGGACTGCAAAAGATTTTAAATGGAGAAAATATAGTGCATGACGAGGCTTAATCCTTGTCCGAGAAGCCAACCTGGCATGTAATTGCACACACACACATGCACACATGCACACACACATACACACACACACAGTAGCCTAACGTGACCTTAGTCTCATCCCAAGATTTCCTTAGAAGATCCATGGAGATCTTCTATCCATTTGAGATTAGTTGTAATGATTTAAAGCCAAACATTCATCATCAGTACTTGGGATGGGTGATATGGTGTAAATATAATATCAATATTCTTCACAACCCCACAATACACAATGCCACTGCTGAGTTGAAACATACAAAACTTTTATGTTAATTAAAAAATTGTGTATATTGATTTATTTATGACATTCATGTGATTTGACATTTTAATGTGATTTCACAGACACGAGACTAATTATGCTCCTTTTATAACGAAACATGCTATTGGACAATGTTTATTAGGTGCTAATGTAATCCACTCATACATACTGTTGTGTAACATGAGGTCAATTATGTTGATGTCATTAAATATTCTCATATTGTCCACTGCTAATGCTGTGCACCATTAATATATTTAACCTAGTTATATATCTGTTATATACTGCAACTGGACAAGTATAACATTGCTCAAAGAAATATCAAGTTTTGTTGCATTCAGGGAATGGGTCTGTTTGAAAGACCAAGAGAAAGCTAATCAGGCCTCCTGTAACCAGGGGATGCTTTATAATTAATCAGCTTCTCCTGTGATTATGGTGTCCATCAACAAGAGGCACTGCTATTTGCACCAAGTTAAAAAGGCTTTCGACTGGATACTAAGGTGAAATGCTCAGTTGATTTGTCAGGTGTTGAAGGTATTACATTCATCCTGGTTAAAGGAAATCGTTCAATATAAATGTTAACAGGCTAAGAATACAACTGAATCTTTAGTCATTTTTGTAAGGTTTTAGTAAAAAATCTCTCTATTTTCTTCTCTCTCTGCCTTCCTCTGGCCTATTTGGCAAGGATGCATGGCCTCCCTGAACCAGGATCAATGGCAAAATGTGGAATTAGTCATTCTAAATCATGCAGCCGTGGTCGAAGGGATGGCCTCCAAAAATCATTAGACAATCATGTATTCCTATTGATTTATTCAAAATACCTGGAGGGAAACAGATTAAAGAGAGGGTAAAAGGAAGCTAATGCTGATTAAATGGCTCTGAGATGGGAGGTCCTTGGGGTATGTTTTTGCCCTAATCAGTAGGAAACAATACTGGTGCAATCAGCGGCCCAAGCAGGTCTATTAAGGACCCTTTACTTGACATATTTATGTATTTCAAATACTGTGGAGCACATTAAATTGAGTTTAGTCACAGCACCTTTGCATCTAGTTGTAAACATCTGAGAAGCTAAGTGCAAACGGAACATTTCTGTGTCCCAGTGGATGTCCTTAATGATACGTCTTTAACAGTGGATTCACTTCCACTACAATGTATTCCAATAGTATTAAAATGAATCAGCATAGTAAAACATTATTAATGAACATTTATGTGACATTTACCATTTTATTCTTTTTAATCCAAAGAGAAATGTAAGCTTACAATATTGAAATAATTTATTTTGCTCTATCAGAACCTCATGCATAACGTAACAGGGTCTTTTTGGTTTGTTATGAGCACAGAAAACAATGTTGTCTAGGACTAGGTTTAAATACTGGTCCAATTCGTTCTAATACATAATGTGAACAAAATGTTGAGAAATGTGAGTCAGTTAGCTGGTGTTTTAATACTAATGTATTTCATGAAATATAGTGCAAACCTATGGTTGGTGTGCAGATTATGACAATCTCCATCAAAGACTCTGAACTGAAGTAATTATGATTTAACATGGATCATTGGCAGGAAAACTACACAAAGGCTTTTTGTAGCACTTGCGCTCCAAGAATGAAGCAGTCTTATATTTAAACAGCTGTGAGTCAACAGAGTCCCATCTCCAGTTTGAGCTCTGTCTTCATCACTATTTAACCAAACCCTCCAAATCACACAGTTTTGCCTGAACCAAAGAGTTTCTCTCTTTGAGAGAAACTTTAAGGTCTTATTTGAGTTTTTCCCATGTCTTTTTTAACATATCTTTAAAAATACATGGAAGCAGAACTGGGTTGCTATGCGCAAGAGTTTCTCACATTGTAAATATATTGCACAGACCCAGGTTTTACATAATTTATGCTACAAGAAAACCCTATTAATCACAAATATTCATGCTCTTTTTTACTCAGCTAACTGATACATATCTGAAGTCACATATGATAAAATGTTTTACACAACTACAATAGTTTACACACTTTTCCACTCACCAAAAATGTCATCAATCAGCAAAGATATTTTTTTGTTGCTTCTTGAGTTTAAAAGTACAGCCAAGAGTTTATATGTTGCTAACAAATGCTAGGATTCCTGGCCATTCAAATAGTACAGATAATTTTCATTATAACAAAAAACCTCTCAACCTGCTCAAACCACATCCAGCACGTCAGTAAGGTGGAATAAGTATGCCCATGTGGCTTAGGACACAGTATGATTCACTGCAAACCATACTGTCGAACCAATTTTAAACAAGTTCAATACTGAAAAAATTAGAGAACCTAAACCATATCCACAAGTCTGCAATAGATTAATGAAGATCTAAATGTGGATTGTGTAGGATGAGTGAAGTTTTGGTGATGTATTTTTATTGAAACTATTTGGGCTTTGCAGATGACCATAGACTTCTAGTGTTTGTTACCAACAATAACCTTATACCACCAGTGCTAAACTATAGAAGTTACATTTTGACATCAGACATGTCTTACCTGCTTGACTATATCTGTTGAAAAATTATATATATTAGATTTTTCCTTTCACACAGTGGTTTTAATATTGTCCCTAACAATAAGGTAATATGCCTCTTTAGTAGTTATTTTGAAAACAAAAACACACACCCCAATGAATATCTCTATTCTCCTTAAAATGTTTGCCATCCCTTTTATTAAAGCCAACTTCCAGGTTCCTCCCCCTACAAAATCATTCATGAAGCCAAACATCTCAAATGTCTAACTGCATTCAAAATATCACATCACCACTGAAGAGAACATTCATTAATATTTTCTTTAACAAGTACATGTTATTATGTTTTCATTCCCAAATGGGGTCCACAATACTGGTCAAACATCTTTCATACAGTTTACAGAGCAGCTTTCTGCATCCCATTCAATGAGGGAACCCAGTTCACCATTGAGCTCCGCAGAAGTCAGCCCTGTCATTTATCCATTTTATCCCCTTCATCATAAACAGGCCTCAGAGCCTCACAGCAACTGAGTCCTGATAAACAAGAGAAAAGAAAAAGTCAATTCAACTTTGAGGAAAACTGAGGTAACTTAAAACCATGTAATTTTGAATGTGTGTGTGTGTGTGTGTGTGTGTGTGTGTGTGTGTGTGTGTGTGTGTGTGTGTGTGTGTGTGTGTGCGTGT
>JBBJLR010000024.1:8746435-8770958 GCA_037577145.1 Brachypetersius gabonensis
GGGGGTATATACACACACACACACACACACACACACACACACACACACACACACACACACACACACACACACACACAAAATATATTAGGCAATGAAGAATGTAGTGAATGCCTCCTTCAGATGTTTTAACCTGACATGCCTTGAACATTTTAACAAATGTTGGGGCTACAAAAATGTTGTAATACGTTTTTACATCCAGGTGTGCTGTAACACTTTGGATAGTTTTCAATATATGTGATACAGTATAATGCCAGTGGTACATTATGTTGGAGTTTTTTCTCTGCAGATAATCAATGGAAAAGTTAGAAAACAAGGTTTCAGAGAACATGATGATGTATTTAAAAACATCAAATTAACAAACATGTGGTTAATTAATCTCCTTAAGGAATCATTGATAAAAAAAAATATTTAAAATGACAATAAAATAGTTACTACTTTGGAACAAGATGACAAAAATCAAACAAAAACTGATTGAACAGGATGATTTTATCTTGTATATTCTGCTTAACGAAAAACAAAACTCAACAAAGATTATTTAGCTTAATTTAACCTTAAAGGACCATAATGTTCCATAACACTTTGATACAGCCATTAGATTATTTTTTAAATCTCCGATCCAGAAACAAGCTATAAGCTAAACCACTTGCCCAAAATAACAGTGTGACAAAAACAGTTCCTAAATACATTGATATATTTAACCAGCAGTTTACTGAGGTTCTCCAAAACAAGCAGATGGGATTTCATTCTTTTTATATATTTGTCTTTAAAATACTGCAGGTTTAAATCTAAGCTATTGTATTCACTGTGCACTTATATTTTAGCATGTGGTCTTTGCAAGAAAAGACCGATTGATCCATACGCTACTAATTCTATAATGGTTTGCTTCAAGATTGTCTGGGCAGCCTTGCTCTAACCCATTTTCATTATATTTTCTTCATCATTATATTATATATTTCCCATCTGGGCTTTACTTGGCATAGTAATCTAATTACCAATCTTCAAACTCAGTCTTTACCCCATACAGCATTGTTCTCTTCATTCCTCATGGCTGCTATCAGGCTGCAGAATTAAGTTGAAAGCCATAAAGATTTCTACAATAAAAGCCACTACAAAATAAAAGTTGATTTGACTGTGTCCAGAGGAAAAATACAAGCATTTTCTTGAACAGTCACTTGATGTGCCATTTTTTATCTCACAGAGCTGCTCTATAGGTTAGTCATTTTTGTATGTTAGTGCTATATTACTTCATCAATTTTGCCAAGATATATTGATCTGTCTACTCTAGTTTTTCTACATTTCACTTATTAAGTGGGTAACATAGAAAGCTTTACTTTTATAACATAGTTTGCTTTTGTAATGCATTTGGTACAGTACATGTATTTCATCAGTGATTGCAATTACATAGTGTTATAAACAATAAAAACTCATTATCAAAGTATTCATATTAGTAGCATGTTTAATACAATGTACTTTAAATAATTGAAGTATTTTCCATTGTAGGCCTGGGGTCTTTTTTTTTACAGTTTCTCATGACTACTAATAAGGGATAAAATTGCTAACAACAGAAAAAGTCCTCAAAAGATTGTATTTCTCTAGTATTTTCCTAAAATACAGTACAACCCACAAGCCACAAATCCCTTGCCTTATTTTAAACCATAATTGTAGTCTGATTACTATAGAATGGATTAGTATTTTATCTTGACTTTTGTGTTACTAGACCCACAGAAATCTGAGCCATGTGTAATGAAAAGGGAAGACAGGAGGGGATATAGGCTCTTTTACCAGCTACAACTGCTGTGAGACAAATTGTTACAAATTGTGAATTTTCCACTTTACAGCATGACAAAGAGACCCCGTTGAGCCTTCTTTACAAAACTGACACACACACACACCAGCAGCAACAGCAGGAAGCTACGACAGCATTTGAGGAACAATGCAGCTCAGGGACTTAGCTGAGTGACAACCATTGTTGGGTGACTGGCCCAGCAGCAGAGCAGACAGGAGCTCATGCTACAATTACTACTCCTAAGGGTGAAGACCTGTAGACTTTTTTGTGCTGTGTAAAAGCATGGAATGTCAGCAAATACTATGAGCATGCTGAGTAAAATGTGTTACAAGATATTACAATAACTTTGAAAGAAAAGTTAAATTAGTGGCAAATCAGGGTTCGGTAGTTATACGTGAAGTTTAACTAAAGACTAAAATAGTTTACCATTCCATTCCAGATCTTTTAACTACATTGTTTTAAATTACTCTAATTGGTTTTTAAGTGAAAGAGGACAGCGCAACAGTACATTCCATATTATGATTAGAAAGAATTTGAAGCTCATGCTTTTGTGCTTCAACCATGAAGAGTGTTTGCACTCTTGGCTGTCCCACTACCCTGCAAGAATCAGCCCTGCTTGTGAACAGACACAACTTGTGTAGATTATCAGTGCCAGAGGTGAGAAAGAGGCAGAACCCAAAAGAGCTTGATTTATGGGCACACTCGCCAGAAAATGGTCCTTTATGTACCTAATCCTGCCTGGGAAAGTTTGTATACATGATAGAAAGTTGTCAAGTCCTCGTAGATAGGGTGAACAAGACAAGGCTCAAATTGTGTTTTCTTCCCTCAGCCAATTTGCTCCCAGGCTATAATGCTGTTTTCCCATGCTCGCCAAGGCCTTGCCGTTTGCTTAGGGATGTCACAATTGGGTGTTAATGCCTCTTTAGTTATGTCACCCCAATCTGTGGAGGAGCTCCAGAGGCGCCTCTGTCTCTCTCCTCTCAATCCAGGCCTGTTTCAGATGAGGAATTTTAGTCAGTGTTACCAAGAGGTCAGGAAAGGACAATTTAAGAAGCTCTTGCTTTCCACAATGTCATGAATCTATGTCAAATCTTTATCTCACATATCTTTCTCCTCTCATTTATACTATCCCTATATATATTTTCTGCAGTTTAATAATTGTCACTGCTAGGATACAACCTCCTAACTCTGATTATTGTGCCCTTTTTACTTAATCCTGAAACATTAGCTGTATGAATATGTCCTAATGAATGTACAACCTAAAATGGTTAAAAATTACAAGAAAAAGTATTTGTCTTCCATTACAAATTAAGATTTTTTTTCATCTACTCTATTAATTTATATGGTAGATATTCAGGTCACTTTTTTCTTTATGTTCACTAAGTAATAAAAGTACAGGATAATTATAGTTCAATACAGATGTCTTATAAATTTATAGCAGTGTGTGACAGAAATAGGCCTCCAGTTATAATATGTCTGAGCGTTGCCCTTACCTAAAGACACCACGATGAACCCTCTCTGGAGGCTCAACTCTTGACCCCTAGCTACAGCAGGACCCTGCCCAGGGCACCAGACTGCCACTCACTGTCTCTAAGCTGCGTAATGGCCCTCATTTCAGAGGGAATCTTATCTATTGTAAACAATGAGACCGATGCCTCATCCACATTCTCCTCACACACTCTGAGACAGGTCCTAACCTAACCTATTTTGCCAAGATGGTTGACCAATGTATCCACAGCCATGGAGGTCATTCAGTAGAAGACGATTGTACAATCCCATCCATTTGTTAAAAGAATAACCTCAGCAACACTTTATGTTGGACTCTGGCCCCCTTTCCCTTGGCTTACAACGTAAGATCAATAGCATATAATGACAATACCTCCTTATAATCATGCTAGAGAAATAAGCAAATAAACAGATTCAAGTAAGAATTATATGCTGACATTAAAAACCTGTATATAAAGAATTCCTGTTCTTCCCCTTTTTTGTTGTATAAGGAGATTAAATGTTAAAATAAACCATTCAAATGTATTTAAAAAGGTATTTTTCATTACAAACAATCAACATGACCAGGAGCTGTTTACTGACAAACACGGACCGATGCACTTCTGTTGTGTTCAGTGGGTTTTCAGTTTTCAATGGCAGAACAGTGACTGAGGAGTTTTATTGAAGCTCTTTAGGGTTTAACAGCTTGGGGCATCAACTTGTGTTAAATGGACACTTATAAAATCAAGCAAATCAAAATAAAAATAAAAATGAGCTGTGGAATGCACCAACAAAATGGAAAGTAGCACCTCTCATTAACGTCAGGGAATTTAAAGGTAACAATTTGTCTGTTGCGTCAATATATAACTTTAACAGTGTTGTTCCCATCACTTGATTGTCTGCAAGCCGCACATGTGTTATCTACTACTTCATTATGTTTATCTTCATAATAAATCATTTCCTATAATAGGAAAATTGGAGCACAGAACATTGTTAATCCTTGCAAAATATAAAGATCACACCAACACAACATCTGCCAAGATTACTTACCATCTAGAATAATCTTTGGTCACCACGCAGTAAGAAAATTTGTCCATCTACCCAGAGAAGAGAAATACAAGCTAAGTGTTTCCTGTACATTTCATCAATAGTAAATGGGCTAAAGCACAGTTAACTGTCTTTGCTGGTATTTCTCATTTAATAATTTCACAGTTTGATTGCCACCTTTGCAATAAATAGCACTGTGAAAAATGGGAAGTAAGAACTAGGACCTGAACCTGATGAACCTGAGGTCTCATGAAAATTGATTACTCTCAGAGACCTGTCATAGGGTTGTTAGGAGTCTAAAATACTGATTAAATACAAGTGAAAATAATTGTGGCAGCATCCTATTCATTTTGTGCAGCCTAATTTAAAATGTTTCCTCTTAAAAAGAATGTCATTTTTTCATGTATGTACTCAGTTCCTCAGAAATTAAATTAAGGCCCAACAATACTGATAGCAAGTGAACTCCAGTGGAACATCTGACCTCTGACTTTTGACGGAAAGAACCGTCTAGGACACTGGTCATACGGTGAGCCTGAGTAAAAAGAGACAGGAGGTCAGACCAATGCACTTATGGCCTGCTTTCTCCATCGTCTTACCTCAGTTTGCATGGGGCTGCATCCTTTGATTTGGCATTCAGATCAATAGATTTTCAAAGATTGACTTCATAAGTAGGTCATAAGAAGCATTTTAGATATTAGCGCTGGCCAGAGAGAGGCTGCTCCAAAGTTCATGGTCTGGCCTCTCACTTAAGCTTTCACCCCAGCAATAAAACACAGCAAAATATACATTAATCATCCAAATTCAATTGGCAGCTAGAGAGAAAAAAAGGGGAATAGACAAAAGTCCTGGCTGAAGACAATGGTCAAAATCCAGGAATTTCATTATTGGACTGCCACTTTTAGCTTTCAGTGTGTTTATTGTTATGTTAAACCTAATGTTTGCAAGCCCATACTTTTACAGACAAAGAACCACACAATGTTGTAACTGATTCACAAACAAAAGAACATTTTTTTATAAAAAAGCAAAGAGTTGGGTTTGTCTTCAAAATCTCTGTAGGGGTTTGAAATCACTTGAACCAAAAATGTGTGTGGCAAAAGAGTATTATTCTGAGCAGTGGTGATAACATGGCAAAGGTCACTTAATCATTTTTCATTAGGTGCAATATTTAATGCTGTTAGCCAGAATGCACTGGTGGTCACAGTAAAAACCTTGTCAATGGCCATATGTGTCTTCCCCTTTCTCTCTCACACACACATACACACACAGCTGCTATTGAGTGAGCTGTCTCTGTAATGGAGTGACGAGCTGGGGAGAGACACCCCCTGAAACACATTTGGATAATATGCCAGGGCAGTCCCTGTTTATCATGTGATGCATTCATGGGTGGGCGCGGTACATTATGTACATAATTCACTGCTTACATTTGTCAAAACACGGGTTTGTATGAGAGCTAATGATCCGCATGAAATTAATGACGCTATAAAAAAGAGAAATCCACCATTCATGCAGCCATGGCAGGATCCACTGGACTTGATAAAGCACTAAACGACAGAGAATTAAGGGAGAGGAGTAATCAGGCCCCATGTGCCTCTGGCCCCCAAAACATATAACATCCAGCCAAACAGCTCACAGCAAAATCTACAAGGAGTCTCTCATACCTGATAGTTGATTTTATCTGAGATAATAAAGCACCACTCCCTTTCTCATGGGTCAGAGACCTGACAAATCTGAAAAATAAGCAGCTTTAAAAGAAAGCAATACAGAATAGTTACACATAATCACACTAAAACCTTATAACTCCAATAAATATATATATATAATGTGAAATATTAAACATTAAGAATGCTACCCCGTTTTGCAGTAAAATTGTAAAAGATTCTAAGTGTATAGACATAAGCGGGTCCCTGTACTTACACTTAAAAAGCACTGATACTTTTTGCGCCTTCTAAAGTGCATATATTTGCAATAAAATATATTCAGTTATGACTTAAATATGCCCTGTACCTTGCAAACTTGGAAACAAGTTTTAACTTGGCTTAAACTTCATGTCCTCTAAAAGCTGTAAGCCCATCCTCTAACAGTATCCCCCTTTCTCCTCCTCCACTGACATCACTGAATGATAGGAGTCGACAAACCCGCTGCACTGCTTTAATTTCATTAAAAGACATAATACATTCAGAGTGCACTTTATCACCTTTTTATTGTGTCTTTAATTCATTGCACTGCTACTCTTTGTGGCACCCATAACTTTTCTCCTGGTGAGTGAGGGCTATGTATCTTGCCATGCGATACAGGCCTAAATGAATGTATAATAAGGCTTTGATTTCAGTGGCGGGCCAGGTCTCCAGAGCAAGCCAGGGAAATCTATTACTTCACTGCCATTTTCCTAAGTGTTTGTACCCCGCCATGACCCTGCCACTTTATCTGTTGGTTTTTATTTTCGGAGTGCATGCTGTCCATATGTTACTCTAATAGTTGCTATAATTCTTGGCCGATAGGGCTCATGTTTTATTGGTCTAGAATAAAAAAAAAGAGCAAGGAGACAAGAATGCATTTTAATAAAACCCCCCTTTAGCAATACACTAATGGGCTGACACTGATGTATTTGCATAGAGATGAATTATACTGGGCTGGCTTGACGTGACTTTTAAAATATGATTGAGGAGGTTATTATTGCTACACTATGATACATGTTAACAGGTTATTTTAGCACAGCTAGTGCTAATAAAATTCAGAACAAAAGACTTGGCCAATGAGGGCAGTTTTTCATGGCCAGAGTCATCTACTGAAGGTGCTCATTTTGTCATTATTTCTCCAACCTTATCCCCCACTCCCTTGCTTCAAATGAGGGCAAATGACAAAGTCTTTATAACAAACTGGCAACAGCAGGCGAAAAGCCTTTGAACAAGGCCATAAAAAAGTTTAGCTTCCCCATCAATCACATCATTTACTGAGTATTTTCTTCTCACCATAGGTTTGAACATCAGTGACACAAATGAACAATAAAGCTTCTAGTAGCATTAACCAGAGAGAGCTCAAACTCTTCCTTCTGTTCAACAAACAAATGATATGAGGTAGATTATTTTCTAAATGCTTATCTTGGGTTATTTACCACAATCATACAATCTGAATCCATTTGTAAGCCACTAGGACTGTAAGCCTTGACAGGGTAAGAGAGAGTATCATTAGAGAAGATTAGAAGAGATTATAAACACTAGAGTGTGTTCATCCCACCATGGGTGCCCAAAGCATCAGCCTACAGAGATAAGAGCCCCCAACACAATCCTTACAAATATCCCCTTGAGACCACACATGGCAACCCCTGTACTCAGTCTCAAAAACCTAATCACCTGCATTTCACCCTCACCTCCACCTCCTTCTACGACCCACTGGATACGCAAATGATTAACCAAGTCATTCATTTGCTTAACAGATTAGGCTAACAATTTTTAATTATGTTCATACAGCCTTGCTCATGCTCATTATTGTTCAACACATCAGAGGCAAATAGAGTACACTCTTATATATACAAAATGTGCATGCACTGTTTTTTTCCACACTCATTATGAGGAATTAAGTGACAAGAGCAAAATACAGCACAAACAAAAACATCTGACAGCACAAAAACCATCCCAGAGAACCAGTTCTCTGAGGTGAGCAATGAGATGGTTGCCGAGGTTTTCATAATAGGGGATCCCAAGGTGCTCTTTATCAGAAGCCGCCAAATGAGTGTGAAGGAGATAAGGCTGCAGGCACAAGTAAGCCGGGATCATTTGCTGTGCCTGTAGACCCCTGTGACACATGGCCCTGTGCAATCTCTTGTAGTACATGTTCAACTGAGAGCACATCAATGGGCTCTTTATCCAAAGCACTCACACCAGTCATGTTAGCCTTGTCGCTAAATGCTCCATCTCAGAAATGTCATGAATAAGAAGAAGATGAGACTGAGATCAAAAGTAAAAGCTGATTTGCTGTCATGAATTTTCCCAATATGTTATATGTAAATAAAAAAGAATAACATTTGGTAGAGTACAGAAACAAGGTTTTTTATGTTCTTCTATGGCAAAATTCCAAAGAACCCTTCTGGCACCTCTGTTTGTATTGCATTAAGGTTTGTCCCTCCTGCAGACTAATTAATATAGCTATTTGTGCAACATGTTTGTACAAAAGACATGCAAAAACAGGTGATAAACTACGTGGGACAAGCCTTCTTCTGAGGGCTCAGCAAGGCAAGGTAGTTATTTTTCGACTAATTAACCTCACTTCCAACAAGTGTGTGATGGGATAGCATTGCTGACCCAGGAGCATGTGGCCATCTGCAGCTCCATGAGAGCGGCTGGATTAGTGCAGTCACCACACCAACACTGCAGGCACCCAACAGATGCTACTGCCAGTCCCTGAGGTATGCAAGTCATGTTCACCACACCTGGATCACACTGATGTGTCATCAGTACATTCACTTCATAGAACTGGCAGCCAGGCAAAAGGTTCCCGAGCCATAATTCTGGATGTTTCATTATTATAATTCTTCAAACAAAGTTAAATGGCTACACAAGCCTTTTTGGTTCCTTTTGTCCTTAAAAAAGTGTTCTTGATTGAAATGTGTCAAGTGCTTGCACACAAATAAATGTCACACTAACACATGCCATCTTTCCGTTTTCCCCTTATTCAAAACTGTGTTGATGTGACATATTTTATTTATACACAACCACTTGACATATCATAATTGTGTAAATATATAAGCGTATTTTCAATGTTTTAACACACCAAGAGTAGTCACCTACAAATACTTACATTCCATTAGACGAGTACTTATGGAATTGCCTAAAATATAACTACCACAGTGAAAACAGCAATAATATAACTGGGTAGCTATAAACTACTTAGCTATGTAGTAAACTATAGTTAGCACTGACTGTCTTTGATTCCTCAGAAAATATGTGGATCAAATGAAAGCCATGAAAAAAAATATTCATTGCAGACAACAGTTTGTGTTTAGTCCTTCACTGACTGTTCCCTGGTAAAACAGATAAAACCCAGTTATTCATGAACAATCAACTGGAACTGAAGATGTGTTTCAGAAGGATTCAGTGGTGTTTTTGTGCAAATAATTGCTCAGTTTTGTTACTGTCTTCAAAAAGGCTGGATGGCAAATATGGCTTCATCTGAAGTTCCTATTCAAATGTGTTGTGTTTTTAAGAAAAGTAATATGAAGAAGATTTGCTTCTACACAAACACCCCTGCTACTAGTGATATCTTTCCATCACACTACAGCATGTCCTCAGAATGAAACAGCTCTAGTTACAATGTTAATGAGATGTTCGATGAGTTTGAAGCAATCAGAGATTAATTATTGCAGATAGGAGTTCATTAACTTCTCACTCAAAAGTAATTTGATACCTTATTGAAATCAGGTCATTGGCCTACATATGTAGTCAAATAAGGACAGATTCATTAGAATTTGACACATTGAAGAAAATCGTTATGTCCCCATAGCTTGAGCCAATGATAATCAATTACACAATAAACACAACATTATTTCTCATAAAGTGCGCGGTCAACTAAAATAAAATGAGACGGAAAAAACTGGCTGTGCTTTCATGTGCTCATGTGCTTAATGTGCTCCTGAGCTCAAAAATGGAGCATACTATGAACACACATATGACCAACATTGAATATATTAGAAAAACCTCACATGTTTAGCTTTAGCTAAGTGTAACTGATGAATGAGCTAAGCTAATTCATCACCCAGCGTGAGGTATCCATCTAAAAAGCTAAAAAAAAAAAAAAAACATGAGGTGCCAAATGGACAAACTAACCATTATATAAAGAAATAAAGATAACCAAAATAATAATAATAATAATAATAATAATAATAATAATAATAATAATAATAATAATAATAATAATAATAATAACAATGCAGAAACAGACACATTGTGGGGAAGAAAATAAATAAATTATCTGCTGTGCCTATTTTAGTTGATTGAGTCCCCTTGAAAATGTCACGTGAACAGTGGAACACTGGAAGTTGCGTGCTACATACGTTTTAATTAGAGCGTTGGTGGTCTCTGTTTTCACCAGAAGGCAGAGGTCGGTGTGTTCTAGAACCCTGACAGCAGATGTATTCTAGAATACACCGGCTGCTCTAGAATTCTGACTGAAAAAAATGAATGTCCCAACTAACCAGGCATTTTTGTTTGTGGTTTGTTTTTGTTTTGTGTTTTTTATGTGTATTTCTTTGTTCAGTCTGTCACACTGTACTCTATGAAGATATAGATTTTAAACTGATGAACTAGCCTGCATGACTAGGTGCTTGAAAATATCCCACGGTCAAATATTATTTATACATTTCAAGAACATAAACAGCTGTTTGTTTAGTAGTATTGTTTGCTTAAAAAATAGATAAATAAATAAATACTCAAACCCCAGTAGTTAATAAAATATAAAACTTTTGAAAAATTCAAAAGTTACGTATGAATTAGGTTGAGAGTATAGCTGCAGGTCATCAGGAGGAGGCAGGGTTCTCTTACACAGTGATTCAGGCCAAAGTCAGCTTGGTTCTTATTCATTATTGAGAACCAGATTCCGTAGGAAAAGCCGCACCTCTCCTTCAGTCGCCTCTCATAAATTAAAAATCTTGTACGTAAAAATAAATCACTCTAGTGGATTCCAATTTTCAGAGCATGTGAGTTGTGAACGGCGCTAATAAATAAAACGTATTATTATTATAATCAATATTATAACCCCTTTCAGCTGTCACCTCTTTTCCATCCAAAACCAGAAGGAAACACACTGAAAGAAATACAGTTTGGCCGAGATCGCGAAAGGTCTTAATTACAGACACACTTTTTATTTTAATACAGACTAAACATAGCAAATCCCTCGAGATACTTGGAAAACCATAAGAGATCCTTGGATCCTTAAAAAATCACCTTCAGTATATAGTCATTATTCAGCACTAATTACATTATTGTTATTATTGTTATTGTTATTATTACTTATAACAATAGCTAACACACCGACCAGAAAATAGCACTGACTGAAGTCAAATATTAATTCATCATCATCATCATCATCATCATCATCATCATCATCATCATCATCATCATCATCATAATCATCACCATCATCCTCATAATAATAATAATAATAATTATAATAATAATAATAATAATGTAAAGCAACGACTGTCAACAAATACGCGAAGGTTCATAATAATATTCATTTTTTTATTAAATAAAAGTGCAATACACACGAATATGCAAAGCGCATTTTTTCGGACACTGTTACAAACTGAAAGATAAATTCATAAATTAAGTGTGAAAAGTAAAAGGGAACATCATCCTATCGCTGTCAGACGAACACTACTCCTTTATATTACAAATATAGTCTCATTGTTAAACGGCTTCTTGTTCTTTACACTTCAGACCCTCAGGCCTCGGGACAAAAAAGCTTTGTTCAGGACCCTCCAATGTGTCACAGAAAAAAGAAAAAAAATAAGCCCATTTTTACGAGCTTAAATTTTACTATTATTATTAATAATATTATTTTAAAGGGCTGAAGAAGTTTAATCGAACTGTAGTTGAGTTTCAGAGTGAAACAGAAATTGAGTGATGCTGTTTACTGTACAAAAAGAGATTTTACACATAAATATTCACAGTAGTATGTTTTCTGTTGGACACACTCACTGTACACGGCCAGTTCGCGTGGGGCGTCTCTATTGCTGAGCTCCACCAGAAGAGCTTAAGAGCTTTTGCATCATGTCTCGCTGAAACGCGCGTGTGATGAGTGTGTGTGTAAGTGTGAGTGTATATGTGTGTGTGAGAGAGAGAGAGACAGTGACAGTGTATGTTCTCTACGAGCCCTCGCTGTCCCCCGTGTGCCCGTGCAGGGCCGGGTTTGCCTTGTGCTTCTTCAGGAGCTGCGTGATCTTCTCGTCGTCCGAGTTGGGGTCCAGAGGTTTGTTGTAGTCGTCGTCCTCCTCCTCGTTTTCCGAGGCTCCTTTCAGCCTCTCTGTCTCTGAGTCCTGCTTCTTCTTAGCAGAGGCCATTTCAGCCGCGTGCCGCTTCCTCCACTTCGTCCTGCGGTTTTGAAACCACACCTGTTCGAACCAGAGCCGACAGAACCATCAGGGACCATACTCAATCATAACATACAGACATGATTATGACAAAAAATAATGACTAATAATCCAAATCTGCTCAATTCACGACAAAAATACTGGTTATTAATCTAGTCCTGTTCAAATCGGACCAAAAAAGATTAATAGAAATGCTCAAATAATAGCTAAAATATAATTATTAATAGACCAGACCTGCTAAAATCGTGACAAAAATAGGATGAATATGCCCGACATGCTCAAATAATATCAAACATAATTATTAAAAGCCACATTTACTTAAATAGTAGAAACAATAATTATTGATGGCCCAGCTATGCTCAAACATGACAAAAAGAATAATCAATGTACCAGACTTGCTCAAATAATAGCAAATGAAATTATTAAAAACCAGATTTGCTTAAATTGTTTTAAAACGTGATTATAAATAGGTCTTTGGGTTTGTCTAATTACTAATAGTATAATTGTTATTAATAGACCAAACCTGCTCACATAATTAAAACATATTAATACACCAGACCTTGCTCATATAATAGCCCAATTTATTATTAATAGACCAAACTTTCTCACATGCTAAAAAAAATATTATTAATATACCAGAGCTGGTAAAATAATCACAAATATCTTTCCTAATAATCCAGCTCAAAATCTTACGAAAATACTTAGCAATAAACCAGACAAAATATACTTTTCCATGCATAGCAACAATACGTATTACTGTTACTGCTGTGGGTCTTGACCGTATTTACAGACTGGTCTCTGTATTTTATTCTTATTTCATAAAACTCTAATTAATCTAATAATTATTGACAATAATTAATCTCATAGTAAATATAACTGATAGCGCGTTTTTAATTTGCAGGACGACTGATTCATTGTTTTCATGTTTCAAAGAAAATGTGAAAACTGATCATTGAAATCTGCTCCACACGCAAATGAAAGAATAAAAATTATGTTATTCTGTTATTCTGAGTGATTCTGTTAATTTTGCACTAAAATGATAGCCTTTTTGATATACGATAGATATATAGATATATATAATGATAATGATATATATACTATATATATGTAGTGTTTCTGCTCACCTTCACCTGACTCTCCGTCATGCCCAGCGAGTAGGCAAGGCGTGCCCGCTCCGGTCCTGCCAGGTACTTGGTCTGTTCGAAGGTTTTCTCCAGAGCAAAGATCTGCTGTCCTGAAAACGTGGGCCGAGTGTGTTTCCTCTTCCCGTCCTTATCCAGCAGCACCGAGTTCTGATCTGAACACACATACAAAAACCCGGCGCGTGAGCTTCTCATAATAAAAACAAATACTAAAAAAAACACAGGCGTATTTTTTTTGCTACAGTATGAGAGAGGCGCTTAAAACTGGTGCTCCTCCAATTCTGTTCTTCTTGGTGGTGAAATTGGTCAAGTTCATCAAGCGAGTCAGTTAGTAAAAAAAAAAAATGAACACAGGGGTTTTTAATGATCCATTATCAAATTAAACCTCCCACTAAAACTCATTTTAATAATCAAACTTACATGAGAAGTACTAAACAGGAGCTGTAATTGGAATAAACAAAATGTCTCTTATTCTCATTATAGTGTTATATATAAATATAAATACACGCAAGAATGTCTCTTAGTCTCAAATTTTTCTGGATCCTAAAATGTTTTACTTATAGGAATAAATAAATACACTTTATTATTAATAATAATAATAATAATAATGATAATAATAATAATAATCCATACCTAGACAAACTGACATTATTTATTATTATTATTATTGTTGTTGTATTTGTAATTGTTATTATTATTATTGTTATCGTTGTTATTATTAGTATGATTCTTATTATTATTATTACTATTATTATTATTATTATTATTACTATTATTATTATTACTATTATTATTATTAGTAGTAGTAGTAGTAGTAGTAGTAGTAGTATTTAGTATAAGAGTTTACAGTAGCTGTTGAAGCAGCTCAGAGGTCGAAGAGCACTTACGAGGCGAGCACGTGAACCTGGCGTCCCTCCAGTGGGGGCTCTGGACCACCCCCGGCCAGAAGATTGGGGTCCTGGGGGGCAGCTCGGTCAGAGGTTTGGGGTATCGGCCCACGGCCACCGCTGCCGCTGCCGCCGCGGCTCCAGGGCTGAAGTAGAGGCCGGGAGGCGGCGGAGGGCTCAGGCTGGAGAAGCGCGGGAGTCCCGAGAGCAGGCCGGCCGGGGATGAGGCGGCGGCTCCGGAGGAGACGGGGGAGCCCGAGGCGGAGACTACTGTAGGCCGGCTGAGGATGTCGTTTATCCCGTGCGGGGTTGCCGCTCCGCACTGTGGAGCGGAATGGAGTCCAGTTGGGGTCTTTGAGCCCGGAGAGGATGCCGGCAGTCCCCCAGGGTTCGGTGAGGCTGAGGTGGGGGAGCCCGATGAAGAGGAGGCTGAGGAGGGCAGGGGGTACGAGGGGTACAGCGGAGCCTTCAGCTCGGTCATGGTGTGCAGGGCAGCCAGCGGAGGAGGCCCGAGGAGAAAGGAACTCTGACGGGACCCGTCCATCTGACCCACCGCCAGCATAACCACTACACTCGGGCACAAATAACTACAGAAAAATCAAGAGAAACAGAATAGAGGAGAAAGAAGAGGAGAAGAGAATAAAAGAAAAAAGACGGGAATAGAACAGAGCAGAGCAGAACAGAAGAGAAGAAATGGAGAAAGTTTTGTGGAGATGTACAAAAATATTTTTTTGGTCGCAGGAGCAGACAGAAGAACTGCGGGTTATTCTGCATCAGAGCAGGCGAGAGTGATAAAAACTCACCAAGCTCACAAAATATGAAAAAAAGGGGAAAATGTTTTTTTAGTGGCTGTTGTTTAAAATTCCCAGCGCGACGTAATCATCCTCACAGGCAAATTCCACCCAGCTCGCCAAAATACTGAGAACAGTCTTGGAGAAGGCGAAGCATTGCTCTTTTTCTACTTGCAAGTCAGATGGAGTGCGTTTAGAGTGTGAGTGAGAGAAAATCAGAGAGCTGTCCCGCGTGCTCTGAGATCTATAAATAAGAGCGAGGCGCGCGGAGAGCCGCGAGATAATGAACCATTTTCATCAACCCGCGCGCTTTTGCCACCAAACTCCAAACTTTAGCCGAGGAGCCTGAGAGCGTGGCGGGGCTCACAGGCACGGGATTGGACAAAAGAGCACCGTGACGTGGACTTGGGCAGATCTAAAGAACCCCCCTCCCACCACACACACACCACCACACCTCACACACACTAATCTCCCTCTCTCCAGAGCTGCACTGGTCCAGCATGTTCATTCTCGCATTAAACCATCATTAAAGGTTTAAAGGAGGAACACAACCAGTGTGTGAGACAGAGGGGCTAAAAGAACCCAGGACTGATCAGTACAAATGGGACATACTCACACATACTCACCATAGACGTTCAGAATGAGTATCACGGACGCGAATTGCCATCTCTTATCTGACATCAAACAACTTTTGTTTAAGAGAGGTTCTGACTTAATAAACTAATAATGTTTGTTTTTGTCCCTTAATTGCTGTCCACGTGGCCTTCTAATGAACCTAAAACACAAGTTACAGCTTCCTATCTGTTCAGATCTGAAATCAAACATTTTGATTATCCACAGAGAGATTCTTAATGAACTGATATCTGGTCTTTCTGTGTTTTAGGTTTGTTTGTTTGTATTTTTCTCCTTTATTGCTGTCCAAGGGGCCGCAGATAACGTGTTCGGCACCTGTTAGAGCTTCACTCGCAAAACCACGTGGTTTAAAAGAAGCACAGAACTCCAGCGCATCTCTAATAAACCCAAATTACCTTTATTTTAGTCACAATGTATCATTCTTAACACCATTTTATTACAAAAGTAGAAATGCGTCTATTCCTGTGTCATTAGCATGTTTTGTGCTACAACAGAAAATAAAAGAGAATAAGTGCAATACAATGGCAGAAACATTCGTGTAAGGAGTAGCCTAACACCGTAACACTGAAACAACACTGTAGCACGAACACTGGGATATAGTATCACTGAAACAGTAACATTGCAATACAGTATCAATGAAATACTGTTACTGAAACACTGTGACTCTGTTTAAGTTTACGAAATCATAAAACACTCAGTACGTTGGTGTGGAAACCTGTAGTTTGTGAAATGTTGAATAAGTTTTAACTCCAGAACTCAAACCTATGTTTTCCACCTGATTGCAGCTCCACATGAGCCCTGCTAAAACCGAGCCTCACATTTCCACACCTCTTCGCGCTACCGCGACACGCCAGCGCCACCTGGGGGAAAGACTTGGAGACTGCACAAAGATTTCTCATCGGGATTTCTCAAGAGGAGCTGGCAGTTTATTATGCCTCTCTTTGACAACGGCCACTTCATTGTTTTCACGTCCAGATAAACACCGTAAATACACCGATCAACCATAGAATTAAAATCAAGGTGAAACGTGAAGAAAATTATACATTAATATACTATATATGTACGCTTGAAATCAGTATTCACACACATTTAGACAAAAAAAGTACATACATGTATACAATGTAAGTCTTTGACTTTTTATTTAAGTAATTAAGAATTCTTTATAAAATTATGCGTGTGTGAGTATTTATGTAATATTTTGTATTGTATAAATACACAGTATAAGGCTTTGATGTGGCTGTTAATGGGCCGTCGAGGAGGCGCGCGTCTTAGAGTGAAAGGTCGGTCACTCACTCACATTCCGCTACCGTCTATCATCCTTTCCAACGTCCAGTCCCTTCGAAAAACCGATGAGCTACAGGCGCAGGTTCGCTACTCTCATGAGTTCATAAATCAGGGCCGTTCTTATGCGGTTCAGGAATGTGCATTCCATCGGGGGCGTCTCTCTCTCTCTCTCTCTCTCTCTCTCTCTCTCTCTCTCTAGCCACCCAATTCCTTTCTCTCCTATTGACAGTGGACCCTGTCATGACCGCCGGGGGCCCACCCACGGTCAGGGCCCTACGCGCATTCATAGTTCGCGTCTGCCTAAGAACGGCCCTGCAGAGCTGCCTGTGAGGGATTTAGACAGTGACCTGAAAATACACGATTTTGGGTCGCCCGTTCGGCGATGGAGTAAATCAGTAATTGTTAGAGAGAAACTACTCCTTACGTCCTCACTCTCTTTCCCGAGAGATTCCCCAGTTGGGAAAATGCCTGTGAAATTATCATTAAACTCATTCGATGCTCAGATTATCATTCTCGGGGATATGAATAACTGATCACTGTCCAAAATGCTTAAAGATTTCTATATGTCACATGCCCCACCAGGCATAGTAAGACTTTGGATATGTTTTACTGTTCAGTTAAAGATGCATATAGGCTAAGTAAATTTCTCTTCCACCCCTGGTTTCATCTGATCACAACTGTGTGTATCCTATTCCTACATATAGCACTTCTCGTCTGCTTTTAACTCCACCCAACATTATTGGTACGTTGAGAAATTATGTACCCTTAGTCTTGATCCAAGCTTGGTAGGTTGGATACTTGGTTTTCTTACCCAGAGATCTCAGGTGAGGGTGAATAAGATTGCACAGGAACTAAATAAGATTTATGCCAGATTTGTCACACATTATTTCAGTGACAAACACCTTATACTCCAAAACAGTGTTTTGGAATCTTCTGTATGTACCTCTTCCTTCAATAAGCGCAGTGTCATTCACTGCTTTAAATGCTGTAGACCCAGGAAAAGCCCAGACCCAGATAATATTTGTGGATAGCTGCTGAAAGTGTGTGCCATCACTATGGAAACAGTCTTTGGTGGTGCCTGTTAAAGTTAGCCACCCCAAAACTCTTAATAATTTTAGACCTGTTGCGTTGACTTCCCTGGTCTCTTGAGAAACAGCCCCTAGCTAAGACAGAACCTCTTTTAGATCCACTTCAATTTGCTTATAGACCCAAAAGGGATGTACAAGATGCCACAACATCTATAAACATCTAGAGGGAGAGGAAATCATGCTAGGCTGCTTTTTGTGAACTTCTCATGTGCTTTTAACACATTTACATTTATGGCATTTATCAGACGCTTTTAAGCAACTTCCATTCCTTAACTACAGGGGACAGTCTCCCTGGAGTAACTTGGGGTTAAGGGTCTTGCTCAGGGACCCAGTGGTGGCGTGCTGAATGTAGGATTCGAACCCATGACCTCTTGCACCAGAGGCAAGTATCCTACCACTAGGCCACCACCATCCAACCTCATCTGTTAGTTGAGAAATTGTGTACACTTAGTCTTGATCCAAGTTTGGTAGGTTGGATACTTGATTTTCTTACCTAGAGATAGATAATAGGCTTACATTTGACAAACACTGAATCTGGGTGTAAGGGAGGCCAACAATGACACTGTGCACTTAGGAAGCTTGCTAAATTCCAGGTGGACAAAACTTATGATTTTGTTTTACAGAGCTTTATAGTCTATTGCGTAATTCTCTATTCTTTCCTGGTATGGTAAGTAAGACAGTGGGAGTGAAGTTTAGAGGCCTTGTTGAAATTTTTAAGTAAGCTCAGTAAAACTAGGTTTATTATCCAAGACACCACTCACCCTCTTAAAGCAGAATATAGGCTGTTACCATCAACCTTTCGTTTTAGAACTCCCATAGCTTTTAAACAGACACACACAAAAAAATTCCCTTTTCCATTCACGTTCTTAACTTGGTGAAAAAGAATGGTAGCCCTTGTCTACTCCGTTTTACTCAGGCTATTGTGTTCTTTACTCAGGCTCATGTTCTTGTGGTTTGTGTGGTCTGTTCTGGTGGTCTGTTCTATGTTTTGTTTATTGCTTTTATTGTGATATACTCATGCTGCAAAGAATTTGCGCCCTTGGGGGACAAAAAATAAGATGAACCTGAACTACTAAGTTACTCTGTTTGACTTAAGACCACATTTGAAACTAATTAATACCTTAACGGGGGCATGATACTGGACTTTGTAATATCCTTCTGATTTTGTTGGTCAGATTGTACTTATACAGTACCTGGTACAAACAATCTTCAACACTACATGCTTTTGCCTTATTCTTCACTAGATTGTGCATCAGATTCCTAGTATCCTACCTTGTATTTTCAGCTCTAATCGCATGGATTAATGCAAAAATAATACAAAAAAAATCTGACGGAAGAGATGACGGAGGCGTTACGGGGGTTTGAGCGGTGTATTTTAGGTGAACGTACTAAACCGAATCACTTCCTTAAGTGGTTCGGTTCAGTACGTTCACTTAAAAGATCCCGAACGACACAACACTACTTCTCACTGCCATTCCTCTCTTAACAGCAAGAAAACAGACTCCAAAACTGCTGTTATTTTTAACGGAGCATAAGCTCTCGCAGCACTCGCGACTCCGGAGCCACTGTCCTGAATATCGAGCTTCGGAGTTTTGGCTTTTTTTTTAAAATCTATTTAAGCGATGGGTTTTCTCCAGTTTTCCGACCTGTTTTAGCTACTATGAGCGAATGACACACTACTGACTTCCAATCTTAGATCTTCTATTCCGATCTTTTTTAAAAATGTAAAATATGCTACTACTAGCCTATTATTGTGCCATATTATTACTGTTATTGGATGCGCCAGGCAACAAGAAACCCCTTTGCAGATCTCGTCTTTGATTTGGGACATTAAAAGCCTTAGACTGATGTGGCACTAAATGCAGGGGAATTATTTTCTTACTTAGTTTGGCATCTTAAACAAGCGTCGAGAAACAGCTCGCCGCCAGTAGCTACTCTGCAGCCGTCAATGCTTAAGCGGTATGCACAAGGAAAGCAGAGACATTGATTGCTAATCATTTTGCAATATCTGTAATACTGATTTTGTGAAAGGTTCGATACATCAATAAGCCTCTAAGAAATTTAGACAGGCCAATAAGTCACAGCTCCTTTTGAATTACTGGGTGCTCTGATGAATTGTCTTCATAAAATCTCAGCACTAAAAGGTGTTGGTGAATGGGCAGGAATAAACTGCTGTAACTATAAAGAAGATATATTTAACTGTTGGTTTTGTAACATCAGAAAACTATTAATTAAATAGGGATAGGAGAGCAAATGTAGAACTTTTAATTCTAGAAAATTTATGCATCTGAACTTTGGCTGACATAGTCCTACATGGGATCAGCATCAAGGCTGATCTCACCTTTCACCTAACAGGAGTAAAGACTGACCTGTAATCAAGACCAACTAGGAACACCTGCTTAGGCAAATGATCACCTATTCATTTATGGTATTTATCAGACACTTATCCAAAGCGACCTCCATTCCCTAACTACAGGGGAGTCTCCCTGGAGCAACTTAGGGTTAAGGGTTTTGCTCAGATACCCAGTGGTGGTTTGATGGAAGGATTCAAACCCATGACCTCTTGGTACAGAGGAAAGTATCCTGCCCACTGAGCTACTTCCACCCCAATACCTCCACTTTCAAACCTATGCAAACTCTGAAGTGTCTTACTGAAATGTCTGTAGCAACACAGGGTCTAGGAATGGCACCAATTAAAAAGAAAAACATGACATGTAGAGTTCCAACTCATCTTACAACTGGTTATGTTTTTTTTATAATTTCATTGAGATTGTGGTTTACAAATAAATAAAACAAACCAGGCCACTTCTGGTTTCAAATGGTCAAATTTATTTACATTTACTCCCGAGCCATAAGTTTCTGCTTTTTCAGTTTCTTCTGGGAAACCTAAGGAAACAACGAAAAAAGGTAAAACAAAGGTGCCTGAGACACAAACTTCATGCAGTTTGTCAGAAAAATTTCATACTGAATCTAAAATTATCGTAAATGGCCCATAAAGCAGCTAGCAACAACGATTGGCAAAGTTTAAGTGTGAAAAAAGTTTACCTTTTTCTTCTGAGCAACCTCCTCCTCTGGTTTAGGAACAATCTGCTCCTTCTCAGTGAGGATCATTTCGATATGGCAGGGGGAGCTCATGTAAGGGTTGATTCGCCCATGAGCACGGTAAGTACGCCTGCGCATTTTGGGCGCCTTATTCACCTGGATGTGCTCAATCACCAGAGAGTCCACGTCCAAACCCTAAAAGAACAAAATCAGAAAAAAATATTGGTATTCATAATCAATGTAAGCAAAAGTGTACCATTTTCATTACCCATGTAAACATAAATAAGGTTCACAACATTCTGTGTCAAACAAATTAAACAAATGTAATGACATCCTGAATTTCCACAGGAACCAGATGTCACAAATGTGTAAGAGTCTACAAGCTGGAGAAACTGGAGTTTCATTCCTCAACCAGGAAAGCACAGCATGCAAAACAAGTGCGACAACTAACTTAATTGTAAGTAATTATGGACAAGAGCCTGCCAGATGTGTATAAATGCATTCTCAATTCTGTTTAAATACCTTAAGCTCAGCATTACTCTCTGCATTCTTCAGCATGTGAAGGAGGAACTCAGCGCTTTTCTTGGGCCAGCGTCCTTGGGTCCAGTTATGCTGCTTGGCCTACAAGAAACAGAACATTACATTGAAACTAAGAACAATAACTCCTACATGTTCCCAAAGAAATCTCAGGCTGTTCAGATTATTAAATTGTTTTCATTGTAAATTCCAAAGGTGTCCTAAGATTGTCATCACTTCAACCCGTTTTCCAAGATATTAATAGGAGTAAAAAGGTTAATCTTACCTGAGCACAACGACCAACACCACCGTTGTAACGACGGAAGGGAACACACTGGTGTTTGACCACAACATCTTTCAGATACTTGGTAGCCTTGCGAATGTGCATGCCCTTAATGGCTTGGGCAGTCTCACGAGTGTTCTGAAAACAGAACAGACCCTAGTTATGGGATTATCTCAACAAGAAATCCACCAGACAACTAAGTGTTTATAAAAACTGGATTCCATAAATTGGTAGCTGCTCAGAAAGTACAGATATTTTCATCATTAATCCAAAGGTGTCCTAAGTGGTCATCATTGCAGCTGAAGTGTGGATATAAAACATTGAAGGAAACAAATAATTCCACTGACTGGCAGGTTAATGGTTAGATGTTCAATATGGACAGCAAATAGTAAACTATAAAAATAAAACCAACGCTAGCATTTAAGTGCACTGCTGGCAGCATCTGCAAATATGAGTTTCCCTGAAGCATTGAGCCACCAAAAGAAATATTTGAAGAGCTTGTATTCAATTATCACACCAGTAGGTAATTAAAGATGCAGTACTTGGAATAGAAATACTGTGGTGATGCATGTCTAAAGCAGTGATAAATGCCAAAGATCACCTTGAAGTGAACACGAAGATTGGAGCCCCGTGACTTGCATGCTGTTGAGAAAACATTTAAAAAAATTAAAATGAGTATTATAGACCATGACACCACTAAAAGTGGCCAGTAAGTGGTACAATACTAAGAAAATACAGGTTGCTCAGATTTTTAAAAAAGTCTTTTCATGGTTTATTCCAAAGGTGTCCTAAGATGGTCATCATTGCAACCCATGACAGAAATGTTTGTTAAAAAAGCTCATAGTCCCAAATGATTGAAGGCACTCTGACCAGACTAATTATACGGCTGTAATTTAAATACAAGGACAAGTCCATTATTAACCATTCTGTGTGTACACAAAATGGGTCAGAACAGCTGATTATATTAAGATCTTGACTTCAAGGCCCTCAATGCTGGTTCATTCACCACCTTGCTGTAACACACTCGTGTATGTATTAAGTGTCCATTTGTCTTACATGAACACCACAGCGTGAAATTCTGTGTTTAACTGATTCATCAAATGAAGCAGTGTGTGGGGATGGTACCTTGCTCAAGGGTACCTCAGTGGTGACACTGGCAGTTCTGGAATTCAAACCCACAACCTTCCAGTCACAGGAGCAACTCCATAACTACCAGGTCATCAACTAAAAATGATTGTTATATACGAGAATTACGTTATTACAGCCAGAGGCTGAAACCAAGTTCTCCAGGTCAGTGGGTCACCAGGACAAGGGTTGACCGCTCTCTCCTTTGCACACACAGGAAAACGTGGTACTTAATTTCAGGTACTCACACTTAGTCGGGTTCTCGGGGTCGAGGGAGTAGCGGACCATTTCTGCAGATCTAGGCATAAAGTAATAGCATTAGAAATGTTTTAAAAGAACATAAACTCACCACAATAATATTAAATGAAACAAGGGCTGCTCGGATTTCTAGCAAGTGTTTTTCATAGTTAATTTCAAAGGTGTCATAATATGGTCACCACTGCAGCTTGTGGAGGTGTGTTGGTGTTAAAAGTCGACCGGATTGGAGCTATACTACACGAATAAATGTATTTTGACGTCTGATCGTTACAACAGGGACTTCTTACACACTGAAATCAAATAGACTTTAATATGGAGTTGCCCCATTACAGTTGTAAAGGCCTCCCCTCTTCTTGAAAGGCTTTCCAAAAAAATTCAGTTGTCGAAAACGTCTTTGTAATAGGTAGCATTAAGATGCAGGATTCACTGAAAGGAAAGGGGACGTAGCACAAACCCATGAAATCAGGTGTCCCAATACTTTTTTTTTTTCAGATAGCACAACAGGCCTACGGCGCGTCAGAATTAACATTAACCGCTGAAACAGCCGGTACTCGATTAAACACACTCTCGCTCACATAAAACCACTGTTGGACTAAATAGCAGTCCCTAAAAACTGGTTAGAGATTTTTTATCCACACCAAAGAATTCGCAAACACGAACAAGAGGCAGACCGGGGACCCCGTGACACAAAACTGTAATTTCCGTAAAAATCCTTCTCCTAACACAGGCATAACCACAGCTACAGTCAGACAAGACTAATATACTTCCATTAAAGCGTCAGTGTGAAATATAGATTGGGGATTCCAGAGATATTGAGAAGATAATCCACACTACCTTCTCCCAGATACTCACTCTCTCAGACCGCCGAGGAAAGAGGAAGCGCTGAGCACGCTGGGAGAACTAATCTACTTCAGCCATGAAGAACATCGGCTCGAAAATCACAGCGACACCCAGTGTCTGGACATGGTTAAAACTACATATAAGATAAGATAAGACAAGAAAGAACTTTATTTATCCCGAGGGAAATTCTTTTGTCATCTACATGCTCAATGCAACAAGAGGAATAAAGATAT
>JBBJLR010000024.1:8777996-8788134 GCA_037577145.1 Brachypetersius gabonensis
CACACACACACACACACACACAATAAAACACTCTGGGACACTTTGTATGAGATCACTATTAAACTGTGTGATGTGAAAGATGCCGAGAGTGCAGTGTGTTCATCACTCAGCTGCGCTACAGTATGAAGCTGCTGGTTTATGGAGACCCACTTACTGATGAAGGTGGGTAGAAAACAACATTTGAGAGAGCGGATGTGAGTAGAGTGAATCTACAAGAGAACACCAATGTCCTGTGAACATTCTGTTTAAAATTAACTTTGCAGAGGTTTACTGAATCACATTTTAACATTTTATTGAATCACTGCTCAAGGTTTTACTAAATCACTTTGAAACATTTGCTCAGATTAAGTAAAGCCCTCAGAACTGAAAGCGTTTCTTTTCTAAAACTTTACTGAATAATTTCTAAAAACTTTACTGCATGTGTTTTAAAAGCTTTAAAGCTTTAGTGAATCACTTTGAAAACCTTTACCAAGGCACTTCAGAAGACTTTGCCTAATCAAAGGTTTTTACTGAATCACTTCTAGAGCTTTTACTGAATAATCTCTAAAGCCTTTATTGAATCATTTTTGAGCAGCTATACTGGAACACACTACGCTGAATAAGTTCTACTTATTACTACGTTACTACTTTAGATCAGTTCCATCCTTTTGCATCGCCTTTCATGTAGGTAATGAATAATGTTTCAATATGCAGATGTTTAATAAGAGATTAGCTTTTAGTCTTATTATTCAGTTACTGACTTGTTATCAAGTATGTTATGTTATGTAATGTATGTATTTCTAATATCTTATTATTAGTCCAGTAGAAAGTTGTGTAGTAATAAGTGTTGAGTTTCATTGTGGGAATGAATGTGTATGGAGTTAAATATAGCGAAGAGCATGAGCTACGTGTCTGTCTTTCTGTCCATCCTTGACTCTGTGGGTGTGGGACTCTAATAAAGTACTGCAGTGAACGTCACGCTTCCTCTCAATTGCCCTCCTCCTCCTTACTGCAGAGCAGCAGAGAGAGCAAGAGTAGGAGGGGGAGAGAGTGTAGGAAAATAAGAGAGATCGAGAGAGAGAGAGAGAGAGAGAGAAACCGCAGCACTGCAGAAGCTGGGCGTTGGCTCCAAATTAAAGAGGATGAAGAGAACAAGAGAGAGAGACGTGTATAGGGGGAACACACACAGACAAGTGTTTTTTCAGGGGTGGGAGGCAGTCGGTGTAGTCAATAAGACATTTTAAAGTGTTAACAAGATCGTTCAGGACTCACTTCCCTGCTCAGTGAACATATTTTATAAGAAATGTCACCTGTTCAGCAAAGCAAAAGAATTTATGTCTTGAATGGACCTATCAAAAGGGCTTAAAATTAATATGTAATCACATTCTATCATGTTTAGATACGCTTGGTTTCGTTTTTTAGTTTTTTCCCCAACCAATGACGATACGTTGAATAATTTTTTTAGATGGCATAAAGCATAGATTAAAATGGAAAAGGAACTTAAGTAAAATAAGCCCTTTATTCTTTTTACTAGGTAATAGGCATAATACTTTATTATTAATACTTTTTACAAAGCCCGTATCCTACATTTGTCCTCTGTTTTTTTTATTTTTACATGACTGTTTCCCAATATCTTTTTTTGCCATAATGCTGACACAGATCAGCAAAAATATTAAATCCATTGACAGATGAAGTGAATAATGCTGATTATCTAAATGCAGAAGGATCTATAGAAACTTTGACACTGGGCCATATGGTGATGACAAGATGATTGGGTAAGAGCATCTCCAAAGTGCAGGTCTTATGGAATGTTCCCAGTATGCAGTGGTTAGTGTCAACCAAAAGTAGTCCAAGGATGGACAATTAGTAAAACAGCATCAAGATCATGGATGCTCACAACTACCTGGTCTGATTCAATCGAAGCGCTACTGTTGTATAATTGCTAAAAATGTTTATGCTTGCTATGATAGAACGAGCTGTCAGAACACTCATGTGTTGCTCCACATCAGTCATGCTGAAACCTGTCCACTGCAAAGAGTGCCTACAGTAGGCTTGTATGGATCAGAACTGGAGCAATGTTGCAATGGAAAAATGTTACCTAGTCTGATGAATCACAATTAAATCATGCAAATTGCCAGGCATGTCTGCATCCACTACTGGGGAATGGAAGGCACCAGGATGCACTACGGTCAGAAGATCTTTCAGCACAGGCACTGTGATGCTCTGGGCAGTGTTTTGCTGGGAGGCCTTGGATCCTGGCATTTATTTTGATGTCTGCTACAAAAAAGGGAAGAATAGACTCCTTAGTCATCTTTTACACTGTGGTCTGCTGGGACAGGAGCATTTCTGCTGGGGACAGAAAGAACGAACAGGCCGATCAGGAGGACCAGCTGTTTAGGGAGAGTCCCCTGTACCCAGTGCAGGTGGTGTGATGGTGGCTAAACTGTCATTCCTGTTGGACAACATCACCCACCCCATGTAGGGGACTGTGACAGTGCTGAGCAGCTCCTTCAGTGGCAGGCTGTTGCACCCATGGTGTGGGAAGGAGAGATTTTGCAGGTCTTTCCTTCCAGCTTCTGTCAGACTTTAAAACCAACATCTCGCAGTTGACCCCACACACACAAACAAACACACACACTCATGCACAACAGACTAACACTTTCTGTGTAATATTTTTCATGCAACTTGTGCAGTAATTCTGGTGCAATATTATATATAAGTACAGTACACTGCACAGTTTTTTTCTATCATACTGTTATATTGTGTAGCTTTTATCATACTGGTTTTAATGCTTCTACTTTCTTCTTTTGTACTGTCCACTTTGCTGCAGCAACAATGCAAACTTCCCACCTATGGGACTAATATAGGTACCTTATTTTATCTTATGTCAAATTCTTTCATGTGGTTGCAACCCATTGATAACACAAAACATTTATTATAAATTATTTCCTTCAGAGAGCAATGAAACATAACAATTACTTTTAGTTAGTTAGAGAAAAAAGGAAGTTACAATACTAATAGCTGTGCTTAACATTTTAAATATTTAATGAGAGCAGGCTTCCAAGGCTGACTGAAGATTCACATTCACTTTGTCTTTTTTTAGGAATTCCTTTTCATGGCTCTTACAGCATTCTCCTGAGGTTCAGCAGTGAACCCTGTGAACACTGTGCATGCAGAATACACCGCCACTCCACCCAGTAAATAAATGAATGCAGACGAGAGGCAGAGAGCTCAGTCTTCCCTAGAGAGGCACCAACTCTGTGCTGTTTCTTTGATCTCCCCTTGCACAGCATGACTCACAAATACCTCACAGAAAGTCTCAGGGGCTAGTCTATGTCTGGCATAAGCTAAAAAAAGAAAATGTTTTCTTTTCTGAAAGTAAAAGTAAATTGATCTTTAACGTTTGGGGTAGTGGTGGCGTATTGGGTAGGATACTTGCCTCTAGTCCAAGAGGTCATGGGTTCAAATCGTACTTTCAGCAGCAGATCAAACTTCTGCTGTTCCCACCTCCAGGCAATCAATCAATTAATCAATCACTCAATCACTCAGTCAATCATTCAGTCACTCAGTCACTCAATCAATCAATCAATCAATCAATCAATCAATCAACTAATCAAGAAATACATAAACAAAAAAACAAACAAACAAATCAATAAATATGTATATTTATATATTTACATGACACTTTTTTAATTTTTTTATTTGTTACACTCTGTTTACTCTGGAAATATTATTGTGGCGGATGCGTTGATACATTTTGGATCAGAAAATCAATAAAACAAAATGTCATTTTAGGGAGGGTGCCCAAACCTTTGCATACAGCTGTAACTGCAGCAGCTGCCCAAATGGGGAGGACAAGGTACTACAGTTAGCAAGGTGATATAGAAATAGACTTTACCTCAGAATAGTCTTTTTTCTCTTGCTGAAGGGTAGATAAATAAACAAACAAATCAACCAACCAACCAACCAATCAATCAATCAATCAATCAATCAATCAATCAATCAATCAATCAATCCATCAATCCATCAATCAATAAAACTTGTCTCTGGTGTCTTTTATGATGAGTAAAGACAGCTCTACAAAGAAATATCCACACACGGCTCCCCAGGCGCAGTGTTCCTGCCATCCCACTGCTTCACTGGGAGAATGTGTTAAATACAGAGAAATAATTTCACATATGACAGAATGTGAAATTATTTCTTCTCAACTATTTCCAAAGTTTCTCATTGTTTTTTTATCAGACATGATTTTTCGAAGGAGCTCCTCCACACTGGCCAATTAAATATTAAAGCTTCATGCTTGTGAGCTGGTGCCTACAACCTCTTGAATATTTCAGTCGTATTTTCTGCTATGAGTCAGCGGCCTTGAAGGAGACTGTACTAGGTGAAGGACGCTTTATGAAAGAGACAAAGACCCTGCTTTTTTTTTCTTTTTTGCTTTAGTATCCTTTTTATGGGCACTACTGTAATATATTAGCACAGTCAATATGGCTCACATTTATCATCTCTCTCCTCTGCTAACATCCTCTTCGTTTTACATGCACCCACCCTTCTCCGGTCACACACGCACATAAATACTGTATAAGCTGCCTCAAGGTCACCTCAGTTTCTATAGCAGTGTAGTATCATGACTGAGCAGCAGCAGCTCTAACTGAGGAAAAATAAAAATGCAATCTCCATAACTAACTACATTTATTGTAACAAAGCCAGATCAACTCTACTGTGTAGCTGTATCAGCACTATACCCTAACCTTAATGAGTCAGCACTTCAGAGATACTGGGGTGGCTGGTTCGGTGCTTTTCAACAGAGGGCAGTATAATCTCTGCCTCGTGTAAAAACTGCACTGGCAAACCATACACACCAAGCACCTCACACATGCAGGGTGGGGGGAAGAAGGAGCTCTGCAGTGCAGAAGCCTACCTGCACCGTTATCAATTACCCCTCCATCTCGCTCATCGCAGATCAGCCAGCAGTCCTGCAAACATAGCACTTATAGCTAGCCAAGAGCATAGGGTGAACAGCAGAAAGCTGCAGCTTGCTGAGTTTTGGACTTAATAAAAGCACAGAACCTGCCTGCAGCTTACTAACATATGCCACACAGGCCTGCTGAGGGAGTCAGGGAGGATATTTTCTGAAAACTAATCCCTTAGTCAATTATATGTTGAGATACTGTACAGACCTGCTGTGTGTGCACACTAAAGTGTCAGTGGATGCAAACCAGTAATGGTTCAGCCATACATTTGCACAATTTCCCCTAGTACCTAAAACATAGTCATTTAGTCAAGGACACATTAACGGCATTTAGCTGATGCTTTTATCCAGAGCAACGCACATCAGTGCTCAAGTAGTCCACATCTGTTTCTTAAACCTCTAAAACAACTTAAATCCATGTCCACTATTCAACCAAGTTACTGCAAGCTTGGCACACCGAAAAACACCTGTCAAACAATACCTAAACAACACAAAGAAAAGACAAAAGTAAGCAAGGAAGACATAGTTAGTCACCAAGACACCTCTTGATGTGTGGGATGATGGCTCACCTTTTGTTACATATCCATTAGCCTCATAATGCCATAGCTAAATCTCTAAGTGAAATTAAGACATTAGATGTATGCTGACTGAATGATGTCAGATGGGGAGCACTGAAAGTCCACAGTAAGCTAATATGAAGTTGATGAACTGCAAATGAAATAGATTGTGAGTTATGAAGTGAGAGGAAAGGCTTCAAATTGATAACTGAATTTATACCTGCAGGTAAACCAACACACACACACACACACACACACACACACACACACACACACACACGCACGCACGCACACAAATATAAATGCTTGCACCATTCTTGCACAACTCTTCGGTTACAGAGTGATTAGCTGTTTACTGATGAGATGTACACTGTTCTTATGTATTGTATCATGTGTCTGTGTGTCTCTATCAGTTTCTGCTCCTTTTGTTCTCAGGTGTTTGTAATCGCACTTGGTAGGAGTTATGCTGTTACAAGACAAGCTTCTTCCATAAAAGTAACCACACTCATAGACCTAAGCCTGTAGGGGTGGGTGCAATATCTGCAGAGAGGGGCAGAATGTGTGGAAACAAAACTCTTCTCCTTTTCCTATTGGTCTTTGACCGTGGCTGGATGGGTTATAATCCAGATAACTAATGACTCTGTCACGACCCACAGACTCACCCTCACACACACACACATCAGGAAGTCTGCAGCAGTGCTCTATTATCTATGATTTCTCACAGTTCTACGTCTGGTGCAGTGACACCAGATACTGTGGGTTACTAATGGCAATACAGCTATAATACAGCAAAAATATGGTTGTAGACTTCAGTTCCTGCATTACATATATACACTGCAGCGACAAAACCAAAAATGTCCCCATCCCTTTCCATTTAAAATTAAGAAGTTATTTTTCCTTCTTCTGTACAGTTAACTGTATGGAGATGGAGATACAAAGCTTTGTGGTAACAGAATAATTTATAATAGAAATGTATAATAGAAAAGTAAAGAATGTGAATGAGTTTACAACAGTCCCTCTCATTAAAAAAGGCCCTTCTTATCACTGATTTATGGTCTGTAGAGCACCTCAGATAAAGAGAAATTCTCAACTTTCACATTTATCAGTGTTTTGATTATTACCTGAATAATAGGCCTGTGGAATGTTAGCACAAGGTGAAACAGGCCAATTCACAAGCTTAACAGAATAGTACTATGGACTGAAATGTATCTCAGTATTTTGGAGATGGCGTAGACAAAACCACCTAAACTCAATGCCAAGGCCTCTGAATGAGTCACTGCTACAAATGAAGTTAAACATATATTATTAACTGTTGAAATCTAAATAATGTACAGTGCCTCCACAATTATTTATTAAAGATATAGCAGGGAGAATAAGCATTTGACACATCAGCATTTTTATCAGTAAGGGGATTTCTAAGTGGGCTAGTGACACAAAATCTCCACCAGATGTTGTCATCAAGCCAAATATTGAATTCATACAAAGAAATCAGAACATTTAAGTATACAAGTTGAGTCATAATAAATATAGTGAAATGACACAGGGAATCAGTATTGAACACACTTTATTTAATACTTTGTAGAAAAGCCTTTGGTGATTATAGCTTCTAGACTCTTGTATGGAGAGACCAGTCATCTGCATTGCTCAGGAGTGATTCTGGCCCATTATTCACATAAACGGTCTTTAAGTCTTGAAGGTTCCTTGGGCCTCTTTTATGAACTTGGGTCTTCAGTTCTCTCCATAGATTTTCTATGGGATTTAGGTCAGGTGATTGACTGGGCCATTCAACAACTTGATTTTCTTTCTTTGAAACCAATTTGGGATCATTGTCTTGCTGGAATGTCCACCCTCTTTTCATTTTCAGCTTTCTGGTAGATGGCAGCATATGTTTTATCCAGAATGTCCTGGTATATTTCTCCATTCATCCTGCCTTCAAGTCTGCCAGTACGACTTGCTGAGAAGCAGCCCCAAACCATGATGCTTCCACCTCCAAACCTAACTGTTGGTATGGTGTTCTTGGGGGGGTGGGCAGTGCCATTTCTTCTCCAAACATGGTGTGTAAAATTAGTGCCAAAAAGTTCAATTTTGCTTTCGTCTGATCATACTATAGTCTCCCAGTAATCCACAGGCTTCTCCAAACTTTAACCGAGCCTCAACATGCTTTTTGTTCAGCAATGGAGTCTTGCGTGGTGAGCGTGCATGGATACTATGGCGGTTTAGTGCATTGCTTATAGTTTTTTTTAAAACAGTACCTGCTGATGCAAGGTCTTCCTGAAGTTCTGCCCGAGTGGTTCTTGGCTCTTGGAGAACTCTCCTGATTATTCTTTGGACTCCTCGGACAATGATCTTACGTGGAGCACCTGATCGTGGCCAGTTTATGGTGAACTGATGCTCTTTCCATTTCGATATAATGGCCCCCACAGTGCTCACAGGAACATTTAGCATTCTGGAAATGTGCCTATAACAATTCCCATCAGAATGCTTTTCAACGATGAGGTTACGAAGATCTCGGGAGAGTTCTTTGATTTTACCCATCATGAAGTCTTTCCTGTGTGCCTCCTGGGTAATGAGAAGCCTTTATAGGCCATCAATTAGGATTAAAGCAGCTGATATCAATTAGTACTGATAGGGGGCAGGGTTTCTCTCTCAATACTGACAGATTTCAGATGATCTCCTGGCTTTCTATGCCATTTTGCACCTGGTTATCTTCATGTGTTCAATACTTATTCCCTGTGTCATTTTACTTTATTTATTATGACTCAACTTGTATACTTAAATGCTCTGATTTCGTTGTATGAATTCAATATTTGGCTTGATGGCAACATCTGGTGGAGATTGTGTCAATAACCCACTTAGAAATCCCCTTACTGATAAAAATGCTGGTGTGTCAAATACTTATTCTCCCTGCTGTATGTATACCTTAAATATGCCCCAGAACACTAATTTAATTTTAAATTAAATTAAAAAGTAAAGGTAAATAAATAATCAAATAATCCCTCCCAATAAATAACCAAGTTTAAAACACTAAAATGTGACAAGACACAGAGCAGGCAAGCTGCAGCTTCTTTTTCTTTTTATGGTGGTTCACAGCTTTTCAGTGTATTACTGCCACCGCTGGGCTGGTGGCGTTAATACAGTTTGGTTTGCAAAAAAATAGCGAGAATATTTGCAGTTTCCGCAAAAATTTGTTTGGTTCTTTAAAAAGTTTTTCTTTTTTAATACATCTGCACAGTGTGAACAATTCTGTGTTTTTCTGTCAATATTGGGTGCTGTGTGTACATTAATGAGGACAAAAAATTTACTTGATGATTTTAGCAAATTGTTGCAATGTAACGGAGTGAAAAATTTAAGGGGGTCTGAATATCTTGTGATTAATCACACCTTTAAGTCTGTTCTATTTTTTTCTGTTATTAATACTCTTACCAACACAGGAGTAGACAAATATGAACATGAACAAAAGTGGAATAACATCTGGTTTGCAAACACTTTAAACAAATTAGGGACTTTTTAACAGCAGTGTTTCCTTTAACACAGTCACAAAGCTGCAGTTCAAATATTACTAAATAGTGTCTTAAAACAAAGACTGTGCTCGATCGGGATGTTTTGATTTTATATGATAAATTAATCCCGACATTGAGAAAGTCTTTGTGGATGCACACCCTCTAGAAATTTCGGCATTGCACATTAAAAACGGTTTTCTGTGCGTCTTTTAATAGATATATGGAAATGCGCCCACACAGCAGACATGTTGACTCTAATCCAATCTGGCGAGTGCAGGTTGATTGCGTTTTGGTTGCATCCAGAAAAAAAAATATTGATTACCCTAATGAATGAAATTACACTAATTTATTACAGTATTTACCTGTTTATACCAAAGAAAATGCCTGTGTATGAAAATTAATATATTAAACTGAGTTTAAAATGAAAATGAAACCATCACATTAAATCAGAGTAAACATTTTTTTCTGTTTTAGATCAGTAAATATTAACTTATGTTTTGTATTTGTTAAAGACCATTTTATGGAGGTTTTTCTTTATTTCTTTCATCAGTCACTAAAAGGTGTGGGCAATATACCGGTAGACACCATTTACCAGTAGAAATTTGTCAACCGATTTGAGATTTGAGGTCACGTGACGTTGCACATTAGGTACCGTAATTTCCGGACTATAAGGCGCACATGAATATAAGCCACACCAGCTAAATTCGGGGGAAAATACAGATTGTTCCAGATATAAGCCGCACCCGACTATAAGCCGCAGGAGTTTTAATGTTTAATTACCGTATATAAGGGTTCCTGCTACCACGGAGGACATTGTCGGGACAAAAATGACTATTTGAAAACGTAAAGCATCCCATTTATTAACATTTGAGAAACACTAATTTTTTTCAATCAATCAAATTTGCACATCTTTGACATGATGAACAGCATTCGTGCAGTGCACAAATAAAACAACTGCAGTCATAGTACGGTAGTAGTGCAGTATAACAAAAAACAAACCTTACAACACTTGACGAGGCAATAACGTTAAATGGCTAAATTTAATTCATTTTTAAAGTGCTTGCCTGTAACACGGCAGTAAGGATGCAGTAACAGCTGCTTAACAAAATAACCAGCATCTTTTCCGAAAA
>JBBJLR010000024.1:8810144-8827716 GCA_037577145.1 Brachypetersius gabonensis
CACTACTGCATTACAGCAAAAAGTAATACGTTACTGTAATACATTACTTTTGTAACGCATTACTCCCAACACTGGTTGTTGATCATCTGATAAGTCATATCAGGTGTTTAGAGCAGAGAAAACATTACAATATGCAATGCAAGTGGTATTTCAGGAAAGACAAGGCCAGCACAAAGTTTCTTAGACATGAATTATGCCCTTAGTGGATGTATAGGCTTAATCCTGGTCTGGGAAACTGGTCTAAAGAGATCAAAAGAATAATTAAATATCAAATAAGCACCCACAGCACTGTGACGGTATCTACTAATAGCATTCTTAAACCCACCACATTGCTTCCTTTAATGAAACCTCTTGTATGAATACTTCCTGCCAATGGCATTTCAAAGGATGCCACAGATTTTTGCACAGTGTTGAGCCCAACACTGCCATCTAGTGTTCAAATGAAAGTTGCACTACTACATAGCTGCACTGAGAAGTAAATATGAGATTTTATAGCTCCTGATGGATATGGCAATCCAGACATTTGGTAATTAATTTCAGCATATGAAAAAGCAATACCACTCAGATAGGTCCCAGTTCTCCACCATACCAATTTACTGTGCCTTAAACAGCAGCTTTAGCACTTAGTTTAAGCTTTAGCACTTAGTTGAACCACTTGTCTCATTCTGACTGTATGACCAGTGGTGGAAACGCTAGAAGATGTCTTAACATATGATAAGGCATGTTGATGGTGTAGGGATTAATTCAGTCAGGCACAGAGCAAATTCCACCGCTTTGGCTGAGGTTACCTTCAGCTACACTGAGATGTCTCAACATGCTGCTTGGAGGTTCAAATATTACACAAGAGCCATTAAGAATGGTAGCAGGCAAGGTAACTGCAACTTAAATGTCTGCCTTTTGTGGTCTTTAGATTATTAAATAGAACCATCTGAGACAAATGTTTATGCATATACAGTTGTCTTATTTTAAACAAAAATGACTATTGTTCAACAGAATGTATTTGTACATGCTGGTGGGCTGTGAGGAATTAATAGGCATGGTAGATTGTTTTAAGTGGGTGTGTGAATGAGATGAATTTCATGTGGTTTTACACACACACACACACACACGCACGCACGCACGCACGCACACACGCACACACACACACACACAACACAGTCTCTGTGAATCTACATACTAATGTGCTAGAACACAAAAACAGGAACCCCATTAATACATGTTCATAAGAAATACTAAATATAAAATGTGTAAATGAATTAGTGGTTTTCTACAAGGACTGACAACACTTACGATACAGTGTGACGTACAGCATAACACATATATAGTTGCACTATATTACAAAAAAAAATCTTGTATAGTGCATTGTTCTGTGCTACAGTGAAGAGAGTTCCATGAATTCCTCCCAGTACTGTCAGTATTCATTTTCCCCAGGTTTTTGACTAGTTCTTTCTACTTCACAAAATATATGGCTCTGATGGAAAGCACTGTATGCTGTTTTTTACATACTCCAAGATATAGTCAATGAGCTCAGGAGGTTAGTGGTCATTCTCAGGATTCAAACATGTCAAGATAAGTTGAGTAAGGTAGCTCAGCCAAGGATGTTACATTTTTGTGCTCCAAGCTAGAGCCAACCAGTTGAATCCTGCGAAACACTCCCCAGGTGTCAGAGGTGAAACATGCTTAGACAAGATTTAAGGCCTAGGATCTTGTGTACACACCCATGCACACACAAATGGATATCCAAAAGCCACACTGGAAACAGTGAATACAGTGTGCATTTAAACCAAAAGTGAACTTAAACCAAATGCATTTTTGTTAAACAGTTGAGATAAAATCATATCCACTTAGGGTAGTCACTCAAATGTAGTCAAATACATACCATTTTACATCGCCAAATGTGGTCAATGATTTAAGATATTTTAACATCCAAAGTTTCTTTCAGTTTTTCACTACAAGGCTAATGTAGCTAACAAGTAATGGAAGTCATAGCCGTTGGATTTGTGGAAAGTGGCAAATTTGACATGTCAAATTGTTATGTAATCTTATTTAGGCCTACTTATATAGATTCCGACAATGCATTATATAATGTTATCCATAGACTGAACACAAGTATGTTTAGCTAAAACATGAGCTCCAGCCATGTTTAAGTTTGAAGTTTGAGTTATTTTATTGATTATTTTTATAGATTACAGTTTAAAAAGTAATAAGTTTACATTTACATTTGCGGCATTAAGCAGATGCTCTTATCCAGAGCAACGTACATCAGTGCTTTGTTGTTCACATCTGTTCTTCATACCTGTGAAGCTATACTTAATTAAAAATCTGCTTTTAACCAAGTTACACTTTAACAAACTCTGTCAAAGAGGGGGAAAACAAGTCATAGGGTATAAAACACAAGTAAGGAAAAACAGTTAAAAGTTTATTTGAGTACATATGAACAACATATATTTTAGATTACACAGCAACTACACAGCATGATTTAGGGCAAATGTTGGATGCTTTGAAAAAGCATTCATCGTGTAGCTCCACTGCAAAAGTAAAAAAATGGACATGATAGCTGATGGAAATTTAAGAGTCAGGAAAATCACATAAACTGATTTTTTGACCAAGTCATTGAAATAACATTTAAGAGACCTGCATGTTCTCCTCAAAAATGCAAAGTTTTACTAAAGGATGATTTGAACTAATGGTGCTGATTTTGCTCTGCTGTTTGTCTGAAAGGTAGGGAGGAGATGCTCAGTGTGTGTGAATGTTCTTCCAAACCTCCACCATCTGACCACTTTGCATAAGTATGAGCTGCAGACAGGGCACTCCAGGCCTAGACTGTCGTCACAGGACATCAGAGGATCCAGAGTGAGTTAGGCTAGCTCTGGATAGCTCCCCTCCTCCCCCTGTCCGTGGGTACTAAATGGCTGCTAACAGCCAGCCCCATAAGAGTTAGCTCCAACCATGACTGCATGCTTGATAGGATTAGGAGGGCCATCTCCCCATTGTCAAGGGCAGACAGTAACCAATACACAACCAGGCCAATCAGCAGGGGGTGGAGAGCTGACTAGAGACACTGCACTGCTCTCAAGCAAACCTGTAATAGGAGATATGACCAAAGAGAAAGACAAAACTCCTAAGAGTTTGGGACCATTGCTGACAAAGTTCACAGCAAAAATTAAAAATAAATTTGTAGTGACCTTTAATAAACACTAGAGGGCAAAATGTGTTCAGTTTTCAAAAATAAACAACAATCAAGTTTTACAGTCTCCTAAAACAGGACACATGTTACAACATTGATATTGCTCTGACTATGTGTACGTTCTTACAACAGATATCTGGGACTGTAGAACCTTGCAAATGATTTCAACATGTTCAGACATGTGTGGTCACATCCCAGCTCAACTCCACCCCACTCTATGTCAAAAATATAAGTTAGTCCTATAAGCTTTTCTTTTGGATATATTTTCAGGCTCCTTTTGTTCCCCCAGCCACCTTCTACTCTACACCTAAGTAACTACAGACACTAAATCCCACTGCTAATAGAGCACTTCAAAGTCTGCTAATAGGCCCCCTCTCTGTCTCACTTTTGCCAAGCAGACCCTGCCCAGACCACACAGACCACACCCACTCAGTGATGTTTTAAACTCAAGGTTAGACCAAGCCCATGGCCTTAGTCATTGCTTGGGATGCTGACCAAACATTTGCATCTCCTGAAATCATCCACACTTTTCAAGGCTTTGGCTTGCTGATCCACAGTTTTGTTTTACCAGCAACTCTCACTAAATATAGGGTAGAATCAGCACTACCTGAAGGATCTACTGCATTACTGGTGAGTACATTTCTGGAGCATTCTCTTCATATTTTCACAAAATACATGCTAAGGACAATAATGGGTGGATGACAGTAGCATTTTAGTATTGGTCATGTTATCTAATCTGTATTAACTTCTCTCTTTAAACAATCCAGACTTTGAGCATTCATCGACAGTACCTCCATCAAACCCCATGGCTTGTGCAACTGACCCCTATCAGCAAGGAAACATTAGGATGAACCTGGAGTATTCAGAGCTCTGGAAATCCTTTCATGAAATTGGAACTGAGATGGTCATCACCAAATCTGGCAGGTAATGAGGTTTGTCAGTATCTAGAGAGACCAGTCATCTACTATGAAGCAATTAAATACATTACATAGGTCTGTTTTCCCAGATAAAGGTTAAGCCTAGTCTTGGACTAAGTTACATGAATCACCTTTGGAAATTATTTTTAAATAGGATTAGCCATAGTTGGGGTCAGAGAACTTTCCCTAAATGTTGTCAACTGAGAAGCATGTTTCTTCTGGAGGCAGCTTCTTGAACGTTAGCATAATGTTTTAATATTTTTATGTCACATAATAGGAGGATGTTCCCATCCTGCAACATCAGTGTGTCTGGACTAGTACCCTGCACTAAGTACGTCATCATGGTGGATATGGTGCCTGTGGACAATTCCAGGTACAAGGTAAGCAAAGAATGGTGCAGTTACATTAGCAGATGTTTTCAAACCTGCTGTTTACACAGGCTTTGAAAGTATGACATGGAAATGCTTTTTTGAAAATGAAGAAACATCAACTTTAATCAAACAGGAACTAGAGCCCCCAGACCTATTCCCATGTACAGACTGCAGTCCTCCTGTGGAGTACCAATCAGTGCAGACAATGAATATCAAAGGCTATTATCTCTTCCTGTTTTTCTTCTCTCAGTTAGGAGTTCAGTCAAGTCCAGCTCCCCTCCACCCCCCTTAATGCCTTCAAGTACAGCAATCAAAGTCTATATAGGGCAATCAGCTTGCTTTACATGAGCTGACCCTCCCCTTCACAGACTGTTGTATTTGGACCATGTGTCCTTTTCTTCAGACATGTACTGGTAAATTAGAGTAAAAAAAAAATTCTTCAACTGCATTATGTAAACTTGTTTAAAAACTTGTTTAGCAGTTGGTACTCTCCTCTGGTTCTCACACTGTCCTGAAACTTGAATGTTTCCTCATTGTAAGTCATTTGGATTGAAGTGTCTGCCAAATGAATGGAATGTGAAAAAAAAAAAAACGAACAAACAAATGCTAATATCAGTTTTTCTTCACCTATAGTGGAATAATGAGCAGTGGGAGGTGGCAGGGAAAGCAGAGCCCCAGCCCCCCTGTAGGACATACATCCACCCAGACTCCCCTGCTCTGGGCAGCCACTGGATGAAACAATCCATTTCTTTTCTCAAGCTGAAGCTCACTAACAACCCACTGGACCAGAAAGGCCACGTAAGGACACACATTTTCAGGAATACTCCTGTCTGATGCAGCTGCATAATAAAATGTAATTTCCATGTAAAAGTACAAAAAGCACTCTCAAAATAAACATATAATAGAAAAGTCAAAGTTATTGTCAGTGATAATCAACAGTATGTTACAGATTTAGCAGCTAGGGGTTAAAACTGCCAGATTAGTTGGATTCTAGTGATAAATATGACATATTAAACTGAATACACAATATATATTTTTTCTGACTTAATCTCACTGCCTTCTAGATCATTCTGCATTCTATGCATCGCTACCAGCCTCGCTTCCACATAGTGCAAGCTGATGGCCTTTACAATGTGCGATGGGGTGTCTTCCAGACATTCACATACCCTGAAACTGCCTTCATTGCAGTCACAGTCTACCAAAACTGCAAGGTCAGTTCTTTAGCTGTTACATAGCATAGAAACACCTTCCTTGTTCCTTGCTGTGAAAACTGGTTATTAAATGTATTTTCATTTATCTCCCATAGATTACAAAGCTGAAGATAGACCATAACCCTTTTGCAAAGGGGTTCAGAGAAGAAGGGACCCATGGTAAAAGGTGAGGTAAACTGGCATATCTGCCATACATTAGGTACACTATATGAACAAAAGTATTGGGACGTGCAACCGTTGCACCAACAGGGACTATAATATGGAGTTGGATCCCCTTTACAGCTCTAACAGCTTCCATTATTTCTGGAAGGCTTTTCTTTGTGGGAATTTGTGCCCATTAATTCTGCAGCGCAGACACCGATGTTGGACTAGAAGGTCTGACTCACAATCTACATTCCAGTTCATCCCAAAGGTGTTAGATGGCAAGCCAGTCAAGTTCTCCCACACAAACTCATCCAGCCTTGGTTTTATGGAGCATGTTTTTTGCATCGGCGCATAGTCATGCTGGATTAGAAAAGGGTCTTACACAAACTCCACGAAGTTGGAAGCATGGCGTTGCATTAAATTATCTAGATTTTTCATTCCTTTCAAGGCACAGAGCTCAGAAGAGTCAACTGTACCCAGAGAGTTCAGCAAAGAAACCAAAGACTTCAGACAAGGAGCCAGAGTTCAGATGTTTTTCAGGTACTTGTTTTATCTCTGTGAAAATCAAAGAAGTGTTCAATGTGAGGAGAAAATATAAACTAGAACAGTTCTGAATGATTTGTTTCTACACACACAGATTTGCCAAGGCTCCCATATGACCCTCACAGAGAAGAATCAGATGGCCTGTTGTTCTCCAAAGAAGTACCTGTGGTACAGGATGAGCACATTTCTCCCTGGGGAGTGGAGCAGGACAGTACCCAGAGTCTGCACAGTGATGGAGCAATGGACTACAATAACTCAGAGCAGCTAGTTCCAGGGCAGGCCAGCTACCAAGCACACAGGTCTGAAAGACTGCATGTCTGGAGGTCCTCAAGCATTGAATTGGCACCCACTCAGATCATAAAATATGTTGTTGTATTTAGAGTTGGAAATGTTTTAGTTTTTTATTGTCTTATCTCCATTTCATGTTTATGTTCTCCCTACAGAATCCATGAGTCTGGGAGAATGCCTTCACCTTCCTCCTGTACAGATGGTCAAGTGGACCGCAATAATTTTGAGCCCATATCCACTGACATGGCCATTGTGCCTGAGCAAGACATCTCCAGACCCCTACCTACCATGAACCTGAGTGCCTCGCAGTGCAGAGTTCTAGAGTTCTCCATGGCCCACAACATCCCTGGTTGCTCTAAAAGCAGGGCAGGCATTAGCAATCACCCAATCTATGCCCACTACAGCACAGAGCAAATGCTAGGCCGTTGGAGTGGTGCTCTAGCAGGGCAGTACTCAAGCCCTGCTTATTCACATCCACACCACTTGATATCAGAACACAACTTGCATCCATCAAGATATCACCATGGCAATGTGGCCGATTGGAGTCAGTACTCTCTATACTCATATTCCTGCTGAGTGGAAGTAAGGTTAGAGTCTGCCAAAAACAAAAAGACAATCATCAACCAGCAAGTGAACTAAACCAAGCGGAACGGGCCAGATACAAAACAAAACATTGTATTTCTGCTACTGTGCTGCTCTGCTAGTGTGTTCTGGGAAGAGAAATGTTTCTTTTCCTTTTAAATTTTTTCTGGTTTTTTTCCTTGTCAGAAAGGGCATTAACAATATGAAGGACTAGTCTGGAAACTCCACTAAAGCTCTTGAGGCTCTATATGTGTGTAAAAGAGAGATTTTAAAATACCTTAGACTTGCTTATCTTGTGAATGTAAAATAAAGCCATACAAAATAAATACTTGTTTCAGTTTATCAGAGTAGAATTTTTATTGATTAAACATTGACCCTCCAGAACTTTAAAGAGTGAAATTCAACATTAAAATAACTTTCAGGTATACCCAACTGTCATAGAGTCTTACATGAGTGTTTACACCAAGGAAATATATGGCAGTAGAAAAGTAGTGTTGTGGCAATTAGGAGCTTGGTGTTAGGTCCTAAATAAAAGCAGAAAATTATGACCCTCTCATTGGTGGGTGCTTGTTAGTTATGGCTGGGCTGGATGGGTCTAGTATATTGGTCATCATTTAAGCAGAGTTCAATTCAGCCAAACAAACCCACTCATGATATAGTGACTTCAGCATGAAGGATCTACTAGTTGAACTTCTGTTTTTGAATGAAGAACTTTATATTTATTTGTAACATCTCATTCTTTGTGTGTTGTTTGAATCGTACATTAATAAGAGGCAGAACTAAGCTTAAGAACAATCAGTGTTACCTTTCTGAATATGATTTAAAGGAATGTAAATGATGTAGATGAAAAAAATCAATGAGATGTAGTCAATCAGCCAAGACAGTCTTTCTATCCATTGTTTAATTTATTTACCCAGATTCGTTCCTAAAACAGTAAAATGCTTAAACCAAACACATCCTAGTCAATCAACTACATCAGTAAGTAGAAAACTACGTACGTTTGATTTTCCAGCAAGCTATTGTTTAACCGAATCCTTATGTTGGATACACTGAGTGAGCTCTCTGGAAGCTGATTCAAAACCCTGAACTGCCCAAGACCCCACAGTGAGCAAGCAAGAGCCATGCTAACAGAGCACGGCCTTTTTTCCACAACAGACGGAAGCAGCATATGGCAGTGTAAATGTTTAATTGCTGCAGCTCACAAATGGGGTATGAAGATTCTGAAAGAGCTTGAAAACTCTATAGCCAAACAACCCCCAAAGGATTTCCAATCTATCTACAATAAACTGTCCCACATGCAAGTACTGTCACATTCATGTGAACCAGAAATATCTAGCGAAAGATATGCATCATTTTATTTATAGATCAACCCCTTTCAAGCTGCAATTTGTGTCTATGGTAATAAAAAAACATAGACACAATGTTTTTTATTACCATAGAAAATAAAACACAATGGGTTTGGATGCTGGACTTTAGACCACTGTCTATAGGAGTAAAAGAAGTAGCACAGATGCCAACAGTAGAAATCTGAGGAATGTAAAATGTAACATCTTTTGCATGCATTATTAATAATAATAATAATAATAATAATAACCAGAGTGTATCCATAGACTCGAAGCACTCTTTTCAGAATGTGCACTGTGTTGTGCAAGTTCATGCAACAACCATTCAATGGCCAGCTCATCATTAAAAGATCTAAACCGTGGTAGTAGATTGAGCCTCAGGATGCACAAGTAAGGGCTGCAGAAAGCACTGTATTGAGCCATTCAGCGACGCAGGGTAATGGAGACTACACTTAGACATTAAGTATGACGTATTTGCATTGGTGCAACAGCAAAAAGGTAACTATAAGTGAATAAGCAGAAGAATTACTTCAGTTTTCCAGAAATTAAAATATAATGGCTTATTTAGCATAATCTGTATGTGTATTACATTATCCAAATGCAGCAATGAGGAAGTGGAACTTTTGTAAGAAAAAAGTTATTCTGAACAGAACTGTAATGAGTATGTCTACATTAAGCACTCAGCACAATAACTTGACTATTTGTAAAAATGCTGGTGTGAAGACTATTGCATAGGACTGTAATAGTATTTTATACCTACCTTACCATTTATGACTGGATGTCTGGATGTGTTCTGCTGATGTGTACCTTAGCCTCATCTATGATGTGTTTGTCATTCCTATGTTTAGTCTGTGCTGTTATTTTAAAACCTCAGAAATCTGATTTGCTGAAAATTAATCACCATCCCCTCCTGTTTCTGTTCCACTTCATCCAACCCTGTTGCTTTTGTACAATTGTTCATGTTTGAACATGTGGCTGCAAATGTGTTGATTTTACTCATTGTATGATGAGGACATGGCCTTTAGAGGGATTTTAGAGAACTGTTGAAGAGACAAGAACGAGTGTAGAAAATAAACAAATGGTGCCAGGTACAGCAGATTTACTACTGCAGATGCAATTTACACTTTCACCTATCAAGCACGTAACCAGGTACATGCAGCGGTGGGGGATGTAAGACATCCCATGAGGCTGAGTGGTGCAATTAGCCAAATGGGGAGGATTTACTCCAATGTGTGCATTGAGGGTGAAAAGAGGTGATAAACAACCTGTTGTTTACTTATTTTGTTTACTACAGATTCTCTTTTGAAAGATCAGACCCTCACGCTTCCCATTTGGTGACATAAGAAGTCAGGTTTCTAGATGAATCATACAGGAAGTGATATGTAAACTTAAACGTTACTGTGTTTAAAATTGAACAGTCGTTTAATAAACCGTTTAATAATCTATACAGTTCTCCGAACAATGTAAGTGCTTCAGCATGCCTACATGCTTTGTTTCCATGTTGAAGTATAATCTTTGTGAAAAGAGCTGAGACACTACAGGACAATTTTCAATTTAAGTTATCTGGCTAACAGAGAAGACTAAAGCCATCTGTCTGAGAAGGCAATCTGATGTAAGTCCCTGCATCATGAAACACCCCTCAGGGGTCATTTTTAACCAGAAAACACTATAAGGCATCAGTGGTTGGAAGACTGAATAATTCACCAGATATAATATAATGGTCATGACACTGAGAATAGCATGATCATAAAAACAGTGTCTCATGGTGTTACCCTCGAATGTGTGCGATGCGCTAAGCAGAATTGAGCCCTCTATAAGTTAGCTGAAATACAATACTTTACAATCTTCTTGGGACACCGACTTACAGCTTTCGAGAAAAACTTGTGCATCAGTGTGTAGCTCACTTTGTGCTAAGTTAATGAGTGTGAAACCATTGTGAGAATAGCAAACAGCCCAGTCTGCTTCCCTGTTGTGCAATAATGCACAGAGGTTCTGCATGTTTCTGTGCACATGCAGCATCTTCAAAGCAGTGCCAATTCAATCAAATGCAACTTCCCCCAAGAATATTATGCTGCATATTAACTTGAAATATTGAGTGTTGCCTTTCAGAGTTATGGAACAGCAAGCCTCTGAACATTTTAACTTTTTTTTCCAATATAAAAAGGTTGAGTGACAACAGCAATCTGTATTATTTTCAGCTCCTCCGACGCAATGCACATCAGCCTGCAGGACAGCAGCCACAGGCGGATGCTGTCATGCTTATCTGCACCTGTTCTCACAAATCATCCAAGCAATGAGACCATCTGCAGCTCATCCATGCTCACCTCGTTATAATAACTAGTTGAACAAAGTAAGCTCAAACAAAAACTGAATCACAATATTAAGGGATTACAAAATCTAACAACATATCTTGTTTTTCATAGTCAGAACTTTTTAAATGTGTGAAGGACATTGTACTGCATGTCTATTGCACTGTCAATATTTTTTGGCAAGACCTTTGACAATGTTAATAGTTAAATTAGTTCTGCGTCCTCCAGAGGGCAGTGCACTCCCCTCCCCACCCCAGTATATTCCCTTTCTGTCACCAGTTGCTACTCAAAGTTCTCTAAAATAGCTGAGGCACACTGCCATAATATAGCCATACCAGCAGTGTAGGGAAGATAAGCACTGTCTCTCTGACTCTCAAACAGTTCCTCCACTGAGCTCTCACAAATAGCTGTAGAAATGAAACTAATCAAATAAGGAAAAGCATGCTGCTTTTCTTGCTTGTTAGATCTATTGCAGAAGGGCATACATGCAGATGCCAAATAATTAATTGTATTGTTTAAATGTATGGCACATGTTGACACATGTAACCAGACAGCTGTCAATATACCTTACTAAAATAAAGAGCTTTTTTGAAGCAAACTCACTCCTTGAGAAGTTCCTCTAGGTCATCAGAGAAGAGGTTTCTTTTCTTAGCAACTTCATTAAGGCACTCTAATTACTTCCTTTCTCAAGGGCTCAGTCACCATCACAAGTGGTGCTAATAAAATTTGAGATTGAATAGCTGTCCCCTGCTCTAGATCTAAAACTTAGCCTGCAAACTGTCTCCCATTCACAAGAACACATCTTAATATCCTGCTTTGCACAATCAAAACATTGACGATGGATGTCTATATAGTTTATAATCAAGATAAATAAGAAGGGGCCACAGTCAATTAAGAGAAGTAAACATAAATTTTATTTACTCACTCTGTACATGATGGGTCAAACCAGCACGCGTGTTAACCATGGGAAATATTAACGCATGGAGGAAAAAAAAGGCACAAGTTTCCATTTTTAACTAAGGAGACCATGTGTATAGTTACTAATGTGAAACAATAGTACAGTAATACTGTTAGTCATTAAAAAAATGAAACTTTGAGAAACTTAAATTATTTGAGCACTTTTGAAAGGACTGGGGTATTGCTTGATAAAGATTAGCCTCAAATTGATGCTGGGAGAGAGAAACTATGGAAAGTTTTGTTTCAATGACGCAACTCGAAAATAAGAACAAAAGTTGAGAGGAAAACAAGATGACACAAAGCAGCATTAGACCGAAGAGGACAGAAACCTCTTGGCCAGGAGGTCATGCACAGAGGCCATCAGCAGGCATTTTATCCCTTTTTAGAAAATCACCTTTAGTTAAAGATTTTACAACAGTTTATTTTAAACACACAGTAAATGCTTGATTCATCAGCTTGCTGAAAAAGAACAAAACCCAGGACTGAATGCTATTGTTACTATACTAAATTAAAAATTGACACATGAGGAAATTACATAATGGGTGTTGACCATTTTTTAGCAGAGAACTGCTGATGTGCAATATCAGACGATGACATAAAGCAGGTGATTGGTCTTCAGACAGTGGGGAAAACAGTGAGAATAAGGCAAGGCTAAAAGCAGTGGTCGTCAAACACCAAATTCAATCTTCAAAGGGTGCATATACTACCTCATGATTGCTTATGCGAATGTTCTGCTCGTATGAAAGGCATATATTAGGTGTAGGATTTCATATTAAATGTTCCACACCTACTCTCATGGCACCAAGCTACCATGACTAGACTCAAGCAGCCTCTCAGCTAAGCCCTTCACCATTCTAAAGTTAAAGCCTCCAAGTCACAACCATCGAGTTACACTACACCTGATATTTACAGATCTTGTGTTATTATGGCACAAACAAAAAGGCTACAACTGTAGACTAGTTTCACATATGCTATTTGCCAGGGACTACTCAGTTCTGCAACTAGACTGCTTCTGATGCACAAAGATGAATGATGAATTAATATTTCACTTGAACCTGTAACTGCAAGATCGAAACCTCACTCCGATCAGGGCTGTTCACAAACATGCTATTCTGTGCGGCAGGGGACCAATCTGTCCTACAAAGGTCAGGCTTTTACAGAGAAGGGGGAAAAAGAAACTGTGTTGAACCAGAGATAAAGGGCTGGCAAAAGCACATTTGACCAGAAGGTTTAATCATCTGCTCCTCTGAATCTCTATTCCCTTTAATTTTCAAACATATTCTTTCATATGTGTTTGTCTTGCAAACAGTCAAAGCTAGCTTTCAGAAGTTTCAATTGCTTAAAAAATAATAATAAAAAAAGGCAAGAAAGACTAGGCATCACAGAGTGAGCCACAGAACTCATATCTCACCTTGGCACAGGGACAGACAGCCGATGGCATGGAAATAACAGGACATTTAGGGTAGACAAAAAATAATAAAAATTACGGTCTCGTCTGTAACCAGGGACAGAGATTAAGAACTGTTTGAGTTTTGGAGCTGTAAACAGTCAAAAGCCACGCCAATGGTTTGCTCAAGAGACGCTGTGGCAGAGCCTCAAGCAGGGAAGCGCAATTCAGATGGTGACGACGTCAGGCAGTCAGCAGATTGAGGGAGTGCCGACAGAACAAGACCCAGGTCATTCACTCTCATCTGGATTTTGGGAATCCAATATTTTCACATGGGTGAAAGGAAACAAGCCTCTCCGGCCATTTACTTCACCTTCCCACTGGCCACTGATGTTCATCCGTGTCACTTTCACAATGTCACCGACCTGTGGAAGTAGGACAAGAGAAATTACTTACTCAAAAGCTAAATCATAAGTTGTCTTCTTGAACTTTAACCCAAAGGTAGCCTTTGTTGTCTTTAGCTATCTGTTATTTGTTAGCTTCTGTTTGTTAGAAACTTCCTGGTGTGATAAAAGTGAATATCACGGAACAGTTCTATATCCATCAGGCAGAGATGAAAACATACTGGGATTTCTCAATTCAGTTTTGGAACTGAGATCTAAAAGCTTAAATTCTTCAGCAAAAAAGCGGAGAGAAACTGCAGCCTTTACAAAAGTTCGTCGAGAGCATTTCAGCACCACCAGAAGCAACTGAGACTTCTTGAATCAATACATCCTTCTTGCACACATTTGTTAACTATGTTTAAAACAATTTCAACAGACAATCCAGAAGAGACAGCCTTCTTGAAGAAAAAAGATCCAAAAATGGTCGTTCTAATTTCAGGCTCTTACACCATTAACATTGGAGTGCATTCTCTTTTCAAACATGTAGCTAAAACACAGTTTACATCAACATTTTTGGCCTAAGACCAAATATTTGGTTATGTGCTTGCAGGTTCTCTGAACCTGTTTTGTTATTGTTTGACATTCAATAACAAAACAAATGAAGGAATTGTGCCCTTTAGACTACAGCCCTTTAGACTACAACTACAGACTACAGTTGGGGCATTTATTCCTTGTTTGGTCTTTAATTTTGTGTCACTTGTGAAATATATGTGTAACACTTTACTGTCTGTGTAATAACTGCAGTAATGTGTTATAACAGAGCAGCTACCTAATAATCTCTAAAAATTGTCATTGCTTTAAAAAGTCTTTTTAAAAAAATATAATAAAAAGGACATGTATTTTATTATATTTAAGCAATAATGGATTAACAGCAAAAACAGTTCTCAGTCATTATGACTTTTTATAATCGCTTAATTCATTACTTCCTCATTTTGCTGTGAACAGAAATATGTCTTTGCTTTTGGCTTAGCTGGAAAACAGCAGCAAGGGTGGCGACACTCCCCAGGTAGAGTGAGAGCCAGGTAACAGGAATGGAATTCAACTCTGCTCTTGAGCAAACTAGTTCCATACTTTACATAGCAGCATAGCATTGTCACCATGATTCAAAACATTACATGCTCTAAGAGAACTCTAACTTGTGTTGGTGATTATGGAAAAAGACTACACTGAATCTGAAGCTGTTTTTGCTTAAAGAAGAGCAGTGACAAATTCAGTAATACTGAGAAGAAAAGATCCTTTCACTGATTCACTGAAGATCCTTTCTTGTTCATTTCCAAATTCTTATCCTATTTGCAAGATAAAAAATGTGACAGTGTAAATTCACTGTTAACAATATCGAGAGCATGTAAGTAAGCAACCAGCTATATTTGTTGCAAACTTACCACTTCAAGTCAATATGACAGTGCTACATTTTTGTTAGCTGCCAAAGTTGTTTTACATGCCAAACTGACATGAATAGAAACAAAAGACCAGTGCAAGTGGAAATTGGGGAAGTAGAACAATCACTGAAGAAACTGCCTGGTTCATTTGGACAGCTACTTCACTGCTACAAAATTTACATAAAGCAGAGAATTCATCCAGCTTTGCTGCTTGTGTCAGAAACAGCGCAGACTTGCCAGCATGATGAACAGACAGTAAACCTACATCTACTTCAGAGAATGCCATTGAATCAAATATTTCTGGCAGCCTGGTCACATTCTTGAATGAGGTATCAGCCCACTCTTTTCTTATTCAGTACACAGATATAGCGAGGGCACAAACAAAAACTCTGAGGACATATTTAGCAACACCAGTGCAATAAGCTCCACTGGTGTTTGCAGTAGGAATTCAAATGTTGCCAAACAATAACCCATAAGATAAGCAAGCAAAGCCCATCTTTAGACAAACTTGGGTCAATTAACAAGAGCTTGAGATCAAAATAATTTAACTTCAGAGCTAAATTAGCTACTTTTAATCTATCATAAAGAACACAAATATAATTACTCTTCTTCTATAATTGATTCTTATCAGGATGACCAAATAGGAACCAGCCCCCAAGACTAGAATGATTTATGTTGTATGCATGTGATTTGTTGCATAGTGGAAGAACAACTCAAACAATCACATATCAATTTATAGTGCCCCAAAAAGCAACAATTAAATGTGTAATCACTTGGGGTTACAAGCGATCTATCCCATTTAGAGTCTCAGATACTACAAAGAGTTTGCATAAACTTCCCCCTGCGTAATTATCAAGGAATACTGGGTACAGCACCTACCTCTAACGCTAAAGCGGTCTTGTCGTAAGCACAGGGCACTCGTTTCTGGATGGCCCTGGCCATAACAGGCCCATTCTGCATGGAAGGCAGTGGGTTGATGACAGCACCAGGTGTACCAGGGGGCAGGGGTGACGGTGTTTGGGGCTGAGCATAGGCATGTGCAGGCTCGGGGATACCATAACTGTTAGAGTTGCGGGCACCATGGCCTGGCTGCCCAGGGTGTGGTGAAGGCCTGACCAGCTTTTCAACATAAGGTACAGGGATCATACCAACTCGGCCCTCCTTGCTCTTGGCACTCCACCACTGCTCCTCAGGCTTGTCCAGGATAATCAGGATCTCACCCTTCTTGAAAGGAAGGTCCTCTGCGTCACTGCCAGTGAAGTCATAAAGAGTTCGCACATACTCCAAATTCTCATCTCCAGGTCCACCAATTGACTGAATAGGACCACTGGTTAGAGCTGTGTTGGGGTACCTGTTGAAAGATAAATAGGCACCCCATTATGTAGCTGCAGTCATTTAACCTTGCAACACAAGGAAAGCACAGGTACAGGGTCTTTCTCATACTTAACATTTTAGTGCAATTTCATGAATAAAAGACAAGGTGCTCATATATAAAAAGGTTATTAAACTGTTGAAAACCATATCACAGTTCAAATAAAAAACTACTATAGTTTATTTAAATATTTCACATTTCACTCCTGTAACTGCATTAACCAGAACTGTTGTTCATTCACCTGCCTTTTTCACCAACTGACCATCTCAATAAACCACACCTCTTTAAAATGAACAACTGTCATGCGTTGGCATTTATGTTCTGTGGGAATAACAAATATAAAAGAAAAAGAAAAGAGATAGGGAGGGAAAAAAAACACTCACACAACACCTTCAAATGAATGAATTGCCCAGTGGCACAACAGTTATCAGTTTAGGGCAACCTGATTTCATGCAATGTAAATGAACCTACTATAAAGTACAAACTTGTTTCTGTTCTTCTACTACCAACTAGTCACACGGTCCACTCTTACTAACATTAGTGACTACAATGAGCAATATAATAATTGATAATACTTTATTCTTTCAGTAGATCTTTTTATCCAAAGTGACTTGCAATATGAGCAAACATTCAAGTTTCAGGACAGTGTGAGAACAAGAGGAGAGTTCTAAGAGATAAATCTGTATGTAACAGCAGAGTACGAATATAGATAAGACAGTCTCTGAACAGATGAGTCTTCAGGAAGTTTTTGAAGCTAGTGATAATGAGATAAGATCACCCCTTAGTCCCTTTTATTAGAAACTGCATTGTTACAGCAGCAAGAGGACAGAACAAAAGAAAGTATGAGCAGCATAACCAATACAATAAAAGAACAAGATAGATATATAGATAGATAGATGTGTGTATAGAGTGTTAGTTACACATAAATATAGATTAGAAAACTCTTAGTCCCACAAGTGGGAAAATTGTTACGCAGCAAGCGGACAAAACAAAAGAAAGTAGAAGTAGCATAACCAATATAACAAAAACTACAAAACAGTAAAATATAAAAACTACACTCTTCAAGCAATACATATGAGTTTGTGTATGTATATATATATATATATATATATATATATATATATATATATATATATATA
>JBBJLR010000024.1:8836757-8847983 GCA_037577145.1 Brachypetersius gabonensis
CATATAGTATACATATACTATAGTACATATACTATACTATAGTATATGTATACTATAGTATACATATACTGATTTGTCATTTTATTAGGTACACATAGCCTAATTCTATAACATTTGTTCAGTTCAACTTCTAAGACTTTATAGACACGCATGTAGAGTCAAGATGTTATTTGCCTTAAGCACAGTTATTTGTGTACAATGTGCAGTGAAATGTACCGTCAGTGACTCCTGAAGCAGTGGAACAAACAGAATTGCAATTAGAGTGTAGTCCATCTATTTCTCTGTATTATTTGTTAAATTCCCATCACCCCATTATTCAGTGGCTAAAGAGACCCACAGGAATGCCAGTGTCTGCTAAATGCTGAAAATGTATACATAAACATAATTATCTGTGCAGAAGTAACACTGAAATGACAGGTGCCTCTACATATCGGAGCTCTTAATCCACTACAAGACACTGAATTGCTGCACAGTTTGTTAGTCATCCTCAGGTCCCCCCTTGTCTGGATTTTACCAATAACACAAAAGAGTAAAAATGTATGATCCATACACACTTCAGGGTAGCTGTGTGGCCTAGTGGTAGATTGAGCTGATAAAATTGTCAATAAGTGTAGATACAAGGTTGGCATACCTAGTATTTTTTCCAGAAAAAAGTAAATTACTGGAGTTTTAAGCAGTTACTTGAGTTTTTCTGTGTTTTTGGAAAAACGCTCCCTCTAAGTTTATACAGTTATAGTCAGTTTATAACAATGATAATGATGAGAAATAGGCAAATAATATGCATTATAATAAATGAGAAAAACAATATACATACAAGCAGAGGTGTCAGAAGTCTGTCTATCCATTCATCCCTCCCTCCATCCATCCATCCATCCGACTTTTGGGGAACAACTTTTTTTCTATCCCCGTCCAACATTTTTGTGATTAACTGGAATGGAGATTGCGAGCAAGGCTTTCTTATCCTACATCAGTGCCTGGCCTCATAAATTCTCTACAGAATAAATGGACACTAATTTCAAATGCTTTTGTCCATTTTTTATTTATATTTATACAGTCTCCTTTGTATGGGGTATATGTCTGGATCTCTGAAACAGAGTCAGCCTCCTGTGTAGGGGTCTGGTCTGAATCACTGAAGGTAGGTTGAGTCTCCCAAGCGGTGAGGCAGAGCAGTTCCTGGTCAGCCCTTTAGCAGCGATGTCTGGAATGGAGGTTCCGAGTGATAATGACTGGAGGAGTCCGGGATTCCGACAAAAAGTAGTGGCACAAATGTAAGTCTTTTTAAATCCCGAACGGATCGTTCAGTGTGTTTTAAATCGTTTGAGAACATATATCTTGAGTCCGTTCTGCCAATTAGCTAAGGCTAACAACGATTAGCTATGTTTGACGTTCATCTTCACTTATTAAACATGAGAATATGCGACTGCACTATTAAATGTCTGAACCGTTCACAGTTTAACACGTGTGGCTGATGAGACAGAAAACTTTCTTAAATCGTGTTTATCCAGGTCTCTCTGATCTGAGCTAACGTTAGCCTGAGCTGTTAATGATAGTTAGCTTGGTAGCAAAGTGTTCTAGAAATAGTTTGGCGCTTCTTCAATCGATATATTGGTGGTATTGATCAGTTAATTCCTCCAAAATTAAAATACACCTGCCAAAGTTGTGGATTGGAATGCACTGTGTGTATAGAACAAGCTTTACTTGTGTAACTTTAGAGACTGAGCTAGCTAGCTGGCTAAGGTTTGCAGCTACTGTGCAAAACAAAAGGAAAGTGTGAGTCACAGGGTAGGGTGTTGATGGTCTTTGGTGAAGTGCCTCAGTTTTCTGTATATTTCATGAGTACAGTATTTATATGTCAGAATCTGTTCTCAAACATCAGGTTTGGAAGCATGAATATATTAGTGCAGACCCACCCGCTTAACACACACTGTTGTTTGTGAAACTTTTTGCATTTTTTTTGCAGAGAGGAAGCCATGAGAAAGGCTGGAACAGCACATACAAAAACCAGCAATGACATGGAGAACCATGTATTTATTAAAGCCAAGACAAGAGTAAGTAACACCACATGTGTTTCTACAATGCAAGCTGATGTGCAGACACTTATACCCTATATAGACATGGTTACATATACACTGCCACAACATTTTCTCCAACCTCTCCCTAGACAAATATAGGGGGACTTACTTAGGTAGTCTGGTAACTTAAGTTATGGATGAACATATCCATATCCATTTTCCTGGTGTATGTCTGTCCTCACCATTTACTGGATTTAGTCTGTTAGCATGTATCAAACGCTATCAGTGGATGTTTTGTCATTGGTCAGGGTGCTTGAAGTTTTCCTCCATTTTCTCTACAAAATTGGGCTAATTAAAGTGGGGATTATTATGGGATAACTTATTTTTTGCATCATAAAGTATAATTTTTTTATGCTTATGTGGCTGCATGTGGCACAAACATGTTAAAATCTGCTTATTCTGTAGTGATTTTATTAAATCCCAGAGGTTTATCGCTGAGGATACATTTACAAGCTATGTCATACTGAACTAATCTAATCCGTATATGTTTTTTCCTCATTAATGGGCAATCTTTAATGTTGTGCATCTGTATAGGAGGAGTACCTATCTCTGGTTGCAAGGCTGATCATTCATTTCAGAGATATCCGTAAGTAAAACTGGTAGTCTTTATATATGTGTAATTTATGTTTATGTGGTAGAGCTTAACTAACTATTTTATGTACACTTTCTTTATTTAGATAAAAAAGCACAAGGTGGGCCAGGTAGGTGTACTTTGATGGGATGTTAAAGGGAGGAGAAAAACAATATAATTGGCTGTTGTGACATGGCTGGGTTAGTTAGCAGAATTAATTTTCACCCTTTTTCCCCCACATCAGATCCAGTGAATGCTTTACAGGCTCTCACTGCCGGAGGTGGAGGTGGTCCTGGTACCATTGGCATGGGATCTCGTCCTGGAGCTCCAATGGGTGGAATGGGGTCCATGGGACAAATGCAGATGGGCCAGCATACCATGCAAGGAGTTGCAGGAAATCAACAAGGTGGTGAGTTATTGATACTGAATGTTGGTATTAGATATCAATTAACAATCTGTTTAATTTACTCTTAAAAATAAAGCTTCTTCATAATGCCTGCAACTCATGTGTTTGATCTCTACTACAGCTGGGACAGCAGGGCAGATGCAGATGCAAATGACACAACAGCAACAGCAGCCTATGCAGTACCAGCAGTTCCAGTCGCAGCAGCAGACAAACCTTCAGCCGCAGCAGCAAGCATCCATGCAACAGAATGCTATGCAGCAACAGTTTCAGGCCCAGCATATTAAGCTCCAGATACAACAGCAGCAGCAACAACATCACCAGAATCAAGCACTGCAACACCAGAACCAGCAACAACAGCAGACCCAGACACAGCAGCAACAACAGCAACAACAGCAACAACAGCAACAACAGCAACAACAGCAACAACAGCAACAGCAACAACAACAACAACAACAACAACAACAACAACAGCAGCAGCAGCAACAACAGCAGCAACAGCAGCAACAGAACCAGGTCAGGAGAGGTTACAAACATCAGATATTCACAATTTTCCTTTGACCATAATACACATGGATTAAAGTTCTCCGTTGCTATGATGGATTTCCGTCAACTGAGGGCACGAAAGGTTTATAATGAGTGATTGAAAATGGGGGACGAGGTGTGGAGCTGAACAAGATTCGGCAAACAAAGTTCTGGAAAGACTGTCTTTTTCTTTGGTTTAATTACGATTTAATTATTTTTTCTAAAAATAAAAATTAACATTATGGTTTTGGCAGTTCTCTTAAACATTGACGGCTGCGGAGAAGCTACTGGCTGCGAGCTGTTTCTCAACGCTTGTTTAAGATGCCAAACTTCATAGTAAGAGAAAATAATTCCCCTGCATTTAGTGCCACATCAGTCTCAAATGCTTTTAATGTCCCAAAACAAAGACGAGATCTGTCACGGGGCTTCTTGTTGCCTGGTGCAGCCAATAATAATAATATGGCACAATAATAGGCTAGTAGTAGTATATTTTACATTTTTAAAATAGGTCGGATTAGAATGTTCTAAGATTGGAAGTCAGTAGTGTGTCATGAAGGGTCTCATTCGCTAATAGTAGCTACAACAGGTCGGAAAACTGGAGAAAACCCATCGCTTAAATAGATAAAGAAGCCAAAACTCCAAAGCTCGATATTCAGGACAGTGGCTCCGGTGTCGCGAATGCTGCGAGAACTTATGCTCCGTTATAAATAAATAACAGCAGTTTTGGTTTTCTTGCTGTTCACCGAGGAATGGCAGTGGGAAGTAGTTTTGTGTCGTTCGCGATCCTTTAAGTGAACGTACTAAACCGAATCACTTGAGGAAGTGATTCAGTTTAGTACGTTCACCTAAAATACACCGCTCAACATACACCCCCCCACCCCGTTGTTCCGTCAGATGATTTTTTGCTTTTTGCTTTAATCCATGAATACATAATCATATGATATGCTGCAGTGTTCTGGCAATGCTTATTGAAAATCAGAAAACATCTTTTAATGAATGTTTTATTCCAGCTGCACACATCCAGACTTCAGCAACAGCAGATAGCCCAGTTGCAACTTCAACAACAGCAGCAAACTCAAGCCCATGCACAAGCACAGGCTCAGAGCATTCAGCATTTGCAGCAGCAGCAACAGATACAAGCTCAGGTCCAGCAAAGTCAGATGCCACCCCACTCCCAGCCATCACAGATCCTTGTGCCGCAGTCCTTGGCTGGACAGATGCCTCCTGGACAGCATCAGGCAATCAGTTCCATCAGCCAGCAGCAGATAAAGATGCAGCAGGCATTCCAGGCTCAAGTACAAGAACAACTACTCTATATGAAAAAACACTTAATAAAATAATTAGATTTTATGACTAAGTATAATACTGCATTATTTATTTGGGATTCAATACATTCTTATGTTCTTTTATTTGCTTGCTTTTGTTTATATGTATCTGGCCAGGCTAGAGTATTGCAGCAGCAAGCAGCAGCAGCTCAGGTCCAGCAAGCAGCAGCTCAGGCCCAGCAAGCAGCAGTTCAGGCCCAGCTTGCAACAGTGCCCAGCACGGTAAGAGCTGTGCAAGCTGCAGTGGGGATTTGGATACGTGAATGAATGAGCCTGGTGTGAGTGCATGTTACCAAAGTGAACATTAGTACTTGACTGATGATTTTCTTCTGGTTGTTGGCCCGTTTAGTCTTCTTACCTGGTAAAGAATAATCTCAGGAATGAGAAACAACAGTGATAAAAGTTTCTAAAGAAAGTGTTAGTGTTTGTGCTAGGTACCAAATTGGGCAGCCTAGTGACATCAGGGCACCGCCTTTTCAAAGATTTACTGTCAGATAGTTGGAGGAGTTTAGGCAGTGACAATTCCACATCACACATTTAGCGAAATCTCAGGCCTTTAGGGTTAGTTAGTGCCATCAGCATTTGTAGTTAATAGACCTTCCTTGTGCTAAGGAGTGGGACTGACTCATGAGGAGAGGTCTCCTTTGTTTGTCACCTTTTTGCTAACTAACCCACCCAAATGTCACACTAACGCACCTTGATGTCCCTCAAAAAGAACGCCTGTCTGTGTATGTTCTAATCATGCCTCGAGGGAATGATAACATTCATGTCGCTTTCATGCATTCATGTTGTCCCAAATATTTGCCTTCAAGTTTGACCTAAACACTCAGATGGAATGGTGTATAAATCATAGGAATGCCTGTTCCATATTAAATCAATTTGAAAAAAGAAATATACAAAAACACATATTTAAGGTCTATAGATTGAGTAGGGCTTTATTTTGTCTTGCAATATGTATGCTATATTTATGTTGCTAACATGACTGCATGCTTGCTTTTTGTGTTAACAAGCTCTTGCTGCACACTTAAATGCATGCTTAAAGCAAGTTTTTTGTGACGATATACTAAGACTTAGGTTTGATAGATAATCAGTGAATGCTGTGTTATTTCTGTAATCTAGTGATGGTATACTTTTGCAATCACTTAAGTATAATATAATATGACCAACTTTCAAGCTGACCCATAGTCCGTCTTGGGGAAGTTAATAAGTGAATGAGACGTATTTAAGATATAAGGATGCGCATTGTATCTTAACCCTTGTCTTGCATGGTAGACAGAGCGTGATGCCAAGTGGCTTGTTTGGAAATGGATTCTGCATGCATTCGGACCTGGCAGAGTTTATATTTTATTTTTTGGAATAAAAAACAAAATATGGTACTGCCATGTGGACCCATCATTTTTGTGGGTGTGACCACCTGCATATATGAATCTGTTAGTTATCCATGTTGCTATATGTGTGTGCATCTGCGCTTGCAACCCTCCTTAAATGGTTCCTGTTTGCATGTATGCATGTGCTTCCTCTCATATCCGCTGATGCACTGCATTTATTGTTTTGCTTGTGACATGTCTGTTGTCCCCTCTGTCCTCCTCAAAGATGATGCCCCGTGCTGTGATGCAAATTCCACCCCGGTTGCCCCGCGCCACCCCGAACTCTGCCATTCCTCCAAACCCTGCTGCCATGGGAGGACAGCAAATGCCACAGGTATTTACTCCAGGGCTGATTGCTGGCCTCAAGCACTGTGAGCCAGTAGGTGCCTACGTCTATGGCTTTGGACTGGAAATTTCCCCCACAGAGGCTGTCTACGAGCTACCCTTGCCATAACAGCCCCTCCCCCCCCCCCCCCTTTCCTTCCCATGTATACCCAACCCAGGATCCCAATGGCAGTTGCAGGTAAAAGGTAGCATTTAGGGGAAAATTGGCAACTAGGATTTACATTTTTTTTTTTTCTCGCTAATTTTGAAAAATGGCATGCAAGCGTTATAATGCATACAACAGATATAAATGAAAATATGGTACAGGTAAGTGAAGACTGGTTGTGTCAGAAAGAAGGGAGTGAAAGGATGGTGGGAAGCAGACTTTGACTGGTTGTATGGTGCCAGCGAATGGCACTTCACAGTCTGCAAGGCCCTAAGATTTTTAATAGGGTTAAGTGCAGAACCTCTGCTCCACTTTGACACTTGTGCATATGTTTATTTTTTATCTCTACCTTCTTAACAGGGTCAGCAAATGTCTTCACCTTCCCCAGTTCAGGTGTCAACACCACAGCCACCTATGCCTCCCCCTCCCCAACCTCAGCCTTCTCCACAGCCCCCCTCGTCACAGGGTTTTATCAGGTATGACTGCATTAATAGTGAAAATATATAAGAAACAAGAGTTAGTAAGTAGTTTAGCTTAGTTGCTGCCTCCTTGCCTAATTGTAGACTTATCAGTTGATACATATGTAGATAATATGGCCACAGCTGTTGGGACACGGTGAGTTCCGTATGGTTGGCGCTCTGTTTATGCACATGTACGCATTTCTGTGCAGCAGGTTTTGAATTTGATGGGAAAGGCACATTTGAGAGCATTTGTCCCCTTTGTGTGCAGTTACTAAGACCTTCAGATCAAAGTAGCTGCTGGATTAAATAAACAGATTGAAGTTTGTCAAATTAATGGCATTACATCTGTAGAATTATTTTAGAATTTTCTTTGTAGCATTTACCTGCTTTTTGGTGAGATATCCCCAACCCACGTAACAGTTTATTGTGCATGGCTTTGTAACCTTGTTTTGAAAATCATATGTCCCTACGCATGACACAAACAGTCAAGCTGTTTTTTGCATGCCAGTCAAGTGGCCTTTACTTGTCAAAGAAGGTAGTCCATGATCATGTGACTGTAGAACATAAGTTTCACTGGACACTCAATGTGCACCTAATGTTTTCAACTAAATTTCACACAATCATTCATGTATTCACTTTTTTCTTCTCACTGTTGCTGCCACATCATGCAAATAATATTGTTGGCATTACCACAGTACCAAAAATGTGCTTTAAGCACTGCATATTTCAACAGTGGAGAGTCATTTAGTCAGTTCAGAACATTGACTACTTTTGACTGTTTTTAAATAAGGTGTTACCTGCTGACAGTAAAACACAGTGTTTCTCTTCTTTAGCTGTGGTCCAACCCCTTCACCAGGGGGTTTCCAGCCCAGTCCCTCTCCACAGCCTTCCAACAGCCCAGCAACAGGACGCACCCCACAGAGCTACCCACCTCAAGTGCCTTCTCCAGGATCCCTTAATACCCCAGGTACAGTGGAGTCCTGACACTACAATCCTCTCAAAATAGTCAGTGATTTGCTATGGCTTTTCATATATTTTCATAAAAATGTGGCATATTTTTGCTCATCTATTAAACTTCAGGCAATCCTAACTCGGTGATGAGTCCGGCAGGTGCTTCACAGTCAGAAGACCAACTATATATGGACAAACTCAAACAGCTGTCCAAATACATAGAGCCACTGCGCAGGATGATTAATAAAATTGACAAAAATGAAGGTACTATCAATGCATTTTTGCCCCTTATCCTCGTCTTAGTTTCTCATTTTGAGCACTACACATTTTTTTCTGTTGCTTTTACAGACAGGAAAAAGGATCTGAGTAAAATGAAAAGTCTGCTGAATATCCTCACAGATCCTAATACAAGGTGAACATATAGTGTAGAAATATACTTTCAATTTGGGAAATAGGTGGTTTTAGATTAAGCTTCAATTACCTTTCTCTTCCACTAGATGTCCCCTAAAAACACTACAAAAGTGTGAAATAGCCTTGGAGAAATTGAAGAATGACATGGCAGTGGTGAGTTGTTCAAAGTTTTTTTTGTTTTTTTTTTACTTAACGATTTATTTATTTTTTACATATTTATTATTATCATTAGTGTGTACTTTATAGTAACAATAACTTTCTTTTTTTAGCTTTTAAAATTGTGTTGAACAAGCTGAACAATTTTTTCTAATTTTTAATATTCTTGTACTTGGTTCTCATTTATTTCTTAGCCTACCCCACCTCCTCCAACAGTGTCCAGCACCAAAAAGCAGTATCTGTGCCAACCCTTTCTGGATGCTGTTTTAGCAAACATACGCTCACCAGTCTTCAACCACTCCCTTTATCGATCATTTGCTCCCGCTATGACAGCCATCCATGGAACACCAATTACGTGAGTACAACTGAAATAATTTCCTTGGTAGGTAATCGTAAACAAAATAGTAGTCTAATAGTTATATAGTAGAAATAATCAAGTTGTGCTTGCTTCATATCACACTTCAAGGACATTTGTAGTACGATATTCAGTTGCTCACCTTTCTCACTCCTGATGCAGAGGGCCAATAATACCTACTCGTAAGAGAAAATATGATGATGATGATCGTCAGACCATCCCTAACATACTACAAGGGGAAGTAGCACGTCTTAATTCAAAATTTCTTGTCAACCTGGACCCAGCCTTTTGTAGTAATAATGGGACAGTCCACCTAATCTGCAAACTGGGTGAGTTTGAAAGAAATGCTCCTTGATATACGCTAAGGCCCTTTATTTTTATTTGATTTATATTGTCTTTGCTTTCAGATGATAAGAATCTTCCCAGTGTTCCTCCTCTCCTGCTGAGCATTCCAGCAGACTATCCTGACCAAAGCCCTCAGTGGGATAATGACAGTCAGCATTATGGTAAGAGAATGTACACTGGTGCTTACAATACATTTAAGACTACTTATTGCACAGGCAGACTGCTTGAGTAATAAATAAGTTTGACTAGAATGTCAGTATGACTACTAAAATAGCAACAAATATGACCAGTGAAGTATATTAGCTGCCAAGTTTATAGTTTTTGTATTTTTCTATTTGCAGATCAACTTGATTCATTTTTTCTGTATATTTGCTGGTTAAAGAAACAAAAAGGCTACATAATTTTTTGCTTTCATTTTTGTCTTTTTCCAGAGGCTAATCCCTTCCTGCAGACAGTACATCGGAACATGACCTCCAAACTTCTTCAACTTCCAGACAAGCACTCAGTGACAGCCCTGCTAAATACATGGGCTCAGAGTGTGAGACAAGCTTGCCTCTCAGCAGCTTAGTTTAATCATTTTGCTCTCAATTGTTCTTTCAGACACTAGTGTCTACACTTTACATAGTATTTACACCTGTCCTGTCGTACTCATGACTTGTACACCTTCTTATGTTATTTGTTTCTAAATGCAAGAAATGAAAGTTTGCTTTTGGAATAATCTGTGCATAAATGCATTTTTATTTACATTAAAAATAAATATTGCCTCTTGTCACTTCAGTACAGTATATGAAATCCTGAGTTGTTCCCAAAATAGCTTGATTGACAATCTATGAAACTTAAGTCTATTTTAGGTTACGGGTTTGTAAAACCTACTTTTTTGCATGGCATGGGTTCTCCTTTGTCACTTTGCAAGGCTGGAACCGAGGCTTTGTTTTAGGGCAGGTACGATCACACTCTCTGCCGTGTTAGCCTGGCACACTGCTCTGTCCACACAAGGAGAGAAGTTTAGTGCACTCTAAAATACGACGTTAACTCTAAAACTAAGGTAACTTGGTATGGCCTGTGATAAAAGCTGCAACTTAAGGTCCTCTGGGAACTGCACAAGGTAGCTTTGGAAACCTCTCTGGCTCCTTAACCCATTTGTTAAACAAACTGATGCAAATGTGACTACCTAAATATCAAAATAACTAGGCCTACATGGTTGAACATGAATGCACAGAGTGCTTTAGTTATCCATTGTTTGCATCTTGGTGTAGGTGTCTGGTTGAGGTAGATTCCTTTCATTAGTTGAAATGTTTTGGACTCTGATCAGGGCCTTTGCCACTTGTAACTGGACCCTGAACGTAAAGAGTACAGAATTAAAAAAAAAAACAGCAATTGTACTGTGAATTGCACATTTGGCTGAAGTTCTTTTCAGAAATGAGACAACGTTTGTTCATGGACCACGGTGCAACATTCAACATAATGCCAGTTATAACCAGTGTTGGGAGTAATGTGTTACAAAAGTAATGTATTACAGTAACGTATTACTTTATGCTGTAACGCTGTAGTGTAAGGCATTACTAATCAATTTTCAGTAATATTTTACTCGCTTGCGTTACAACGAAGTTTCTGTTGGTGGTCAGTGAATAGACGCGTGTGGTGTAATTCATCATCTCCCACTTGCTGGTGGAATTTATTTTGTAAGGGGCCGTTCACATATCTCGCCTAAAAACGCATGGTAAATGCAAGGCACGTCGCTTTCTTTTTTTTCAAAAGCGCTCGGGCGCTTTCGCTCTGGGAGCGTATCAGCCA
>JBBJLR010000024.1:8883535-8897256 GCA_037577145.1 Brachypetersius gabonensis
GGTGAAACTGACGGTTGAAATTTCGGACACCACTACAAAATGGCTGACTCACTACATAGTGCCCTATATAGTGAACAAGTGCATTTTTCAGACACAGCTATGCTGTCCGACCGAGGCCCATGTTTGGGTCATGTTCTTTTGAAAATTGTGGATCACTGCCAGTCTGACCTCAGTCTATCACCCTAAGTCCAATGGTCAGGCTGAGCAGTTGGTTCAGGAATTGAGCAGATTTTCTTGGCTGGACAGAGTACACTGAGAACTTCTTTCCCTACCCCCGCTCTGCTCTTGGGGTGAACCTTCCAATATACCACATGTGGATGGATGGTTCAGGAGAGTGGAGCGTGTGTGGAAAGGAGCACACACGTCCATCACTAGAGCGGTTAACCGGTTCAAAAAACAGACTGACCAGTGACAGACTTCAGACTTCCAGGCAGGTGATCAGGTCTGGCTCTTCACTCATGTTAGGTTTACCCTCTCGTAAACTCTTCCCCAGATTTGTCTGCCTTTTGAAATAGTTTATCAAGTTAAACCAGTCTTTTATAAGTTGAAGTTACCCCCCTCATATCTCTCTGCTCAAGGCAGCTGTTATGGGTCCGCTGGATGAAGAGGAGGTACAACCAACTCTCCCCACGGCTGTCGAGGTTCAGGGGTCCCCTGCTTATCGCATGTATTAGCTTCTGGACAGTACCTGGTGGGGGTGCCTGCAGTTCCTGGTGGACTGGGAGGTATACAGTCTGGAGGAGAGGAGCTGGGTTCCAGTTGGGGAGGTGCTCACCCAAGACCTGGGGGAAGTGTTTCACTGTAACTGGTCAGAACGGCCAGCTCCTTGTCCTCCCAGGTGATCAGGGGGACTTGGACAGTTGGTTTACTGTGGGAGACACCCTTCAACTCTGAGGGAAGTGGTGGTTTCTCCTTCAGAACTGCCTCCAAAGGGTATACACATGTGCCATCTCATCTGTGTGATGTCAGGGTTTGTTGTGTCTGAGTCCTGTGCCGGTCAGCCCCGCTGTCTCAGGTTAGTTTCTTGTCTGTTCCTGGTTCCTATTGGGTGGCGTGTGGTCACCAATCACCAAATCTCACTCTCTCCTCTGTGAGCCTGAGATCTAATCGTGAATGGTACACGAGGAAGGAGAAGTGTGGAGAACTATTGCTAGTCAGTCATTTATCGCGCTCCTCCCGCTTGCCAATGTTTGCTCCCTTGACAATAAACTGGACAAAAAATGACTCCACCAAATCAATGTTTTTGTTTTTATGGAGATATTGCTCAGTGACAGTGTTCTGAAAACAGCAACATAGGTCAGAACATTCTAAAATACTACAGTATTTACCACAAAGGATATCCAGATAAGTTGGAAGATGTTTTCACAGACTTCAAAATCTTTCTAAGCAGCACTGTAATTCCTGTGCCAAATAAGTTGACAGTGCCCTGCCCCTCCTGCTTGGGAGACCTCAGGCAGACAGTATGGGGAGCAACATATCCAACACCACCATTTTGAGCACAAGGGTCCCCCAGGGCTGTCTGCTCAGCCCTCTGTTTTTCACCTTGCTAACCCATGACTGTGCAGCAATGCACAACTCAAACCACATAATTAAGTTTGATGACACAAGTGTGGTGTGTTTGATCAGCAGCAATGATGAGACGGTATACAAAGAGGATGTGCGATGGCTGACAGACTGGTGCAGAATCAACAACTTGTCTCTAAATGCGGACAAAAAAAGAGATGATTGATGACTTTTGGTAGGGCATAATGTGATCACTCCCTACTAAACATGAATGGCTCCTCAGTGGAGATTATTCAAAGTTACTTGGTGTTCACATCACAGAGAATCTCATTTGGCCCATCAACACCAGCACCATCACCCAGAAAGGCCAGCAGCATCTCTACTTCCTGCAGAGACTGGTGAGAATGCACCCGCCCCAATCCTCACCACGTTCAGCAGCATTTTCTATAGTATGTGAATTGTAATGTTTTGGATCGCAAGACATTACATAGGATAGTAAAAATAGCTGAGACGATCATCGGGGTCTCTGACCCCTCTTTCCATCACATGCTGCATCCACAAAGCCTCCAGCATTGTGAATGACTCCACACATCCCTCACACACCCTCCTATCTGGCAAAAAGTTCTGCAACATACAGGCATATGACCACTTTCTTCCCGTAGTTCAACCAGAACTGAAACATAAATCCCCCTCCACACACACACACACACACACACACACACATCAACTACACACCCCCTCACCACAACTACCCTTCTTCTCCTCCTAACACTTATCCTAGTGCAAATCTGCTTTAAACAAACAACTCAGACTTTAATTGCTTTTGTTAATTCCCTCTTATTTATTTTACCGCACATTCTCTGTCCTGTTGCTGCTATATATGCACAATTGTATTTATTGCAGTCTACCTCTGTTCTGCATTTTTGCATATACAACTCTCAATGGCTAGAATACAGTACTTGTCATAATATTGTATCCATGCAGACTAATACAGCAGCTATTGTCAACTGCACTAAATGCTTTGTCCGGTTGTTTTGTTTCTCTTGTGTTTTTCTTGAACTCTTTTTTTTCTTGTCCTTTTTGGTCTTGTGGTGTTCTGTTCTGTTCTTGTGTAGCCACACTGGAGGCACATTTCATTTTAAAGTACAGTGTGTATATGGTTGAAATGACAATGAACTTTTTGTTTATCCAGCTCTAAATCTAAACAACACTGCTCATGCTTCACTATTCTTCACTTTCTAGTAATAATATTCTCTATAGGTAAAGGTGATGGTGCCCCAAAAAACAATCACACACCTTGCTAATTATTAGTGTGCTTATTTTGCCTGTGAGTGTCTTTTCTTTTCAGCTTTTCCCACCGGCATCAGGGTAATTGGCTTGTGTAACTTCAGAGATAAAACGAGTGGCTTCAGGGAGTGATGTATATATTAAACTCTGAATGAGACACCACATTAATTAGCTAGTGTCATTGAGGTTGCCTATTTTTATATGACACTGATTAAACAAACAGACTCAAAAGCTGGGGAGAACTGTGATCTCGTTTATTTCCCTGAAAATGATTATTGTAAAATCACCTGGAACCCTGGGGACATCTAGCCAGTGCCTATTAAAACAGATGGATGAAGCATGCCACAAAGACCAATAGCCATAATAATTATATTATTATTACATGAACATGTAGTGGATAGTTATCATAATCTCTCGTCTCATGGGTCCTGACATATAGGACCATGAAGCCTCTCATTATGCAATTATGGACATTGGTATTGTAAAGTACTAATATTGCCAGTATTATTTTATATAGATTTTTTCATTTAACTGCATGTTTAGCACCAAATTGCATTGCTAATGTAACAAATATTTATTTATCCTTGTTGTCAAAAAAGGAAATGCCACATTAGTGAATGAGATTTTATTTACCTAAATAACAGTTTATTCAAACAATGCTTTTTTTTTACATAAAGTACTGTGCTTACTGTTTTCCTCCAAAAACCAGAATTTCAACTTCTACAACACCTACTGACCATATTCTGAAGGATTTTATTTATTTCCTAATCTATTGCCTTCATATGTTGTAACATACATATAGTGTAGTTTTTCAATAAAATAACAATAAAAATGTAAGAAGTCCCTTCTCTTCATTTGTGTCTTCACAATTAACTTAGCATTTGAATTAAAAAAAAGAATTATGTCATGTTGTGAAAACCATTCTGTCATACGTAAACACACCACAGCACACAGTGTGAAGAGCATGAAATTCTTCCTCTGCATTTAACCCATTCAGCAAGAGAGGCAGTGGACAGCCAGGAACATGGCGCCAGGGGAACAGTCTGTGGGGACAGTAGCTTGCTCAGGGTACCTCAGAAGTGCTTAGCAGTCTTGGGAATCAAACCCACAATTTCCTGATCGCAAGGTGAACGCCCTAACCACTAGGCTACCAGCTGTTTTGCTCAGGTGGCGTGAGGGCGGTGTTGGCAGGGGTGGACCGACACACGAGCACGAACAAAATCCTTTAACATGCACACAGGACTAAGACAAGCACAATTACTTAAACCTAAACACAAGACAGCTGTGACTAAATACAAGTAGTAAGACTTGTACATTGTGAACCAACCTTTTCAAAATAGTGCAAAACATACAAACTACACAACGGTGGCCTCTAGCGACCGTTGACTGGGATGGCACAGTATGCCTCCCCAATGTCACTTTGGCTGTCACAGCAGCCTGGGGGGGGCAACATGTCCCCATTACACCCCCCAAAATTCTTGGAAGGAAACCCTGGTCCTTATCCCCCCTCCAACAGCGTGCCACAAGAGCGCCAGGGGGGGCACTGACCAGGAACAGCAGCTGCCGCTTCGGAAACAGTTACAGAAACATGGACCTGGGTGATCGAGCGGGCTTCAGTGCCAGCACCAGGACCAAAGGAGCACAGGGGAGAAAATCCCCCGGCACCAGAATGAGAGCCAGAGTGCCCACATCCTCAGGGCTGGTTTAGGAGCTAGGCTTGGATCTGGTGAGAGCTCAGCCCCTAGTGCTAGGTGAAGTGTGGGTTGCATGAAGTTATAAGCTGTTGAAGATTCTCTGTGATGTCCTTTGATATAAAATACAATGGTCAAATGTAGTGTTAATGTCACGAACCGGCCTTGTCTGGACAAGGAATAAGAGGCACAAGTGCGGACTTACATGTGAAGCTGATTTAATTACAACACAGACAGAAACAAACTGAAACAGGCACGGGGGCCAGACACAAAAAACAGAAGCTGAAAGTGAGGAGGACAAAGACCGGAGTAAGGTGAGGGCATGCTCTCACAACTGAAACTAAGGATTAACCAACTTAAATACCAAGGGGACTGAACTAAGGACTAATGGGAGGACAGACAATAATAAAGGGTAAACTCAGGCCGGCTGTGAGTAGAAGGAGACAAGTTCATGGTCAAATAATGTCCTCTAGCAGCTGCAGATGGGAATCGTGATGGTTTAAATTGTAGTAGAACCTTTACATTATGTGGGAAAAATCTTTAGTTATATTCAGTGCTGGACTGGCCATCTGACACACCAGGCATTTGCTTGGTGGGCCGATGGTAAATTTGGGCCCGCGCAGAATTCCTTCACCACAGTGAGAGGGGCCCCAGTAGGCACTGAATCCTGTCAGCACCTCCAGGAAGAACGATATCAAGAGGGGTCCTGGCTTGGAATCCCGTTAGTACCCCCCACTCCTGGGAACGATCAGCCTAGTGGGGCAGTCTCAGCTCAAAAGGCCTGATTTTTTGTCCCAGTCCAATCCTTGTTAGATTATGATTTTTTTAATAGTGATTCTTCTTCACAGATGTAAGAAAAGCGCTGTAATAAATGACATAACATTAGAGTAGCTATAACCTCCAGCAGTTATGATCCTGATGATGGCTCTTCAGGAACACAAACAACATCAAAAGGGGGTTGTGTGTCATAGAAGTACAATGCTGAATAATAAGTTTTACAGACCATGTGCATTCTGTGTTAATGAGATAACGAGAGCGCTCAGAAATAATACCACCACTGTCATGCCGTTACACTCCCTAATGTGTGCATAAAATAGTTCTCCTCAGCTCTCCTCGCTCAGTGTAATGAGTGAAATGCAGAGAGATGATGCTGGAAAAGAGCAGGTCAGTTGAGACAGGAAAGATCTTGCTTGGAGACTGATAAATGTTAATTACCTGACATTAGCGTTAAGAGTCAAGGGTCAGCATGCGAATGCAGTGAGACTGGAAAGAAGAGGCTTCGTTGGAAGATCAGACAGGGAAGATGCCGCGAGAACCGGCGAGAGGTTAATTTCTTATTTCCATTTTTATGGCTGTTACTGCGATAAAGTGGATTACTCCACACAGTGAGTCACTTTCATTACGAAGAAATTTCACATGGACCTTGCTGCTGATCATTATAAGACTGCTGGTACTGTAATGTACTAGCAGTTTCATTTGGCTAACCCTATGGAAGACAGATCTCTGCACCCTCCACATGACCTATTCAGAATTGTTAGTTCATCTAAGTAACTGCCTGAGAATGCAATGCTCTTCAGGTGTCTCTTTTCCTTAAATTGAGACACTTCCCTTCTCCGTGACTTGACAGTAATTGCTGGCTGGTGCTATGGAGTGGCTTCGTTTGTTTATACCAGTGTATGTAACTTCTTCTTCTTTCTCTTTCGACTTTTCCCTTCAGGGGTCGCCACTGCGAGTCGTCTGTCTCCATTTCGTCATGTCTTATGCATTCTCCACCATCACATCAACTAACTTCATGTCCTCTTCCACCGCATCCATAAATCTCCTGATTGGTCTTCCTCTCAGCCTCCTGCCTGGTAGCTCCAACTTCAGCATCCTTCTACCTGTGTAATCATTGTCTCTCCTCTGGACATGTCCAAACCATCTCAGTCTGGTCCTCTGACTTTATTTCCAAAGCATCTAACATGAGCTGCCCCTCTGATGTACTCATTCCTGATCCTATCCATCCTCATCACTCCCAAAGAGAACCATGTTGAACTCTGCAACCTCCAATTCTGCCTCCTGTCTTTTCCCCATTGGCACCGTCTCCAAACCATACAACATCGCTGGTCTCACTACCGTCTTGTACACCTTTCCTTTAATTCTTGCTGAACCCTTCTGTCAGACATCACACCACCCATTCCAACCTGCCTGCACACACTTCTTCACCTCTTCTCCACTCTCTCCATTGCTTTGGACCATAGACCCTAAGTACATAAAGTCCTCTACCTTCTTTACTTCTACTCCTTGCAACTTCACTGGTCCACTTGTGCCCCTCTCATTTACACACATGTATTCTGTCTTACTGTGACTAATCTTCATTAGAAGATTAATGCCAATGTATGTAAAATCATCTAAAATTTGAAATTCAGAATCAGAATCAGACTTTATTGATCCTAGAGGAAATTGCTTAAAAAAAACTAAAACTAGGTTCGGCTAAACAATCTGCAATGACAGTCACCCCTTTCACTTGTACTCAGTGACCACTTGGGCCTTATTGCTGCTTGGCATCTTTTTGGGCACTTTTATATGAATGATTGATGTTAGTAAATTGTCTGGCTCAGAAGCAATAGCAGTAATACAGTTCTGTTAAAGGCTACATGGGGGCAATGTGAGTCTCCCTGAAATGTGAGCATTCATGTGCACATGTTCACCTAGAATCCACTTCTGCTGGTTTATGTATATATTATAGTTTTTTACTCAGTGTGTAAGCTGTTGTATGGCTATTCTGTAAAACCTAATATCTCAGTTTATAGCTACACAAGAGAAAAAGACTGAATGCTGGTTTTTAAACCATTCGTCAAGAGAATCTACTCTACTGAGTGGGATATCATATCTATTGAGAATGTATTTTCTTTTCTTGGCCTCAGATCTCGTTGAGCTCATTACTTTTTGCATGGCCACAATTTGGTAAAACATGGAAATAAGATCCTAATTGAAGGAAAAGTCGCAGATCTGCCACTAGAGGGCGACGCAGGTGCTTAGTGCACCTCCAGGCGGGCCAATAAAGGTCTGTTCCTTAATTCACCATAAACTGTTTCAGATCGTGGAAGATGTACCACAGTTACTGAACAGGTGCAGAAATTGAGTTCACACTGTAATTTCTGGTGACATTAATAATACTACTAGAACCACACCTATTATCCCCATGAATGCTAAGCCAATTTATTTCAATGCGTGTCCACACACGTCTGTAACTCCACACATACAACTCTGGCGTATTGTATTGTGTCCCTTTCTTGCCTTAATGAGAATTAGCTGTTGAGGAATTATTATTTGGTGTGCTGTGTGTGACCCCCTCTTGACACACACACACACACACACACACACACACACACACACACTCAACCGGATGCTCGCTGTCCAATCAGAGCACAGTCTCTCCACCCCTTTATACGGCTCCACTCGGGTTGTTTTCTTTGTGCCGAGCCTACAGCCCGCTCACATGGCTGTGGACTAAACGGCATAGACTTTCAAGGGCAAACCAGAGAGGACTAACTTTTTTGCGTCCCCCTGTGCCAGTGCGCCGTAAGTGACAAGAAGGTCTCGTTTCTTTCTCAAGTGACTGTACGGTCTCGAAACGCGCTGGAAGGGCGACAGTCACAGGACTGCCGTTGCGAACGTGGCTCAGTTTCTTTTCTCAGCCTGCGACACTACAGGCTCTGACACTACATACACACATCTCTCTCTATGTCACTCGTCCTCTCTCTGTCTCTCTCCGTCTCTCTCTCATGACAGGACTTTTTCGCTGTGGTAGTCTGGGGGCTCCCTGTCTCCGTTGGCGTTGGTGACCGCGATTCGCCTCTTCTGCGCCGCGCTCCGTGCGTAAAGGCGCGCAGACCGGCCGGACAGCACCCCCGAGGGGCACAGAGCGTCTGACCCGTGGACACTTGTGGCTTTAAGCAGCTCTGGACAGATTCCGAACAGCAGACCGATCCATCTGTGTCTGGAATCAGTGCTCCTCTTTATGGGACACCAGGTGTCTCTAATGCAAACAGTGGTCGTTGTAGATCTTTAGAGTTTTGGGAAAGTCTAAACCAAGCTCCTAATATGAGTTCAGCTTCAAACTAATCACTTTCACATGTACCAGTCATTTTGGTCATTAGTACAGAAATACAAGCTCACTACATCACTTTGTGACTGGACTCGAGTGGCTGAAAAGGGAACAAGACCGGTGTCCACAACCTTCTAACCTGTTCTTCAAACTTCACAGTGAAGATAATGCCCGTCACAGTCTGGATCATCTTTTCCTTGCTTTTCAGAGGTGGGTCTGCTTAAATGCTCATCAGTAATAGAACCACTAGAGGAGAGATTCTCTAAGGCTGCACAATACATTGTTTGCTAATTGATATCACAACATTGGACAGGTAATTGTAAAATACAGAGGCTGCCAAATGCAGATATGAACTCTTAATGAAATCTCAAACTTTCATCACAACCTTGCAGTCACAGTAGACAGCAGCATACTTATTTTGCCTATGAAGCCCTGCGTTTCCCCTACAACAGATTCCAATATGATTAATTAAATATACTTTATTTTTATGTAAAGTGTTAGTGTTTATTTATACATTAAATAGTCTTTAATTCTTAGAATTTGGATGCACTGGTATGGGTATTGAGGCTGGGTGGAAATATCTGATTTTCCATGCTTATGTTGATATCATTATTGTAATACATGAAAAAAATACATAGAGATAAGGACACAATGCACCTTGAATAGCACTGAAGAGCAATAACATGTTTGTTTACAGTTACAAATGCAATTAAGTTAATAAAATGTACTTTACTTTAGCTTGCTAGGCCAGTTCAACATTTCTGGAGACTGGGAACACATTATCAAATAGCGAATATTTTTTAAAGCAAACTTTTGCCGATAACAATATGCTTAAAATTTTATTGCTGATCACTATAATACAGTCTGTACAGGTTTTCTACAAAATAACCGAGTCATTGCAAGTTCTCTATTAGTTTATGTTACTTGAGTTTGGTGATTGGTGATAGAAGTGCTATGCTACTACATAATGGTGAGTTTCTGGAACTTTTAACACATCATGGTGCAGTGTGCTGAGGTTGTCCGGGGGTGGAAAATATATTTTTTTCAAGTCTGTCACTTAACAACTATAGTAATGAGAAAAGATGTTACCTGTCTGTGAGTCAGCATGAGAAAGGTTCGCCACGGGGCTCATGTAATTTTATTGATGGTGTACTCATTTTCCTTCAAAGGTTCTGCAAAATGGATTGATTTGCGGAATTCCAAATTTAGTCCAAAATTAGAAAATATGCATAAAAAGGGTAATGTCATTGTAAACCTAGTTCACAAAAAACATTAGCGGAAATATAAAGAATTGTTTGATAAATGGTGTGTTTTCAAATAAGAAAATGTATAGCCTATATATTCTTCTCAACATCATCATTGCCTCGTTCCAGAAATAAATGTGTGAATCATTTTCTCTCAAGGCTTGAATCACATTCACATTATTGAGTGCCCGATTCCTGTGCTGTGCTTTGATTTATCAGCTGCTTCGAGCTGGCTGAAGAACAGCATACTTGCTGTGTGTTGAAAAATGCACATGTTTAAATAAGTAGCAGTGTGCTTTAGGGTAGAGAGTCATTACAAAATGGGTAACTTAATTATACAGAGATAGTCTACATGTGTGGAGTATATAAAACTATGCACAAATCCCCTCTGGATTGATTCCTATCATTAATTTAGCAAACAGCACTACCTACAAGAGTGAACAAGTTTATGAGGTTCATAATATGGAAATAAAGCCCATAAACTTGGGATCTGGAGAATAGAGAAGTACATTACTGTGATTGGCTTTCTTTAGATTAATGCAGAATGATTACAAGTTGTTTCTTACCGCAGCAAGTGATTAAGCCATGAAGCCTCCTGTATGATGAGAATGGGTAGGAACAATAAAGCCAACAAACAAACAAGGCCTGTGCACATACATTTCAGGAAAAGAAAAGGAGATTACTGCATCAGCCATCAGGGAACATTTTCAAAAGCACCTGTTGTACTGCCATGGTGAAAAGCTGTGAGACAATGAAAGGATAGTGGCTCCCCTGTGAGCTGGAACCAGGGTGCCAGTGTCATTCCCACACACGCTTGCCCAAACAGCAAGGCTATTAAGAGTGATTACAAGAGCTGTCTGTCTGAGTGTGTGCTGATCTTTGGCTATGCAGAGACAGGTCTTTAATCACCTTCCTCATAATGCAGGGCAGCTGCCAGCAACCTTATGCTGCTTCCTGTTCAATACCAATAAAAACAAACACATGGACAGTGTGGGCAATGCTCATTTGGAGGTCTGAGCACATTACCAAAGTCCAGCATTAGCCAAACAGTTTATTGTATACTCTTCGTCAACTTCAGTGTGGTCTGAGAGAGGTCTTGCACTCTTACTTTCCATCCGGCTGACTGTCTGTTAGGCATGAAACATTTGCCCTTTTTATAAGCCTGGTGAAAATAACAGTATTTCAAATTCAACCATTCAGATAATCAATAATTGCTGTCTTTTTATGAAGTATGAGTTCCTTATCCTGGCGCCCCTCTGCCATCCTTACCGCTCTAACACACTCACTTCAACCCAGAAAGGTTTAACAACTGATTAGTTGGATCAGGTGTGTTGCACCAAAATTAAAATGGATCTGGAAAACAATGCTCTCATCCAGTGGTTCTCAAACTGGTCCACAGAGATCTGGAGGGGGCGTGATAATCGGAACCACTGTCTATCCCTTACACAGTTGTCAGTTGTCTCAGCGCATCCTATCGATGTAAAGCAGACAAAGATGGCAGGGCATGCTCTCAAATTACTTTTTTTAAAAGTTTGCTTATGAATTCTAGCAGCTTCATTAGAAGGGCTTATTATATTAGAGAGCTGACACAGCAGGTATTGAAGAAATTCTAGATGACAGCTTATTCATCTGTGACTGGAACTGAAAGCACTGCTCCAAACATTATACTTAAGAAAAGATGCTCAAACAATACTTTAGAGAAAAGGCTTAGAAAAAATGCCTTTAAGCTTTATGGATCTTTGCATGTTTATGCATGTTTGAATTATCTGGAGTTCTGCCTTTTTTCTACAGGGAAAGGCAGTGAAATTATGATGGTATGCTATGAAACTGGCAGGTGAATATGTGACTCGTCCATTAACAGGCACTTTAGGGATGTTCTTTTCAAAGTTTTTCTTTTGTGGAAATGCCGGGTAATTCACTTTGAAATATAAGAGGCTACATAAAATAAATATGACACATGTTGAAATACCTGCAATTTCAGTGTGTATTGGTTGCTTTTAAGACATTTGTAGCATTTTCATAAATGCAATTATACCAAAATAATTTTGATCACTGGTATCACAAAAGGAAGTTTTCAAGTTGCTCCATTACTCCATGTTTAAATATCTGTCTCTCTTTCTCAATGTTTACATATATTCTGCTACTTTCTCCCTAGTGCAGTTCCCCCTCCCTTCTTCCTCTAACTCTCTGGTGACTCTGGTTCAAAAACCCTGACTTCACTGGTGGAGAGCTCCAGTTTTAAAGAGCATCTGTCATCCTCCTGGCAGTGAGATGACACACAAATACCTCTGTGTTCATTGCTAAGGCAATTGAGTCACCTCAAAAGCTCCACTAAAGTCTAAGTAGCGAGTTTTGCAGAGAGATGGAGAAGCAGTCCCATAACAGCTGCCTCTCCAGAGAGGAACTGCTGGAAGTCAAAACTATGTGTATGTCCATGGGACTTGGTGATGGAGGAGGGTTTGAAATGTTTTGATTCAAAGAAGTCAGTCTTTTCTTCTGGCATTTAATTTTTAAAACCCTTAGCCTAAACTAAAGGTTTAATAAAGCATCTAGCCTTTTATGTGTTTAAAAAAATAAACTAGTAAAAAAACTCTAGTGAGAAAATTTCCTGTCTGGAGTGAGAAACCAAATAACTGGATATAAATGCACTCGTGAAATTAAAACGGTTATTTGGTGTGATCCCTGAAGAACCCGTTAATAATAAATTAAAGAAACATTTTTGTGAAAAATTAAAGAATCATGTTAAAGAATGTTTTTGTAAAATGTCTACATATTGTAAATGCCCACCACTTAAATGTCCACCAAATAAAGATCGTTCTTAGAACTGAACAAGAAACCAGAGAAACATTTAAGATCTCCTATTTTCGATAGTTTAGTGCAGATATAGCACAGCAAACAGCAAATGTTGTGTTCTCTGTGTGAATGACTGAAAAAAAACAAACCACTGGAGACTATTGCAGTATATTAAAGCTTTTTCCCAATTTTCAGCAACAGTGCTTAGAGCAAGTGAATAATGCCTTAAGCTCCTTCACTTCAAGCTGGAGAAAAGGGATTTCACTCACTAAAATCATACAAATTAATTATAGACATTCTTTGTGCCAAAAATAGCTGCTATGTTTGCAAACGTACAATGTTTTGAGCGCTTAGAAGTGAAAACGACTGTTCTAATTTAGCAGTCCAGGAAGAAAACTCTAGTCTCTGGAAAACGAACAGGTTTGCATAATCCACAGTCACTTTCACACATACTATTTGTGGCTCAGGTTCAATCTTGGGCTGGTGAAAAAACCTATATTGTCCAAAAATTGCAATCTTCTCCTAGAACACATTTCATCTAAGAGTGAAAAAGATGATTCAGATTGTTTTTTTCTCTCCATGCACTGTCCTTGTATGTATCTGTGTGCGTGTGCAGAGACGTGTATGTTTGCCTAATGGACTTCAAATCATAACTTCTGCTTGATTGCACCCAAGGAACAAAAGACCTATAATTGAAGCACCATTTTAGTCCTTGACTTTACTCAACAATCACTATATATTTAGATGGGAGGATATTGACTTTTCAGCATGTTCTTTACAGTGGGGTTGTTATCTATATATACACATGTGGACAAAATTGTTGGTACCCTTCGGCCAATAAAAGAAAAACTCACAACGGTCACAGAAATAATTTTAATCTGACAAAAGTGATAATAAATAAAAATTCTATGAATCTTAACCAATGAAAGTCAGACATTGCTTTTCAACCATGCTTCAATGGAATTATTTAAAAAAATAAATTAATGGAACAGGCCTGGACAAAAATGATGGTACCCCTAACTTAATAGTTTGTGGTACAACCTTTTGAGGCAATCACTGCAATCAAACGATTCCTGTAACTGTCAATGAGGCTTCTGCACCTCTCAGCAGGTA
>JBBJLR010000024.1:8897356-8908039 GCA_037577145.1 Brachypetersius gabonensis
AAGACCCATGACCTGCGACTGAGACCAAGCTTTCTGACACTGGCCAGCACATTTCTCTCTAGAATCCCTTGATAGTCATTCATTGTACCCTGCACAGATTCAAAACACCCTGTTCCAGATGCAGCAAAGCAGCCCCAGAACATAATAGAGCCTCCTCCATGTTTCACAGTGGGGACAGTGTTCTTTTCTTGATATGCTTCATTTTTCCTTCTGTGAACATAGAGCTGATGTGCCTTGGCAAAAAGTTAAATTTTTGTCTCATCTGTCCATAGGACATTCTCCCAGAAGCTTTGTGGCTTGTCAACATGTAGTTTGGCATATTTCAGTCTGGCTTTTTTATGATTCGTTTTCAACAATGGTGTCCTCTTTGGTCGTCTCCCATGTAGTCCACTTTGGCTCAAACAACAACGGATGGTGCGATCCGACACTGATGTTCCTTGAGCATGAAGTTCATCTTGGATCTCTTTATAAGTCTTTCTGGGCTCTTTTGATACCATTTGGATTATCTGTCTCTTTGATTTGTCATCAATTTTCCTCATGCGGCCATGTCCAGTGAGGTTGGCTACAGTCCCATGGATCTTAAATTTCTGAATAATATGTGCAGCTGTAGTCACAGGAACATCTAGCTGTTTGGAGATGGTCTTATAGCCTTTACGTTTAACATGCTTGTCTATAATTTTCTTTAGAATCTCCTGAGACAACTCTTACCTTCGCTTCTTCTGTTGCTTGTTGAGTGTGGTACACACCCTGTCACCAAACAACACAGTGACTACCTGGATCCCTATATATATAGGCCCACTGACTGATTACAAGATTGTAGACACCTATGATGCTAATTAGTGGACACGCCTTGAATTAACATGTGCCTTTGGTCACATTATTTTCAGTCTTTTTAGGGGTACCATCATTTTTGTCCAGGCCTTTTCCATTATTTTCCATTATTATTTTTTAAATAATTCAGTTGAAGCATGGTTGAAAAGCAATGTCTGACTTTCATTGGTTAACATTCATAGAATTTTTATTTATTATTACTTTTGTCAGATTAAAGTTGTGACCACTGTGAGTTTTTCTTTCATTGACCGAAAGTTACCAACAATTTTGTCCAGGTGTGTATATATGCTGTCACTAACCATCCACCAGTGACTGAGAGAGTGTGCATATTGATTGAGATATATTGGAGATATCTATTCTGTACATCTTATACTGTGGGTGTAAAGATTTCTATACGGTATCATAAAATGCTATGAACAGTGTATTGAAATGTAAAACCTTATTTCCAAAATACTCTTAGTAAAGCGTCTTAGTAAAGCAGACAAAGACAGCAGGGCATGCCCTCTTTTTATAATTTTTTTTTTCTTTTCTTTCTTTTCGCTGATAAATTCTTGCTTTTTCATTAGAAGGGCTTATTATCTTAGATCTGTGTATCACAGTAAAAGAGCTATGTGGAATCATTTTAATACAGAAAATATAAAACTTCTTATCAAACCTGAGGCTATGTGCATCATTCCTACAAAATTATAACAGCTTATTATTATGTACAACTCATTTAAAAGAAGATTTCTGGAAATTAAGGGCTACAATCGATGGGAAATTGTGCTGACATTTTATCATTTGTTATTCTACATGGTACATTCACCCTGATAGGAAACCTTCTTCCCTGCAATTCATCCTCTGACCCCCATCTGCCCTTCCCTTTCCTCTTGAACAAGAGTGAGGAGGGTGCCGCTAGTTGAAGCCTGGCTAAATTTAAATGGAAGTGAATGGCTGCTCTGCTGTATTGCTCTTTCCAGCACTTCCTCTTATATTACAGTCGACAGATAATGCAGCACAGGCGGTGGGCATCTCGCTCTGCACCAAGCAGGCAATTTCTTCTTCCACCTGCTTCCTCTGGATACCCCCACGGTCAGTGTACCTTGCTGAAACCCCATAGCCCTGCCTTTCAGTCTCTGTACTAGAATCACTAAGCCACAAATCTGAGCATGCCTCCAATAAGGACATGCACCATTATTTGCACAGTGTTTTGCACACTGCGCATTGGGGGCACCGTTGTGGCAAGGTCTGTCTCAATCACCTAATTAAAGTCAAGAAAGAATGTTATTTCTCTGTTCTTGGGTTGTTCCTGCTATGCAGTGACTTTTACTTGCAAAATAACAAGTTGTTTAAAATACATGTTAAGGTTTGTATATCACTTAACTGAGATAACAGATAATAAAATACTTTTAATTGATCGGTAAAGTTAATTGTATCAAGTCAGTGTAATGCAATCAACTTACAGAAGAAATACAAACCATAAAAAATTATTCCTTAATTGTGTCTCTAAATAACACTAAATTGCCTCTAATCATACATAAAATCAGGGGAAAATATATTTTTTTTCATTTAATTCATGTACTGTATGTCGCTGAAGTCATCTTCCTCACAGTTATTTTTTTTTTTGCAAAAAAAGATTTGTCCCAGTTATGTACTATAACCTGATAATGTGTATACCGTGTACTAATCTTATGAGTTTGTATGAGTTTGGCAAGTTAGTACACACTACACAGTTTGTATTGATGCACATCATGCCAAACTACTATATTTGACTCTAAAATGATATTAGTGATGAAGCCATATCTCTTATCACTGTCTGTAGCTACTTCTTCCTCCATTTTGCATGAACCATAGTGTCCCTCAATACCATTCTCAAAATTCAACCCATTCAACCCAAGTGACCAGTGTGGAGATTTGGGTATACTCTACTTGCATGCATGCTACATCCTCAAAAACTAATTAGTATTAGAATTAAGTGTGCTGCTGGGAGACATCCTGCAATTACATTGAGACCATTTTGAGGAAGTGACATAGTTTTTTCTGGTGGAAATTTAGCTGCGTGAGGTAAGCTTCAACTTTCACTCCTACTCTTATACACTTTTTAAATCTTAACCTATTTGTCTCATTCTTTAAGTTCCACCTATTAAGGCTATGTGCAAATCTTTCCACTGTCTTAGATTCCACCTTGCTACTATTATAAACCTACATTTTTGTGTACACTGCAAATTATATATATATTAATTAATATATTAATATATATATATACTGGATGTATATAATTGGGAAATTATACACATCTTATGGTTAAAAATTACTGAAATTATATTGCACTTGAAATGGCTGTTATGACGCAATGCCATTACTAGGCAAGAAAGAAATGGAGAGAGAGAGAGAGAGAGAGAGAGGGAGAGATTGCAGGGAAAAAAAATTGCTGACCTCTGTTAATGCAAAAAGCACATTCAATGAAAAAAGCCAGAGCAGGAACACCCTCTGCCACAGAAACTTCTACTTCACATTCTGAACTGGAACTAGTGGCATAGTACATAAGGTGAGGACATGTTGGAGTTGGAGTTACAAATCTTATAGTGCGTTCAATTGTTTTAGGCACAAAACACAGTAATTACATATTAATTATACAAATATATGAAATGAATCATAATTACACAATCAATTACAGCATATTTATTCATATCACTTATTAATAAAACATGCTTTCTTCTATTTGTCCTCTCTAATTTGTAAGCTCGTCTGTAATAAGAAAATTGTTTTGCCACTTACTCTCATGATTGTGGTAAGTAACCATACACACAAAGCTATATGTTGTCTCCCTGTCCCATTTTTCACATTGCAAAGACATCCGGGGAAGAATGATTGTTTTGAAACAAAATTACATAGGCAATGCTTGCAGGACAATGAGAGAAATCTCATCCAACTCATTGCCTGTTCACAATGGTGTTCCACAATGGTTTTATGCTCTGTTCTACCCTGTTAGATATTGTTTTTAAATAATTAATTGACAAGATGAATAATCAGGACAATACATTGATCTGTAAAACATCTATTAAGTATAAATAGACTGATTAGCTGGCATACTGATTTCTCTTACAGTAGGAAACCTGGTGGAATTATAATTTAAATTCAATATTTGCCAAATTATTTTTTGTAAAAAAAAAAAGTTTTTTTTATCATTTCTGAAGTAAAGCCAACAAAAATTTTTAAGAATCTTTCTTTTTTTCAGAACATCAGAAACATAATTATTTGTCTAATGATGTTTGGATTTCTCTGTTATTAATGTAATATGTAATAGCAACCATATGATTTGCTGTTTTTTTGTCCCAATTCTGGACTACCCACTATAAATGAAAACAAAATTTTCCATTGACCCCCATGGGTAGTTTTAGCCTGACCCACCAAGCTCTGCTCTTGTGTTGGATGACCCCCAGAAGCTGTACGAAGCATCTGACTGTGCTGCCTCTGGCTGGCCTGCAGGTCTGCTTTAAAATCTAGGAGATAAATCAGATTTTAAAAAGCCCACATAGAGGCTCCTGAGTCCAGAGCCAAAACCCCTGGTTTTAAATTGAGCCGTAAAATCCCTTTTGTTTCGCTGAGGGCTGTTGTGGGCTTCGAGCTTCATGCAGTGCATTTGCTGCAGGTAATTGGACTCTCTGCACCAGTGTGTGTAATCTCCATAAACACAATGCTTTGGCCTCGCAGAAGGATGGAAGTGTTTTTTTTTCAGCAGGTGGGGAGACGGCACTGTGTCTTTGTTCCTGGTAACTGATGAGCAGGATACAGGGTTGCGTGTGCAGGCCACTTATCCTTGATTGTGAGGTCTTAAGCCGTTAGACCTGGCTTAATTGCCATGTTGGTAGTGCATTTTCCCCAGAACATTTAAGCATCCATGTTACTGGAGCAAACATTTGAGAAAAGATTAGTTCTCACATGTAGGAAGCTGTAAGCAAAGACTTTGGAGAGCAGTGAAAGAGTGTGTAATTTAGCCCTATCGCACCAAAAAAGACTTGCTAGAAACAGAAACAAAATAAAAAAGGATCAACAATCCAGTCAAGATAGCATCATGCATTGCATAAAGAAACTTGATTAATTTTACTTTCAGATGGGTGGATGGATAAATACTTCACGTGTTTAATATTTTTTCAGTGACTGCACTGAGGTATGATAGTCTGCACTTGCTCAGGAGTAATTATCCCTCACCCCCACCATTTCATATGCTAATCTGATTAATTTACGCCTTGGTGAATTTGTCAGGTAAGATTTGCATCCATGGGAGATTGACTCATCCTCTACAGAACATTTTTCAATGTGCCCTGGTAGGAAGCTAATGACCACAGCACTCAGGACCACACTAATCCCATACTATTTTACGTTAAGCCGAACACGAAAAATAAGGGGTTTCTCTCTGGCTTTTTTTGTAATTGCTTCCTCCATGATATTATAAGCAAATTTGCTAGTTTTTTGGATGAAAGTTGATAATGCCTTACTTTTTTTTTGCAATGCCAACATTTCTTGTGGGAGTGCACCCACAAAGACTTTCTCAATGTCGGAATTAATTTATCATATAAAATCAAAACATCCCAATCGAGCACAGAAGAGGCGAGACCCTTCCAGCACACGCACTCCGTCCAAAATAATTAATACACTATTTTGTTAAAGGCCTACAGAGAATATTGTTTATCTTCCAGCAGTTTTAAAGCACTTGTTCTGAATGCACTGTGTTCATGCACTTCGCTCAGAATATTAAAATGTACCTGAATTCACCTGATTTTATGAGAGAAAATATTTAATTGTATAATATTTCAGCTATCTTACTTTTAGGCTCTTCATGAGTGGGGCCAGATAAAATATTTTATTTCAAATTTTATTTTATATTGTGCATCGTTTGAATGCTAAATAACTATTTGTGACTGGATCCGTGAGTCCTGATCCACGAAAAATGGGGGATTGCTCTTAACTGTTTGTAGCCGAGTGGTTAGGGCATTTGCCCTGTGATCAGGAAGTACCCTGAGCAAGGTACCGTCCCCACAGCTGCTCACTGCTTCACTTGCTGAATGGGTTAAATGCAGAGGAAGTATTTCATGCTGTGGTGTGTTCACATATGACCGAATTGTAGCTTTCACTGTGTGTGTGTGTGTGTATATATATATAATGATTAAATAGTAAATATAGGCTGGAACACATCAAGTCATGGACAGCTTTTTCAGTATTCCAAACATTTGTAGACACCTGGTCATTCAGTATTTCTTCCAAGATCAGTTATGTAAAGAGGAAATATGTTCGCTTTTGCTGCAGTTATGGTCTCTATCTCTATCTCTGATCTCCTTTGAAGGCTTTACACTAGATCACAACACCAGTCCTGGAGGACTGTGGTCCAGCACATTTTAGTGATTTCCCTGCTTAGACACACCTGGTTGACATCGTAAGCTAATTGTCAGGTTTAGTGAATGTGTTTGAGGAAAACCACCAACAAATTGTGCTGGACCCCGGCCTACCAGGACCGGAGTTTGAACGTTGCTGTGAGAATGTAATTTCATTCTACCGCAAGGTTAGTTGATTAGTTGAATGTTTACATGTGAGTGAAAGGCAAATCTGTATGGTACTGTTCCTACAGAAGGGCAGTACTGTAGTACACATTGCTGAAAGTTAATTCTGAAAAAGTCAATAGCTGCTGTAGCAATGTATCAGAACACGCGGGGGCATTTCTAGGCAGAAGCAACCTAGGTTGATACCTAGGGTGACACTGACTGAGGAGGCACTGACAGGACCCTGTGTACTTGTGCTGTGTACGTTTACCAGGGAAAGTGATGACACCAAGTCAGTACTACAGGAAAGCCAGTGGAGGCACTGTGATGCTCGGGTCAATGTTCTGCTGGGAAGCTTCAGGTCCTTCATGGCAATGATACCATCCGCAGTATAGCATGCCCTGCTTCACTATTAATCAAATATTAAGCCTGCACAATATCAGGCAAGTGGCTGGTATGTTGCAATAATAAACAGACAAAAAAGAACCAGTAAAGTGGAACCTAACTGGGCACATTTTGCTGTAAAACATGCAGTTGATGTTTTTTAAAGTACCTCACAGTACATGCAAAAATGTATATATGATACATGCTGTAATTTATCACAAAAATACAAATGTCATAATGATGCCCCTGGCTCTGTCAAAAAAGGAATGCTTTAAAAAGTCTTTAAATCCTGAAATATACATAATTGTCATTCATACTGGAAAAAACACAATTTATTAAGTTAGATTTTATTATCAAGTTCAATCAAGCTCTTGTGGCAGCCCTATTTATAGCAATGGTTAAAATATTCTGTCTTATTATATTGCTAACATTAGAGGCTGCTAACATCAAAACCACCTTCTTTTGATATTGATTTGTTCAGGGTGCCTTGGTAACATGCTTCTTGTCTGGCACTTTAAGATACATTGAAGAATATGTTGAACTTTCCCTGCAAAATGCTTTATCAGTATGAATAAATAGATAGCGGTTAGGTGTCAGAGGCAAGCAGACTTTGGCAGACAATGGTTCTCTGAAGAATTCAGAAACATGCATTAACACCCTTACCCACTGAATTCAACACATCAGTAATACTTTCTGTTGAGTTTGAATAAGGATAGCCCGTGGCATTCAGCGCTGGCATAGGCATTGACTGCGTGCCTGCATTGGTTTGTGAGCTAGTGACACTGACTCTCCTGAGCACTGAAAAGGCTTTCGTGTCCATTGAAATGTATCTGACGGATTGGGAGTTAGGATAGAAAAGGAAGGAGGCAATAGGCTGGCCCAGAGGGATTAGCGCCGAGTGCTGCTCCACAGGCCCTCAATAAGGAGACAGACAGGTAGCACAGGGCTGAGCTTAGCTAGCTGTGACTCCTGCTGCTTTCCCTCAGCCAGGAAGAAACATAAACCCTGCTGAGAGTGGGTAAGAGGTTGCTGAATTAAAAGGCATGAAGTGTAAGCTAAAATAAGTCTGAGCCAATCATTTTATTTCTCTTCTAAAGACAATTCTGATCTTGCCATCTATATAAAAAACTAATTCAATACGAATCACACATGTCTCAACAACAAATCATAAACATATATGTCTTAGATGTCATATACCACTGTAAGCTTCATGGGTCTTGACTTGAACGCATAAAAAGTAATAAACAATATACAGCAGAGCCTTACATGACATGCAGTAAACATTCACAATTATGTTTTGTTTGAACAATCATCCACTAAAAAGTTATTTAATGGCGTCACTGCAAAGGATCTTTTTTGCACCTTTATTTGATGCATTTCATGGAGATAATCATAAATTAATTTGTTTCAGAATGTTTTATTTTATCCTCTGTTCTTAGCAAAGCATTATAGAATGTGAGTCAACCAGTTTTCAATTATCAGTTACATACTACTTTGCACTTTAATTAAAAAAATGCTAGAGAATTAGGATACAAGCCCTTTAACTCTATAGGACGGGCACACGTGTGGCTTTAACGGAGTATTAGAGGATATTGCGTTTCTGTTTGAAGTTTCAAGTGCATTATATATGACTGTCTAAAATGTTTAACACGGTTCATCAAATATTTGTCTGCAGTGATTACTAAAAGGAAAACAGGCAACACAAAAAACTGTTTTTGCATTGGAGGTGTAATTAGGTCTCAGTCATGTTTCTGTGCTCATCTTAGCATGAATATGAAATTAAATTGCTTTAATTGAAATTGCTTGAATGTTAATTTCCATATCACCTTTGCTGTTATTTGTAGGCTGACTTTTGGCATTGTATAAACACAAATACATGTGTATTAGAGAGAATCTTGCTGCTCTATATACAGACTGTCATTCGTATTTATTACTGTGGGTCAAGAAGTCGGTCAGTACATAAGTCAGCATGTTTCTTAATAGACAACAGAACATTATAGTCCTTTCTGAAGTATACTGTTTGTCAGGTATGTGTGTGATGTGAAGCCCTTTGACTTTGTGACAAAAGAAAAAAATGGACAAAAATGTAATAGCAAACAATACTGAGCTATGTTTTCATCATAGCGTAATTATATTTCAATCATGTAAATGAGTCAGTTTTGGTAGTTAGGGGGGTGTTCATGTGTGTAATTGAAAACGGGAATATTGTCTCGCCTTAAAATCTTGGGGAATGCGTTCGCTGGCGTCAAATCAGAGCAACCACCATGAGCAGCTTGGGCCCAATCGGTGCTCAATCTTTGCGGAATTGAATCATTTTATCTTAATTAACTGTGCAGAATCCATCCAGTTTTTTTCTTTTTTGCACAGGCCAATTTCAGTCCCTTGCACATTGCAATTTTTTTTCTCCCCCATTTAATAAACATGTCTCAGGCTCCCTGTGATATTGACTCACAAGCACTGATGGACTGATGGAAAAGCACATGGTTCAGTGTATACTTTCTATCTGAAATAGATTATCTTGCCCTGTCAGGCGAGGGAAAGGGAAGCATATGCCTCTGCTTGCTAACTGCCTGGCATACATTCAGACAGTCAGCATTGCTGCACACCTCACCTCCCCTTAAGCTAAGAACCTCCCGAACCGTTTTATTGCAGATGCTGGCCACACTTTCTACTTCGTATTTTATGTAATTTTCATTTCTTTCAGGTTTGATGGAGCTACACTGCCCTACAAAGCCAAAGTTCAGTAACTATGCCAAAGTCGAAACTAAGAAAAATGGCTTTAAATTTTAGTATTAGTCTGGATTTTGTAGTTACTGCAATTTCTATACCATAATTTCTCTGAAACGGGACAAATTTGAACCAAGATATTTTCTCACAAAACAGAGGAGATGTCCTAAACCTGAACTTAAAATGACCAAAAAGTGTTTTTAAACAGAAGTAAAAATAAGGAAAACAGCTGTCTACTCCATGCATCAAATCGTACTTAGTTTCAGCACCAAATGATTTTTTTTCACCAGAAAATATATACATAAAAAAATAGAATAGAAGAATAATTAGAAGACTAGAATAGAAGAATAATTTAAACAACCACTACAGCTGTTCTACCATTGAAGCCAGTCCACACATAGCCAGGATTATTTCTCCAATAGTGATAGACATCTGTATATATTATGGTCATACTGATCATGCAGGCAGGGCCTGTTTGAACATACCTGAATAATTGCACTTGCCATTTATTGCTATTATCTTTTGCTCCACCAGGTTCACATTTGTATATTATCAGTATAAACATTTTAAGGTAATGACAAAAGTGTTCTAGAGTTTACTGATAATTCATAAAATGTTACAATAGGTGTTAATTAAACAGTCTGAGTGATACTACCTACCAGAAAAAGGTTTGCAGCAGCAGGCAAATATCTGACAGTCGCACTGGTGACGTCATCTACGGGAGACCTACATGCATGCCACACCAGCTCAAACAAAAACAAAGTGAGCATGGAGAGTGAGAAGTATGCGTTCAGTAGCTTGAAATATAGCCATTACTTTATATTTCTCTTGGTTAAAGGCAAGAGCATTTCTGTGAGTTGTTGTTGGTTTGTAACACTTAATAATGAAGCATGTAAGAGCAGTGTGTCTTCGACTCTCTCTCTCCTGCTCCCCACAATACAGTTTATACATCTGTGTAATATATGTATTTACATTCTAGTACTGCAGGAGTTCAGTGTAAACTGTCCAATACGGATATGGGTTTATTTTTAAATTTTTTTAAGACTAATGAGTTTAAAATAAAATTAAAGTGTTTTGGGAGCATATTCATGGGAATATTTAGGGTTTACACTAGGCATATTCATTTTATTTAAAATATTTATTTATTTTATTTATTTTCCACAGCACAACAACTCGGTTTTTCGATCAGTTATGCATGCGGCAAAGACTGGGGGGGGTTACTATA
>JBBJLR010000024.1:8951113-8962720 GCA_037577145.1 Brachypetersius gabonensis
AGAGAGAGGGAGAGAGAGAGAGAGAGGGAGAGAGAGGGAGAGAGAGAGAGAGAGAGAGAGAGAGAGAGAGAGAGAGAATAAAAGTGTATATTTCTATCAGAAACTTTTAGAATTTATCTATGTTTTATGGCCTGGCAGTGGCCTCATTCTGACCATCACTAGAGCTGTTACTGGTTGGGTGTTCTCCCTATTTGGAGCAGAGCTCTCTCTAGCCCCTGGATGAGCAAGCAGAGGGTGGTTAAGCCTTGATCTGCTCATGGGGAGCTCTTGTCAGGTCCACTAATCCTAGAATCATCAGATAACACTGCATACACTGATGATCTTATGCTTTTGTGTGGTCTATCTTCTAGTAACGAAACACTAAAAACTGCGGTCTATTTTAAGTGCTGAATCTCATTTCCAGTATAACCATAGTAGAGTATTTCTCAGAAACACTACCAAGAGCACAGGCAGAAGCAGAAACCCCACTCTGCCAATACACTGTTTTTATTTATCATGGGCAAACTCACACATTTTGTTATAGATGATTCAATTTTACTTAATGTAGATCATATTGATTAATTGCTGATTAAACCTGCATATTAGAGCATCTGATTTTTCAGCGTGTCTACTTCACTAGTAGCAGGTGGAAGCTTCTGGCCAGTGTAGTTGCTAATGAGGGCAGTCTATGTTTGGACCAAAACAATTTGAATGCACTCCAGAAGCCATGCATAACTTTAGCCAGCAGTAACACTAGTATCCATAAGTATTTTTAAGGCTTCATTTTCAACCTAAAATATACTCGGACCAAGTTTAAAATGTAACATCATTTAAGCTATACACTCCCAAAAGTGGCATTGTTATTTATTTATTAGAGTGGTCAGAAAACAAGCCATTGCTTAAAGTCAAAAATAACAAAACATGTTTACCAAACAGCATGTGTATCCTCGAAAAAAAGTTATCTGCTGATACTAAATGATATTAAATCCCTTCCCACAGTGAAGCATTTCCCCTGTCAGTCTTGAGCAACTGCCAGAGAATTAAGACTGGGATAAAGGTTCACATTCCAGCAGGACAATGACCCTAAACATACCCCTAAAGACATACTGAAGTGGTTAAAAAGGATTGAAATGTTTTGGAAAGGCAAAAGTCCAGACTCAATCCATCTGAGAATCTGTGCCATGACTTAAAGGCTGCTGCACACCAACAGAATCAATCTAACTTGAAGAAGCTGGAGTAGTTTTTTCTTGAAGAACAAGCTAAATCCCTGTATCTAAACGTCCTAAGCTAAAAAGAAAATACATACATTGAAGTTGTAATTTCATTTTAAGAAAATATGTAAGTTCAAATGAATGTGAACCCAACAAACTATGGAGGGAAAAGAGAAAAATCTCTAGCATTTTAAACCTGAAAACAGATACTTGATATAGATATAACAAAGTGACAAAGATTGACGATCTAACCAAATATATTTCCATACCTGTTCTCTTGGAAATGTACTGGAGGAAGAGCATTTGTTCCATGTTTAAAATACTTGTGTAAAGTATAAATCTCCCAAAATAATATTTACATTTAGTAACAAGGTGTAGTTACTAAAGTGTTTCCCAGCCAATGCAAAATACCATTGTAAGTTACTAAAGATAATGCAGACCATATAACGGCATTATCAGCACATACCAGCAGCTGCAACATAAAAAAAATTACAGAAAAGAATAGTTTTTCTGTACTGATACTGGTATACAAAATCAGACTTCAAGTGCAAATCACAGTTACATTTTTCTATAGTGTATATAATCCAAAGTTTAGTTATTATCAAATTAACATAAAAATTGCTTAAAGAATTGAAAGACAAATAAAATAATCTCTATATGTATGATTAGAAATACAAATAAATAATTACAGCACAGTTCTGAAACAAGAAAAGATTGCAATTATTACTGTAGTTCTTTGTGAGCTAGAATTTTGTTAATTCCTTGAGTGGTTCAGAACACCAGATGATAGCACAGTTTACAAAAGACTCTTGTGATGCTGGCTAGTACACAGAGGTGATGCACTTGCAGGAGGTACTTAAATTTATTTATTCAGCAAATGAAGAAGTACAAACAGTATAGCACACACAGCCTCAGACTCACAGTCACAGTTTAACAAAAGTCGCATGAGCAAACTTGGTATGCAGGGGCACCTCCCATCTCTACCCCTCTGGAAGGGCAGACTCTGCCAATCCCTTATCCAGGAGCCCCTGAACCACCTTGCTGAGCTGGAAGACATGAAACACTGGGTATGGTAAATAGGGGTCAGGCTGATGGTGTCCTCTAGCTTGGCAAGGCACGTGGTTCAGACCTTGGGCACAAACCTGGGGCCACATTTGGACAGGATGCAGTCTAGGATGCCATAGACACAGAATGCATGCTGGAAAAAGCTACCTGCGGGGCAGAAAGCTGAGACTTCAGTGGAATAAATTACCACCCTTTTGAGAAGTGATATACAACCACCTGAACCATGTTGTAAACTCCTGACATGAGCAGATCCATGACAAGGTCCACGGCGATCTGAGACCATGGTCTGTTGGTTATCGGCAGAGGCATTTGCTTACTGGCAGGCAAAGTGGTCTGGTGGAGCTGCTCTATAGCCATCAGAATCGAAGGAACTGGATATGAGTACCTCACAATGACCGCATTGTATCACTGGTAATTAATGTATGGTCTGAGTTTCAAAAGATATTTTGAAATAACTCTCTCTACCCACATGTTTAGACAGGGCACAGCATACTATTACTAAATAAACTGACATAACTGTAGAAAATTGGGGAACAACACTAAAATATGAGAGAGAGAGAGAGAGAGAGAGAGAGAGAGAGAGAGAGAGAGAGAGAGAGAGAGCAGTCATGCACACATGCACCACACACGCACTCTCTCTCACTCTCTCTCTCACTCTCAGAGAGAGAGTGTGTGCCTCATGTGTGACTGCTCTCTCTCTCTCCCTCTCTTTCCATAACGTTCTTGTATTGGCTACTTTCAAACCTCCCACCTCTAAGTTCAGCTGTATATTTTATATGGCAATGTAGTCGAATTTACATTCACATTTGTTACAAAATTAGTACATTTTATTTGTCTATTTTATTTCAAGAATTTCAGCCAGCGACATGCCAGCGAAACCTCAGCCAGCGACAAATGTTGACAGGCAGGTGAGCATGGGGAAGTAGCATGAGAGGGTACATATATATTCAGACGGTAATGGGAAGATCTGGGGGACCAAAAGGGTATGGAGCCAGAATACCAGTCTGTTCCTAGACCATGCTGTCTTAACTAGAGTAGAGTTAGAGTCTATTCTGAGAGGTGAGGTGATATTGATAACTAGAGAGGAAGGGTGACTTGGGTAAGAGGTGCATCACAAACCAGACCACTTGGCAGTGTGTTAACCACTGAGGCTACCCTGGTGTTGCTGCTACCAATGCCTCGTACATCTGCAGTACAGACACAGTCCCTTGTCCTGTCTGTGTGTATCCTCACGGGTGGACAGTTGAGAGGCTCCCAGCTACACAGGCTCCACACTGGGTTTTCTACTGGGGGCCCAGTGGTGTTGCAGTTGGATGTATCCAGTTTCTTCTGAACCAAGATAAATCCAACAGCGTCAAAGAGTAGGTCAGTCTGACTCTACGTTGTAATGCTGGCCAAGTAAAGGATGCTTTACAATAGCTATGGGCTAGGTGTACCGCATCATAGCTAAGATGAAGATATATACAAACACAGGCATGACAGAGACAAGAGACACCAACCAGTATGACTCCGGGTCAAACTGGGCTTTAGTAGTGCTATGTAATTTGGGACAGGTGCTCAAAATCAAAACATAGGTAACAGCGAGAGGTTGATGAATCCCAAGGCTGAGTATTCCAGAGACTGGAATGGCCAGGGACATGCTGTATGAGAGACTCCCATGACCGAGGAACTGCTTAGAGGTTTTGATATGCCAACTGGACAACCACCAAATCCTGTTATGCACTACAGCTATTTGTTAAAGCATGGGCAGAGACAGTGGCTAACCATTACATTTGAGAGAGTCCACAAAGCTTGTTGTGGTGTTTTGTGAAAAAGCTCTCAGTAGTCATCCAAAATAAGAAAAATGCGTTTTGTTGCCGAAATTAATCTAGATACTAAATATGAACTGTTTGTAGTAGTTTATTATGTGAACAAAGAATATAATAATAATAAAAGTCTTTAGTTGTAAATGTTTGTGAACCCTTTGTGAGTTACCTTAATTTATGTAAAATTTGAACAACTGTGATATCTTGTAAAGAGAGTAACTGGAGACAGGTGGATAGCAGAATCCGATCAGGAGTCAGAGTATTACCAGTTTTAGATGACCAAAGTGGCTGTGATAATATTTTGGATGCTTTATTTGTTCTTTAACTGAAAATATCAGAAAAATGTAACTTCCTAAGTTTGGACCAAGATATGACAGAACAATTTGGGTGATTTTTAAGGAAGAAGTCTTTCAGGACATGTACAATGAAATGTGGCAATGAAATTAATTGAAATCTGGTGATCCAGTCAGTTCAAGTCCAGATTTGACCCAACCTACTGTTTAAGGAGTGGACAACAGGCAAGTACTAGCTTAAGGCCCTGCCATAGAATCATAGGAACTTCAGTATAGTTTAGGAATAGAAATAGAAATTAATTTTAATTTAGAAATCTAAATTAGGTACTTTTCAACTGAATGAGGATACATCATATCTGTTTATACTATGTATTTGAGTGTTGTAAGTCTGTTTGGGTAAGTACAATGTTTTAGCATTGGGTGGAGAGCCCAAAAGCCATAAATTGACTTTTCTCGAGTCCCTGTCGTACCCAAAGGAGTACATAGTGTCCTTAACAAAAATATCCAGCAGCAGAGGCGGGAAACATGTCAAATGTAAGCTGGGCTGAAGGCATTTCAGCCTCGAATAAGCAACACATGAGTGCAAATGAGGTTGGCCACCTTGTTAAAGCCCACAACTGCCCGCAGCCTTCAGCCTATTGCTTCCATGAGATAGGCCCCTAGAGGGAAAGATAAATAAACTGTGATCTCATGTAGAGAACGGCCACAGTAACCAGATGTGTACATACTTGTTTGCAGTAATATTTTTCAGGCAAAAGTACTGGGTTTGTTTATTTGAGAAAAAAACTGTCTTGGCAGCTTGATAACTTAAAGACCTTTGTGAAAACGGGGTGATTATTTAATTGACCTGGCACTAAAACCATCTTCTTTTCAGACTCACTGGATATAAGGGATTTCTTTTCCTTAAGACAACTGTTCAATGTACAAAATCTTTGTCACATTCTGAAGGTTTTTTTTGATTGAACATATGGTTTTAAAACTTGGTGCAAGGGGTTTGTTGAGCCATGCCATAGAAGTTTAGAAGATCATTTTTATGTTTAAAGAATCTCCACATAATTTAAAGTTTCTTTACCAGTTTAGTTGAGTTTTTTTAGAAGCTCATTTGCCAGATTGGCTCTCCTTTGTATCACCATCAAATATGGGTCTTCCATGACATTATGGAAATAACTTTTTCCGGTACCTTTATCTCTCCTACAGAACCCTTTCTAAAGAAATTGTTTAGGTTTCAGCATCAATAGTTTTGTCAAACCATTATGACTGAAATTCAGCATAGATTTGCACACATCTTACATGTGATGATTTTATGAATAACTAATTGAAAGAATCTAATTACTTTAATGTAGAATTAGTAATGATTTCCCTTCTTTTATAAAAGGGACCACTTTGTTATTCAAAGATTTTGTTCAGATAGCAACTATAAGTGACAAGCTATTGGAAAACTGACTAATATAATCTCTGATTTCAGAAACTCTCAGTATAAGAAAAGAATGTATAAATTTTGCAAAGATATGTTTGTAGTTGCATTATTCATTAAGAATGTAAGTAACATTCTTCTTAGCAATGCTGGGGTGTCATTTTTTATTTTTATAAACTACCTTTTTGCATTTAATTTCTGAATATGGCATTAAAAATCTCTGTGCATGTCACTCAAACTGTGAATCCCTCCCTTTCCTTGATTTGCATGCACATACGCGCACAAACACACCTGCCTGTGGTGACTATGGTCTGTTGTACACCTGCTGATGTGATTGTTCAGCACTGCCCATCAGTGCACATAATGAAGTGCAAATCAGGCTAATGTGCTCACTGATGCGCTGGCTTTTAAAGATCAACCCAAATTGATTTATTCCCAGCACCGCTGAGGCATTAACAAATAATAAAATGGAATATAGCAAATATGTGTGCCGAGGGACCAAAATTTCATTCCCCACTGCCAAACGCAGCGAGCGGAACTGCACCAGTGCTCCTTTCATCAGTGCCGGAGGAGACTGCTGCTACCTGCACTATTTAGAAGATTTACTCAGAGAGATCTCTGAGGCTCTGTTAGTACTGATGATGTTTACAATATACCTAAATATCATAAAACCTCAATTGTTTTCCCATGGTTCCATTCAGAGCATGTTATCACTGCTTTATTAGTGATAAATTTTGGTGCCTTGGTTAGGCACCTTAAAATAGATATAATTCTGTGTTAACAAAGATCTGTGGTCAGTTTCTGGGGTCTTGGGCAGAGTAAAGGCCCCCTCCTGCACACATGCATCTGTCTCTCCATATTCTATAACAAGGATGGCCTCAAAAGAATAATACATCAACTGGACAAATACTGCTTGGCAAACAGCTTTTTTCCTGCTTAGACTTCTGAGCCTGAGCTGTTACTAATGCACAGTCATGCAGGTTTATTGTTATTCCTCTGTGAGACACATCTTTCAAGCGCTCATGTCTGTATATCTTTACAATTTACTGTCTAATTATTGAACATAATGAGCAGTCGGGTTGTAACCTTCCTCATTTCAATGACTGCAGAAATTAATTGTTATAGTAATAACTTTTATTTTCATATCTATGTGCTGTGAAGTTCTTGGGGCTCATTTTAGCTTCATAAATAGTTATATTATGCTACAGACTTAGTTCTTACTTTTGGTACATTTAATGTTTTGATTTACTGCTTTTTTTCTTTGTATCTTAATGATACATGAAAAAATAAACATTGATTTGATTAATTTTGCAGTCATAATAATAGTAACAAAATTGACAGTACCCATGCACCGTCCAAGGTATTTTTGCATTTTCATTGCAACAAGTGAAATTGTTTCTCTCTGTCGCTTTGGAGATGTTTTGCAAGCAAACTCAGATGTTCAGAAAAATAAATGTATTTTATTTCAGTTTATTAGTTATTAGTTCATTACCATTTATTAACCTAATGTGGTTTCAGAAACTTTAAAATGTAACCAATGTAATAATATCCTATTTTTAAAACATATAATTTATTTTTTAAACATTTCATCTCCTTCTTAGATTGCATATTGACTATAAACATGACACAATCAGTTACTGTTCCACATAACCGCAGTGTGCCTGGCTAGTTACAAATCAGTGTTTGGTGTGTTGGTATATGTGTTTGTCTGTTGTCTCTTGCCATGTGTTTTTGATGTCAATTAAACAAAAAATATAATTTAAAAAAAGATATAATCATGCATTATGTCACTGTGCACACTACATATTAAACAACATTTTTGACATACTATCTAAAATTTCTGACTGACTATATCTGTGATGTTTTAATTTCCTAAGATTATAGTGATACAGCAAAGAAAGATACTTCCTATCTTGCATTACCCAATGCTGGACTGAACTGTGTCATTATGCTCATGCAGGACTTTCGCTGATGGTTTGTTTGTTTGTATTAATCTTATTGGTCATTACTGATTCATAATCTCTTCTACCTCTATTGGCGATTATCTGCTCAAATCTTCCAAACCCCCTTATATACTAGATCTTTTGGGATGATCCAACTTAACCCCGAATGTTCCATATAAATTGCAATTTTGATCGGCTTGGCTACAGACCCAGGTCAGGGAAGACTTATTGCAGCTGTGCGCTGAAGGTGCCTGGCCTGTCCCAGCCACCCCACTGGGATATGAAGGATTGGCCTGATGTGGCAGTACTTAGAGCACAATTCGTGCTACTTCTCGGCTGGATATGACCTCATTTTGGAGGTGATTTACTGGGCATCAGTCCCGTAAGCCCTGTAAGAGCATGAAAAACAGGATGTTTGTGATTTCACTGGCAAAAAGCATGTATGGTTTCAGTCATCTCATAAAAAAGACCAAGTGACACACTTTAATTTTTTTTTTACTTGGCTCAAAATATATTGCCCTCAAGTGGTACTAGTAAAAGTGTAGTAGTCCCAGATAATATGCACAAAACACATATTGCAATGTATATCAAATAAACTACTGCTTTAGAACAAATTGTGACTGGTTTAGGATGACACAATGAGGGCTATACAGAAGTAGCAAATGAAGACATCTTTTTTTTTTTTTTACGTCAATCAGTTGTTTGGCTACCAGGTTACATTCATGATTTTAGTTGTTTTTAGATTGTAGTCTTTTTTATACATTTATTAAGACTGTTATTATTGAATTTCCAAGATTAGATATGTGTATATTGAAGATGCTTATAAATAGAAATTAGAAATTACAAAAACTACAAATGCCCTTTTGAGATTCTGTGAGAATGTCATCTAAAATGCCTGCCTGCAGCGTTCAGCTGATATTTAGTTCATGTCCTTCATATCAACTTGAAAATAATGTTGTTTTTTTTCATTCACATTGTAGTTTTCTACTTACCCCAGATATGGTTGATTAGTCTGGAGGGAGTTTAGGTTTAAGGTGCCTTAGGCTTTTTGCTCACATTTGCTCTGTCATGTGAAGATCAGCGAATATGGAAATGAGTGATTGTGTCATTAACATTTTATAAACACTATTTGCAGGCAGTGATGTGCACTAGATCAAAGGCTTGAAAGTGCATGACACTGCCATTACATTTTGTTAGTTATAATTTTACTCAGTGCAGTCCTTTTACTTGTGTCATGTTAGCACTGTTTCAGCTTAATTAACAGGCACAATCATAAAATAAATAAATAAATAAATATATATGTATATATTTCAGCCTTTATAACAAAGGAAAACTAAATATATTTCAAATGAGTCAGGATGACTCCATGCTAGTTTGAAGGTCCCAGATGTAATTCTCTACAAAATGGCTGTGATTCATTTTATACGGTAATGGAAAAATCAATTGTTGAAAAAAGTAAAGAAAATGCTTTTTTTCACACTTCTGTGACATTTTATTACCTTCCCAGGCGGCATGTACCATTTTGATAATAGCTTGATTTCATATTTACTCGAACAGATGCTGCCCTACTGCTCATTCAGTCATTCTCTTGTTACCATAGCAATGATGCCTGCATGGCTGTATCTCTTGCAGATCTTTTTGTCAGTCCTAATTGCACGTTTGACAAGGCAATCCAAGCCAGCATGAGCCAAGTGTGAACATCTGTCCAGGTTTCGTAGGTCAAACTCTCTGCTTTGAATAAACATTATGAAGCTGCTTATGACCCCAGGATAAACAACTTTACAAATTGTGACGGTAGAGTTCAATTATCTTCTTATTTGTAAGTAAACAAACACTCTTGAAAAAAAGTTTTATTTGATGGAGGTGGAATTCCAGCAGCACTTCTATATGCAAATCTTACACTGAGAACTGATACAATGTTTGAGAACCGGCCTTTTATAATAAAAAAATAATGGCAACAAACAATGTTACAACAGTCAACCTGTGCTCCCAATGCAAATCAGAATCTTGTGGATGTTAATGGGCTGAGGTAGATATCAATTGCCCACTCCGAGATGCATTCTACAAATTGATGGCTTTAGTCTACCTTAATTAATTAGTCTTGGTTTCAGGTATTCATGTGGTACTAGAAGTGTGAAGCTTTATAATTATGATAATAGAGCCATCAGGTCTCAACAGTGAACCAGGTCTGGCCAGATTATTCTAAATCAAATAGTACATCAGTATCCTACAATAGCTTTATGCTCTGCTGAAACAGGGAAAATAAGAAAACAACTTATTATTACGAAGCTAAAAGACAGCGTATCCATTGAGATATTTATGTATATGGAGATATTTTTTGGGTTAAGCCTCTAGTTGTATGACGTTTTTATCACTCTCCTTCATACATCAGAAACTCTAGCCACAGTCCTTTTTCATGCGTTGTCTCTTAAAACCTACATCAGCACATCTAGAGACACATTAAAATGTTAGACATGTTTTGTGTCTCAAAATGGAATGAAAATGGAGGCGAACATATATAGAGAGAGTGTAAATTTTCTACCTTCTTTGGTTTCCTTTTGTGCAGTAGGTTAAGACTCTTCTCCCTGCACTGGTGGAAGTCCATTTAACTATCTCTAAGGACCAGTGAGTGGCAGGTAACAACATTCCAGACCACGTACTGTAACTTCAGCTTACAGTAATGCACACCCTTCCACTTTACTCTGTGTACATCTAAATGCTGTTAAAGCATCACCTCAAAACCAACTTTCGACCTGTCAAGACAGATATACTTTTGTATTCTTCTCTTTTGACTGTTTTTTCTTTTCTCTTGAAATGAAAATTGTCATGGTGGCATACATAGTCCATATCATTTTTCTCGATTTAAAAGGTTAATCGAAACTCATCTCTGAAGTCTAGTTGCTCCAGGGAGACAGGGAATGGAAGTTGCTCTGGATAAAAGCGACTGGTAAATGCCGTAAATGTAATGTAAGTAAAATGAGTGCATGTGAAGTAAGGCCAGGGTAATAGTAGAGTTGTCTGTCTTTTCATGAGCTTTGTGTTTTTTTGCCCTCCCCCAACTCTGAGAGACCATGCCTGTTCTGTACAAAGCCGGGGTATGATCTGAGCTTGTGGACTGCTTTGCGTTTGAACATATCCTCATTTGAAGTTTTCAGTGCTTTTGCCTGCTCTCCTCACTTCTCACTTTTTTGTTCTCTCCATGTCTTCTGTAAGGGAGAGCCCTACTGTCAAAACTGAAACTGAGAATAGAGCAGTGTTCTGGCATGGATATATTAGAGAGACAAAAGTAGAAACAAGGCAGAAATAAGGAGCAAGAGAAAAACGTGAGGGAAAAAAATAGGAAGAAACTATAGGAGAGGTGTTAATCCATTCTGCCTGAAGTATATTTCTCTCTTTGATTTAACCTTAATGAACAAATGACCAAAGAGAGCTTGTTAACTTCTTGAAATGACCCTGGGTAATGTATGCCCTTTCTATAATTATTCTTATTTCGTATTGTAATGCAATCAGTTTGTATGTAAACATTTTTGTACGATCCCCTCTTAAAACTTGATATGCCTAGTCAAGCCAAAACTAACTGGAGCAGGAAACAGGTGTTTTGCACGACAAACAGGTGTTTTGCATAACTGCTCAGATTAATATGTATGTTGTGTGTGTATACAGTGGATATAAAAAGTCTACACACCCCTGTGAAAATGTCAGGTGTCTGTGGTGTAAAAAATGAGACAAAGATGAATAATGTAAAGAACTTTTTCCACCGTTAATGTGACCTATAAATTGTACAACTCAATTGAAAAACAAACAGAAATCTTCAAGGTAGAGGGGAGAAAACAAAAAATACTAAAATAATGTGGTTGCATAAGTGTGCACACCCTTAAACTAATACTTTGTTGAAGC
>JBBJLR010000024.1:9020029-9034623 GCA_037577145.1 Brachypetersius gabonensis
TGTCTGTTCTGATTGGTTCTTGGTTTATTGTCCCTTGTATATATGTCTGGTTCTTCTGTTCTTGGGCACGGTTGCATTACACTAACATTACCTGATGCTAGGTACCCGACCTGTTCTCTTTTGTTTCCATGTTTGGCCCACATGCTGGTTTATGTTCGGTTCCTTTGTTTTTGCTAAAATAAAGTTGAATAGAAATGTCGGTCCGCGTTGGTGGTCTACATGTCCATGCTGAGCAGGCCCAGGTCATTACAATATGCTTTCATGAAATTGGACACATAAACAAAAACATTGTCCATTGCAATGCTTTTGTTCTCATCCTCGGAAATCTGAATTAGGGGAGCTGGGTTTCTTTGGCCATCACCAGGTGCAATCACTATAATCACAATCATGACAGGCACTGAGCTGTTGCACAGAGATCATGTGTTGATGAGATGCTGTGGTTTGTTATCACATCAAGGCTGTGGAATTATTTCAGAACCTCCCTGATTAGTCTGATTCCGCTGTTCCTTTGTATCGGCAGGAGTTTCCTCTCCCCTCCATCTTGATAGACATAAAATGAGCATGTTGGCTAAATCTCCTGCTGATCAGAGTGTCTGTTATGCAGTAACAGCATTGTGCTTTTTTGGAACAATGTGAACTTTAAAGAAGCTTCCTGCAATCTAAATTTCTCCATGGAAATGTTGTGAAATTCTAAATTACTTAAAAAATCTATTTACTTCTTTTCTGACTGGAATCATTCTTGGTTTTCTATACTTAATTAACAGAGATCATGTGGCATGTCTGTCTTGTGGCCCTTAAATGTAATTTATTAGCAGATGTGATTTATTTATAAGACTTATTATATGAACACTTTTATATGAAATTTTGAGTTTTCATCATGCAGGTTTTTTTTAGGACTTTTTTAAATCAAGACCTACTTTTAGGAATGTTTATTTAAGACTCTTTGCATCAAGAAATCAGAGGGAACATATATTTACAATGTGTTCTTTTCAAGAGAAATGTTTGCATTTTCTTCTGTTTTTTTGTCCAAGTACTTAGAACAAGTAGTTTTACTTCTTTACTTTAGTTTTAATAAACAAGTTTATTTCTGTAAAATAGTTTTGAAGTCTAGTTTTAGAACTCATTAGACATTTCACTACCATTTTTGATACTTGGCAGCTGAGGTGATTGTGAGTTGTTGCTTGTGTGAATGTTAATATCTTTGTGAAGGGGAAACATAAGGGGAACAGCTTTGGTTGGGAGGATACAGCCATTACTCCTTGGGCAAGGTACACTTTGGTACAGCGTCTATAGCATGCACATTAAATATTGACAGGTATTACACTTAGTTTTGGAGGAGTTTGCATTGCCATCTTTTTATTATTTTTTTATTAACTTGGGTAGCATTTTTCTGCTGTTGTGACTGAACCTTAACATGAACACAAGCCTTCTTGACTATGGTCATAGCAACAGTTCTAGTCTAGGCAAAAAAGTCAAATTGTGTCACAGATATCAAAAAGAACAAAACCTTATGATAATGCTTCTGGATGAGCCTCTTTTGTTTGATATGATATGAACACTTCTCATCTTTTTTTTTAAGGTTCCAAGCCTTCATCTTGTCCATTCATGTTTTTGCAGGAGTCTCTTATCAGTGCTTGGCTGCAGTTCAGTGATGGCTCTATGACCCCTCTGGACCTGTATGACCCAACACACTTCATCCTGACAGCCACCTCACTGGATGAGCAAGTCATTTCAGTTCAGAGGGACACATGGTGGAAATGGCCCATTGTGGCAGTGCGGGGTGAGGGCCAAGGCCTACTGGTGCGAGTGGAAATGTATGGAGCGGATTCCTGCCAGATTAAAACCAAGCGTCGTGCAGTTCTAGCTGCCGGAAATGTTAACATCCGAGTCAAGTTCGGTCATAAGGAGGAGGGTGAGAACAGAGCCAGTGACCGGAGGCACAGGCCCAATGCACCATACTATGGAGACTCCATCTCAGACATGGATGCTGGCATTGTAAACAAGGGGGCCACCACTATCAAGACAGCTGCTCCTGGAAGGCCTGGTGGAGACAGACACATAGCCAGGGAGGTTCCTGCTGACTTTTCAGACTTTCCAGCCCAGGCTGACCTGCCACATGGCCACAGCACAGAAGAGGACCTTCTACAGGCACGCCGAGGCCTCACAGACTTGGAGATTGGCATGTATGCCCTTTTGGGGGTCTTTTGCCTGGCCATTTTAGTGTTTCTCATTAATTGCATCTCCTATGCCCTCAAATACCGCCACAAGCAGCATCCTCTGGAGGGCCAAGAGACCATGGCCCATCATGCACATGACTGGATCTGGCTGGGGCATGAGGGTGACCTGCTAGAGGGGCATGCTGGCCTGTGTTTGCAGCAGGAGGAACCAGGAGGCACCACAGACTCTGGCCTAGGCCTGGAGGAGGGTAGCCAACTCCTCAACGACCTTTCAGCACAGAAGAGCATTCATAGGTCAGTCTCTGATTCAGGCTGCTCGGGCAGGGAGCACAAAAGTGAGCCACTAAATTCGCCCACCACTAAGAGAAAACGGGTGAAGTTCACTACTTTCAGCCATGCCAAGTCCAGCAACGGCTGCCCCTCCATCAACCCACTAGTCATTGGGCAGAATGACATCAAGTGGGTCTGCCCAGACATCGAACTCGGGGACTCCAAAGAGCTCCGAAACTACATGGAAAGGCTAAACGAGAATGCTACGAAAAACAGTGCATAGTGGGGTTTTGCTCTCATTTTGTTTATTTCTGGACAATGTGTAGCTCACCCATATGCCTTCAGGGTAAGGAGCTGGGGTTCCAACCGGCTCAGCCGCTTTCAGACAGGCTCACATCTCACCATGAAAAGGCAGGCCATTCATCTGGTCTTGTTTCTATGGCAACTGTCACAAGGGTTCATCATCAGGAATGAAGGAAAACAGAGGTGGCCGTGAAACTGCGGAGAATATATCATCATTTACTTTGAGTGTGAGAAGCATATTTGTTTAGGTGTCTGTTTTTAATTAATTTTATTAACAAGAGTTGATTTTACAATATACATACGTTTTTGCTTGTTTAGTTTAAAAAACCCTGAGTTGTCATATTTGATGATGGTTTTTTTTCCTTTTGTAATGTGTTTGCTTAAAAAAAAAGAATAATGTACACACATATCAAATACAGACTTAATGGCAAATTGATGCATTTACACACTGTGTATATAAAAAGGACATTTGCTGGTTCTGATGAAGTATGAATACATTTTTGTAAAGTTTTACATATTTTTATACATCTCCGTTCCTATCCACGTTGCTGTGTTTTACTGTATGCTCCAAAGACTAACTCCCATATATGGATGCATGTATGTTCTATGGAAACAAATGTTTATTTGGGGACCTTTTACACCAACATTGTGAATATGTACAAACTCCAGAGGACTACCGAGAAGCAGTGACATGAAAGAACTGTGAAGCAAACTGTGGTAGGTAGTGTTATCCTGTACAAAAAAAAAAAAAATACAGAATAATAGGTAGGAGGTATGCGCGCAACCTGTAACTGTTGTCTATTGCTCTGTGTTGCTTTTCTTATTGCTCATTTCCTGTGTCATGTTTTTATTCACTGTAGAAAATAAAAATGTTTGTTTATGGTCAAAATGCAATGAAAAAAAGACATGCAACATAATGAGGAGGATCACACATCTTAAAAGAAGCAAGCAGTTTCTGGATGAATCAACAAGTCATGTAAGGCTGAAGTTAATTGGGATTTATAGATTTAAGTCCTCAGGTAAAGTGGTCTGTGAGAGTGAGAGAATAGTGAGACACAAAACCGACAACACATTTTTCAAGTACTTTAAATAAACTCCTTTGTGTTCATCAGTGTTTCTGAAATTTTTTAAAAAACACACCATGCTCTGTGATGCACCATGCTGCTTTTTTCAGAACTAGAGTTTGCTCTGTTTTATTTTTATGTCCCTATGCCCTTCTCATAGAGTTATATTAACAAGGCCATTTTGTGTTTCTCTGATGAATGCACAGATTAAAGTCATTCTGTCACATGATGCTGCTTCCTGTTTCATTTGAACTCTGCTTCAGTTCTATTTTGAGAGTTTATTATACTGTATATATATTCTTGACTGAAAAGGAGCGTTATGCCAAGATGATGTCTGTTTATGTGTACAAACAAATAATAAAATGCCAGTATGCAAACGTGAACTCAAGACAGAACGTCTCCTGTACTAAAATATATGTATGATATGCTAGACACAGACAGCTTGTCCTGTAAATCTAACACACAAATACATATTATCTTGCTCATAAATTGTGAACACATCTTATATTCCAGCTCCATCTTCCCAGTAATGTATAGCTAAGCTAAATTACCATTTTTACACATTCTGTAGCCCTCAAACTTTATTGGTAGCCTTCATTTACCATTTTCATCATCAAAATGCTGCCATTTGCATTGCATTGCATAAGATTTAAATAAAGATTTAAACTACTTAGATGTAAACAATTCAAAGCAGTATGATGTAAATTGTAGATAAACCTTCTTAGCTTCTTACTGTTTTAAAGATACGTTCAATTGTGGTAAGAGGAACCCAGGGTTACAATGTTTACAACACAATTTTAGCCTTTTTAATTACTATCAAAACAATAATGGGTGATGCTATTATTGATAATAAGTGAGAAAATGTCTGTCTCTGTTTACATGTGCCATGTGTTCACTCTGTGTCTTGTGTTTTGGTCTTAGTCGCCGCCTAGCTCTGCCCTCTTGTTTTCATTATGTATATATATGTACATCTGCTAGGAATAAATTCAGAAATACGTTTAGACCATATTCTTCAAACTTGTTTTCAAGCCCCCCCAGTTGGTCCAAGTATTTGCTCCAACCTCGATCATAACGCAAAAGGATAGAGAAAAATGTATACCCCGAGGCCCACTTTAAAGACCCGTACTTCAGAGGCATTAAACTCTTTATATATCCTATGACCACCATGGTGAATTCTCACTCTGTTCATTTGTAATAGAGTATTTCATATCAAAACATCTTTGAATGGTTATGTTTATATCCTGAGCATTTAATAATGCAGAAATTGTAATGATAATTCAAGGAGCGAATCCAAAAGCAGAGCAGAATCAAAAAGAGTCCATAAGACTTTACTAAACACAAAAGGTGAAAACAGGCAAAAATACAAGAACGTAATCCACAGGGAAGGCGAAACATGAAAACAGGCAGGGCAATTCCAAAACCAGAAAAAGGCAAGGCCAGGAACAACTAAACAGAGAGTAAAACACGCACAGAAGAGTATACACTCAGTCCTTAAATACCCTCCAACCCCTAGAATTCAGGTGAATCAGATTTGGGTCTAATTAGTCCGTGTGAAGACCTGGTACGGTAATCCGGAGTGGACTGTCCCGCGACTCGGGACTGCTGCCGTCCAGGTCTCTTCGTGTCAGTTCTTACAGAAATACTGCAAAATTAATCTCTTTTACTTGCAGTGTTGGTAAAATTCAGTGTTGCAATGTATCATGACATCCTGGTATCAGAAGATTTTTAAGTTTTAATTTAATTATTAATAATGTTTCTCTGCTTTATTCTAAAATAACGTCTTGCACAGCTTGTTTTGACTGCATCTTGTTCTCTTCTGCCTCTCTTAAAATGATTACAAAAAGAACTTTACATATGTTATTAACCATACCGAATAAATTACAGATGGCAAATATGTTTAGTTTTCATGCAAAATTTGCACTGAAAATGGAATGCATTGCAGATAACATATTATCCATGACCAATTAAACCTAGGTAATGTTAATGTGACATGTCATACCAGTGTGTCCAGTACTAGCATGAACAGTGTTGGCATGTGATAGGCATGCAGTTTTATGTATCTTTTTTCAACAGCTGGTGGTGCAATTTTTCCAAATGCTGCAGCTAAGCTGGCCTTTCAAATGTAATAGTCATTCTGATAGGGGAAGTGAAGAGCCTACAAAGATAAATAAAAATAAAAACCAAGCAAACCACTTTCATGTATTAGACATTGTTAAAATATAAACATTTTCAAAAACAACTATTTTGTTCTGCAAATCAGTGTTTCTAGCATCATATTCTTCATCGTCTGCATTCAAACTACAACAGATTACATTCCACAGTCTATGATACCCATGCTGCTTTTTCTCAGGTGAGTATGTTCAGTTTTAGTTGTGTGCTCCTCTTGGAAATGCATTAGAATCCTTACATTCTCTGTCTGCAAATGTACAACATTAACCATTTGAACTGCACTAATCAGTGGCAGATATCAAAGTTCTTGCAGTCAGCGGCCCCTTCCAGTGTGAACTAAATCAATGGATCAAAAAATTTGTTAGTGAATACAATCAAACTGTTCAAATGATACACATAAGGCTAATATGACTTTTTTCACTAAAACATTTTCATAAAGAAAACTACAAGGAAGTGGCCATATACTCTGAGTATGAGTATGAACAGCAATGAACATGTTACTTTTTCTTTCAGTCAGCGCAGCTCAGAGTCACTGTTAGAAAAGATAGCTGCTAAAAAATTCACTAACAGTGACACATGTGTGAGTATGAGGCTTCAGCTTGGTGCTTGAGCACTTTAATGATCAAATAAACCACATACATTCATGAGGGGATGTGCTAAATAGGCTTTTTAAACATAAAATGTTCCCCATCGATATACTGATCAACCGATTTATTGATTATGTGGTCCTGATTCATTGATTTTTCAAATTGCTTATTATCCCATACCCATTGTACTTTTTTAAATATAGCTGATTAGCTCTGTAGCCCTCATCCTCCTCAATAAATAAGGTAGTCTGACACTTTTGGTGGTTTCAAATGGTTACTATGTAATTAGAAGAAGCAGTTTTCAATTTTTCAATTTTATGGAAGGGCAACATCTATTAGGTTTGAGAGCTGTGATTTGTCAGCTCAAGTCAGTTTATGCAGGATAAATAAATGCAACATGGTACCATAACATGGTATTTTTTTGGGAGGGAGAGTACATTGTGGTGCAAATGATCTTCACAATTTATTATAATTTTAAAAATAACCAGTTTTCATCATTAATCATTATTTTGGAGATCGTGATGCAGGTGAAATAGTGAAGAGAAATTATCTATGTCTCAGACTAGACCATTAAAGCCTCATTAGTATTGGTCAGTCCCTCTGCTGTAGTGCAAAGCATGTTCTCCTCTGAGAGAGAGACCAGGCTAATTAACTATAACTGCAGTGAGTCTTTAGTTCATGTTAATGTGACATTTCTCTGCAACCTTTCAAGCTAAATTATTGTTTCCATTTTAGCACCCAGCTGTCCATGATGTTCTAATTAACACAATCACTATCACCTGTGCCATCCATCAATTCAAATATTTAGACTGCCATGTTGAGGTTGCATTTTAAAGCAGCATTCAGATTATTATTTATCTGAATGTGATTTTACACAAAGAAAGTGACAGAGAATTGTGCTCTTTTGCAGAACACATCACAACTACAGAAAGATCATATAATCATTTCTCTGTGAAATGTAGTAACCCATTTATAAACACGTCCTAATGTCTGACTACAGCAACTTGTCCAAGGTGCAGGGAAAAAATTATATTAACCAAGAATTTCATACTATGTTTTCCTCCCCTCATCCACCACCTCAGTTATCATCAAGTGAAAGCACCAGTCTTTACACAAGTACCACGTAGCATTATGCCTTCTTCCTTCTCCTGCTATGTTAATTTATTATCCTGGTGTAGACAAACATCTGCAAGCACTTGTCACTGATCTCCTTGAATTTGCTCTCTCACTTTCACTTTCAGTTTTTGAACTGGTTATAAAATAAAACACCCACTAATTATTTCAGTTCATTGCACTGGAACCATTGCTCCTGTTAACAAGACTGAGGCTTGTGGGCTTTCTGGCAAAACAGACATCTGAATATCTTAATTTCATTTTTCACTTGGAAATAGATTACATTAAGGATAAAATGTACTCTAATTTCTGATTCAGGTTTCAATTGACCTTGATAATGAATTATGAACAACTGTATGAGCAGAGACTGCTATAAGTTCATGTTGTAATGCACAATGAAATAATCTTGCATATTTGACAGTCCTTCCTGCTGATAAACAAGTCTGGCACAATGTGTCAGACTGAATAGATCAGGGCATGGTCTCCAGAGAGAGGCTTTATCTAAACACTATTAACAATGCAAAGGGAGAAGAAGGCTTTTTATGCACAGGCAGTTTCAAAAAGGGAGACGAAAACAATATAAGTTCATTAACAGAAATGATACATGGCTCTTTCAGATGTGCACAGTAAATTTGGTTCCCAGCAGGGCCAGCCTTTCTGAGATCCAAATTAAGAGGCTGCTAACTTAACCCTCAGAGGGATTCATCTGAAAGTGGGTCTGTTTTCCTTGTTTTAGCTGAGATTATATTTCCGTATTTGGGTCTCTGTTTGGGCTGTCTGGGAGGAATTACTTGAGTCCTGTCTCTGTCTTAGATTCTAATGATGACATTTGCACTTGTATTTTAGTGTTGGGTTTTATTTATTTATTTTTGGGTATGCCTGTGTTTTTAAGGTCACCAAGAGGTTGTTGTGACCCTCTGCAGGACATTAGTACTGTTTTAAAAAGCTTGCCCTGTGCTGTTCCAAGAACAGAAAAAGAAAGAATGTCACTGGAACTCAACTTGCCTAAAGTATGTTTTATCTGACATATAACTCTGCTGTGAGCAAGGCTGAGATTAAGCCTTTGTCTGTGTACTTTGTCTAAAAAGTATTGTTTGAAATATTTGTATTTTACAAAATAATGAATGAATTTCTACTTTTGCTCAGTTTCCTACAATTCCAACACTTCTCTTTCTTTTCCACTTAGACATAGTACTTGTAACAATCTCAAAGTCTGGGTGTGATACCACCACCAACACCACCCCACCCCCCCTCTGCATTTAAACCTCCTTGAAACTAGGGGAACTCTGGGACATTCGGTTAGGTCAATCAAGCACTTTGTAATTGGATAAAACACTTGCCAATCAACCTGATGAGCACAAAGTTGCCGGTTCACCCCGCCCCCCTCCCCCACCCCATTTCTTTCTTTTTTATTTCTTTTTCTTTTATTGTGTGTATATTGTGTCTGTTTTTCTTGGATTTACCTTATTGTAGAGCACACTGATCAACTCTGTTGTTGTAATAGTGCTATATATATGTGACCTGATCTGCCGTAATGAGTCGGAAGTCGGCGTTGCATTTATTGAGATACGGGCTGATAATGTTGAAAAACATAAAAAATAAAAAATTTGCTTATTTGGTCTTATATGAAAGAAAAGGTCTTCAAAATGAATCTCTCAAAGTTTCATCATAGAAATAATTAATGAAAATGTACTTAACACGGCTGGAAGCTCTGTTCACAGCAGTGTCCCCGCCCACCCCTCGACAGATTAGCAGTGTTCTGTGTAGCCTAATGCTAGCGTGTTTTTTTCAGAATATATCTCCTCACAAAGATCGGGTTTAACATTTGTATTTTGGGTCAACACCATCAAAGTTGTTTAGAGTGAAGGGTGTCGTGTTGCGTGATTGCTGTTTGGTATAACGTCATTGTCAAAATAATGTAAAATAGCTAAAGCTTAAACTCAGTGGACGTCTCCAGTTTGCGCTCTGCTGCTGCCAGCAAGACTGAATCAAGGTGGTCAATGAGTTCTTTGGCTCTAGTGATGTGTCTTCAGTCTGATTTAATGTATTTAGTAAAATTGTGTTGTTGAATACTGGGTGCATCTCTTTGGATGCTATTGATTGTTATCAACAAAACAAAAAAATCGGACAAAAATCGGACAAAACAGTTTTCAGTTGGAAAATGGTGTTGCGAGACCATAATTCAAACGATTGTAACTTTACAACCATTTTAGATACAGCTTTAACCAAGATATCATTTTAAAGCTCATTTTCTCTTCTTTTTAAAGAATTTTGGGTCACTGTGACTCATTTTGCCAGATCAGGTCACAAATAAACTTGACGTTGAAATAGACATTGACAAAATAACACTTTACTATGTAAAGACTGGATGTTGTAAGGTATTTATTACAAAGTATTTCTGACAGAATTATGTACTGACTGTCTCCTGTTATACTTTTTTGTGATTCAATCTTTTTTGCCTGTTTTTGACCTTTGTACTGTTCTTAGATTTTTTTTGCCTTCCCTGGGTATTATTGTCTGGCCTTCTCTGGCCCTGCTTTGTTCTTGGATTATGAATTTAGATTTAGATTGGTCTCTGTCATACCTGTTGACCTTGGACTGTTTGAATGTGTAACACTGGATTTCATGATCAAACTTTAAACTCTCATTGCACCAACAATTTTTTCTTTTCTATCTTCACCAGAAACATAACTTTTCAAAACAGTAAAATGTAAAATGAAACAGTCCACCATTAAGCTAAGGCTTAATGGTGGACCATATTTTATTTAGTTCTTGTACAACACACTTTTAGTCATCTACACACATTCCCATTCCCATGTCATATGCAAAGCATACGTTGTTTTTCAAACCTTCTGTCAATGTTTTACATTGACTGCATTTTTAGTAATAGAATTTGCACCTACATTATTTTGTTTACAGAACCATTTTAGAACATGAATTAAACCATGAGAGCTTGCCAGGCCAAAACACTGCCTCTGGACAGAAAAATGTACTCAAGAGCTCAAAAGAAACTCAAACTGTATAATAAGTTCCTGCATTTCTGTTGAGCTGACTTTTCATTTCTTACAGTCTAAATTGCCAGTGTCCAGTTATTTCACATGGTATCATTTGTAATTTAACAAACTCCACAGCTAGAAGTTTCACATGTGAAAAAAATGTTTTAGAAGTTTTCCAAATACCCTCAGTGTGGCTCATGATTGTCAATGCTATGCTATGAGATTATATACTAATGGCTTCATGATGCTCTTCTAAGTAACAGCAGCTTGCTGGCAATTACTGAAGAAGATATGTTAGAAATCGAGTGTAGGAATATTTAAAAACTCCTAGTGTGAAATGGCGCATGATAACACTGTAACGCAGTGTAACAGCACAGGTGATGGACAGAGGGTGTACAGAATGCTTTTTCCATGTCTAATGGGTGCAATATTAGCCTGCCTCTGCACACACTTTAATCTGCTGCTCAAAGTGCAGCCTCAAACACGGTTTCCCTTTCCTTTCCCTTCTGACTACAGTGCAGTTGACCACAGCAGTAGGAGATAGAAGATACAAGAGTAAAAAAGGGTCAGCATGGAACTGTTTCAATATCAAAGCGAAGTAATGCACCTGAGAGTGGTCTCCAATGAAATGAATTCCTTTGGCACCCATTAATTTATTGGCCAGAGCAGCGATGTTGAAAAGATTCTAAGTAGATAGAAGTACATACTGCTATTTTTGAACACTGGGAGCTTCATGTGACCTATCCATGCAGCGCACACAAATGCACAGATAGGTCAAACAGTCCTTTATGAGTTTGTAGAAGCTTTAGAAGATTTTATTTCTAAAGTACATAAAAAGGTACCTAATACAGAATGGCAGAGTATCATTTTAAGCCCTTAAATTTAGATGATATGTTGTATATGTGTGAAATACCAGCATAGAGCAGGTGTAACCTAGTTTGAATAAAATGTTAGACTTGTAGGAAATTTTTTTTAACATGCCTAGTTAGCCGTAACATGTTAAAATGTTAAAATAAAATTTTATTTTGAAAGTTGTAGTCATTTTTTGACAAACAAACATCAACAGCATTTATCACATAGAGAGCCAAAAGAATCCTAGATAAGGGTTACAGGGAACAAACTCATTTTTAATGTAAGTCTAGAGTGGAAGGAATATTTAAACATGAAATTGTTCACATGTGTAGTCCTTTGCAGTTGGATTTTGACCTTAAGACCTGACTCTTCTGTTATTCCCCCCATGCAGCAATTATTTGGATATGATAGAAATTGCCAGCACACCTCATAGCCAGGCCTAGTGGTGGAAAGTAATGTCTTGACATTTAATAGACCATATAAAAAGATCAGATTATCTTTGTCACAGCGGCTTTGCTCCATATCCGTACCTTCAGGTTTGGCCAGTGAATCATATTACAGCATTCAACTGCCAAAGAGAAGCTCAGCTCACTATTAGTTTGAAAAGAAAAAGATAATACTGAATGCAGTCTGAACTGCAGTAAATGCTGCTTGAGATACTGGGCTATTCCTGTCCGCTTGTCTCTATGAATGCCAAGGCCTGGCTTTAGTCTATAGCAGCTTGTTAGGAAAAAGAGTTTTTGCAGCTCAGGGTTGGTGTGTAGTGAAAGAACACAGGGGAATGGCTGGCAGCTCCATTACTCTGCCTATGTCAACCTGTCGTACAGTTAGCCGCTATGCTCTTTGTACATGCTTTCAAATGAAAACATTTATTTGGTGCTGTGTCACTGCTCAAAGCACCCCTGCCTGTCAGTCTGTGGACAGATAGCACTTACAAGGTGTGCTGCAGAGGCGTCAGCACGACCCCGCTACTTCTCTTTACAGTGCAGAACAGGTGTAGATGACAAGGCCTGTAAAGGCAGGGTGATGTGATTTTCATCAAAAGCCTGCCATTCACCATAGGCCAGCGATTTACTCCTGACAGACAGAATATGACTCAGAATAGGCCATTTCCAGGATACCAATCCTTTTCGGTTTGACAGGGTAACTTTGTGAAAGAGTGTTGAAAGGAGTTGAGTGTTATTACTGTGATTTTCCTAGACTATGTTGTATCTATGCAGGTAATTACTTAATATCAGTTTTATGTCTCTGCTTCCAACTTTTTATATTTGTTTTCTGGGAAATGTGGAAAAGGAAATGTAAGACCGTACACACCAAAATAACTGTTAAAAATATCTCTTCTCATTATAAACACATAAGTGAAAGTGACCATTTTGGCTTTTGTAAACACATCACAGCATGAAATTCTTTCTCTGCATTTAACCCATTCATCAAGTGAAGAGGCAGGCAGCCAGGAACACAGTGCCTGGGGACCACAACTTCCTGTTCGCAGGGTGAACGCTCTAACCACTAGGCTAACAGCTACCTCACACAAAGCCATGTATAATGGAATGGTATGAATTAGGATTTGCATTTCAAGCAGACTTTCTCTACTTTTCCACACTGAAATGATGAGCTTAAAGAGAGAAACAACATCAGTTAACATTAAAATATGCCATGCAGCTTTTACACAAAACGTGTTACTCTTAGGACATAATCAAGAATTATTTCAAAAATTGGACTTCAAGAGTAATCATTTCTTGATCATGAGCTTGTTTTATTCTTTTGTGATGTGTATTTTTGCATATTCTTGCCTCCTGTCATGCTTTGAGCCTACAGTCTTGTTTGGTATCGCATGGCTATGTTCACAGCTAAAGGAAAAAACAACTTAAAAGATTCAAAGCCAGCCTAATTCAAAGACTTTAAGAATGTAAGTAGCAGACAAGGCCATTAAAAGATGTAAGCAATATCTTCTCCCCTGCTCAGACTGGCTTGATCCTGTCTGACAGAATATTTTATAAGTACAGATGATGGGAGGCACAGAAAGTCACAAACAAGCTGGCAGCTCTAATAAGATCATGCTCAGTATTAAAATAAAAATATTTTCTATGGTTTAAGCCAGCATATGCAGACTCAGATGATGGACAATTGAATTTCCTCACAAAAAGGAGTTTGATGCAGCATCAAATATTGTTAAAGTATACATACACAAGTGTACAGCCAATGAACACATAGGCTGGGACAGCCCATGCAGGAGAAAACATATCAGTTTATTTGTTTATTTACAACCAAGGAATTGAGGAAATTTAGTGTTGTACAGATGGTGTAGGTGACTCTGGGTGAGGTGGTGAAAGGTGCTAGGGATCGTGGCAGGAGAGGTCAGTGGAGCCCAGACTCAGGGTCTCCAGCTGTGGGGTAGAACCAAACACAGGGTACCGTTGTCTTCAGCAGGCTCATGGGTAGGATTAAACAAGCTTAACCACAAGGCTTTAACCACAAAGGAGCAACAACATTAACCACGAAGACAGTGTGCTGTAGTGCAAGGCCTCTTTAGACATGCTCTTCTCTTGGTTGGCGGTAACTCTGCGATCACCCTCAGGTGCTGGTGGTACCGAGGCGCTGTCCATTAGCTCTGATGCAGCCTGGTCGCTGGCCAAGGTGCTGAACACAAGTGAAAGGGGTGAAGTTTATTGTCATGTGTATGGAGTCCAGTGTACAGAGTACAATGAAATTCTTGAAATTCTTACTTGAACACCCTCTTCACAGATAGAACATAAAGACATAAAATACATGAAAGACAACACAGTGCAGCAACAGTAACTAGTCACAGGTTGAGTGACAGTGCCGTGTAAGTGACAGTGCAGTGTAAGTGTAATGTGGTGTGGTGTTATAGTATTACACATAGTATGAAGAGCAGTTGTATTGCACACAGAGAGGACCACAGTTACTGTGTGTTGAATAGTCTGAAGGCACTGGGGTAAAAACTGTTCCTGAATCAAGTTGTGCATGTGTGTATTGTCCTGAGTCTCCTGCCGGATGGCAGGAAAGTGAAAAGTGGCAGTGCAGGGTGGCTGGGGTCCTTCA
>JBBJLR010000024.1:9039121-9053095 GCA_037577145.1 Brachypetersius gabonensis
TTACAGTCTGAACTTGAAGCCAGCAACACTGTCTCTCGCTTCAATTATTCACATTTTCCCTTACAGGGGCGTAACACTGAAATTATTGTTTGTGGTACTTAACTGTATACTACAGATGGGACAGGTAGAGATTTGTTTGAAAAAGGCGTGAGTAATCCTTAAAATGATAAAAATAATGAATTCTGCAATATGTAAATTGTCTGTGGGAATGATTGTCTGTGAATGATGGGGCTCAGTCCACAATGAACGTGCAGTAAAGCACTAAAGCAGAAAGTCATAATAAATCAGGCAGGAAGGTGATGAGCTAGGAGAGGTAGCTGCTTGAGTGTTACGGCACAGAATTCTCATCACGAGCAATGGCATCATGCTAGTGCACGTCAGGAGTCATGCAGTGCTGTTTGCTGATCAAACGACAGCATGAGAAGGAAAGCAGGGGGGCTGCTGACGGAGGAGTGTGAAGTCGTGACACCCTTTGGGGGTGCATAGACAAGTATCTAAGCTCTATGACTGTACTATAGATGCTTCCGCACCTAGTCTGACAAGATGACTGTACTAATGATTAGCATATTCTGACCATATGTGTCAGGAGTTAAGGCCCTGGCTGTTAACCTAGTATAGCATGAAGGTGAACCCATACCCGGAGTGACGTGAGCGAGCTCTTAGCACACTGTGGTTGAAGGTTGATTCGGGACAGGGTCCGGAGCATGCATGGGAGTGTAGATGACAGCCTTGAGATGAGTAATATGAAACACTGGATGGGTGCAGTGTCTTCTTATGAGGAAGTAGCGATTATTGTTTCAAGGAACACTGTAATAATATTCTTGATAACGTTGTCCCTTTTAAAATTAGTCTGCATCAGGTTGCACCTCGTTGACCATGACTCGTAGGCTTTGGTGTTCCTGTCGAACAGCAGGACTGTGGAAAGGCACGGGCTGGTTGTCCATCAGGAATGTTTTAAAGAATTATTTTACTCTTGTAATGAGGCAGTGAGAGAGGCTAGATCTTCATATTTTACTAATCTTAGATCACAAAATAAGAACAATCCCAGAGTACTATTTAATACTATTAACAGCATTGTTTCTCCTCCACCTCAGCATGCTATATTGCTCTCAGATAAAGATTGTATTGAGTTTCTTAATTATTTTGTGAATTAGGTGTTGAATTTAAGATCTGGAATCTCTAAGTTCCTCCACTCGTGATAATTATTCTCGGCGCTCTGAGTTGTTTTTTTACGGCTTTCACCACTATAACACTCTTGTTAGCAATTATTAGAGACATGAAACCTTCATCTTCATTAGAGATTTTACCTCTCTCAGCCTTTTATGGGACTCTCATGCATTGGTTCATCATTGTTGGCGATGGTTAATAGCTCACAGAGGCAAGGAAGTGTTCCTTCCTGTTTTAAACATGCAGAGGTAGTTCTGTTATTAAAAAAGCCTATTCTTGATGTCAGCTCTGTCAGTAATTATCTACCTATTTCATAATTAATCTTTATCAGTAAATTATTTGAAAAAGTTGTGGAAAATCAATTAAAATATTTTTTGATAAATCTCAGATTTTTGACCCATTCCAATCTGGCTTTCAAAAGCAGCACTCTACTGAGACTACTCTTTTAAAAGGCTATAATGATCTCCTTATGGCTTCTGATGCAGGGCATTCCTCAGCAAAGCATTTGACTTGGTAGATCATAATATTCTGCTAAATAGGCTTAAGTGTTTAAGGGGGGTGGGGGATTGATTATTGGGGAGCACCTTCGTCAGTCATCATACGCTCCCATAGATGTTCACAACTACTGAAATTAAATTAACCAACAATGCCACCTTGGGAATTTCACCCAAAGAATATACAAATTTGTGGTCTATAAACCAATAATTTGAAGGATGCGCAAGTTTGTCACCCAAGAGGCAGGAGACGTGGTTCCATCCATCAAAAACTAGTTTAATATACTTTTAAAAGAAAACAGTAAAACCATCCAAAAGTTATAAATATGGCAGGGAAAATAAAACAAAAAGAAAACCCAAGGAGCTGGGACTCACTATTAGTAAGGTGGGCCCCACAAAGACTGGATCACAGCAAAAGGACACCCACACACACTCGTGCACACACATGTGAAATCAAAACCACAGGGTTCAAACACAGCACACAGAAGGAAACTCCACCACCATTGAGGGACAACCACCACAGGTACCCAGCTCCTGAAAGAAACAAAAACAAACTGAGGACAAAATATCATAAAACACAACACACAAAAATACCCTATGTAGGGGCCAGGGATGGGAACCTATATCTGACTATCAGCAATGCTCCCAAATCGCCTCCTGCCAGTTATCTGACTCGACAAACAAAAATAAGAATATGTATATATTGGGGTGTGCGATATTCCTGTAGACACAACATACCGGTAGAAATTTGTCTATTGATAGAGATTTTGGTCTATCGTCTTAATCGCGGTTGAGATCACGTGACGTTGCACGTTAGGTACCGTAATTTCCCGACTATAAGCCACAGGTGTTTTAATGTTTAATTACCGTATATAAGGGTTCCTGCTACCACGGAGGAAATTGTCAGGACAGAGATGACTATTTGGGAACGCAAAGCACCCCATTTATTAACATTTGAGAAACACAATAAATCTTTCAATCAATCAAATTTGCACATCTTTGACATGACGGACAGCATTCGTGCAGTGCACAAATAAAACAAATGCAGTCACTTCCCCAAAATGCACGATTAGAACAAGAATGAGGAAAATCATTGGAATTAAACTTTTAAACTGAATAAAGTGTAATAACCCAAACGTGCTGCGCCGACATAAAACTAAGAAGAAGCTGCCAAAAAGCATCAGCAAACGGAAATGACGTATTTCTGTGCATGTGTAGTCAAAATCGGGTTTCCTGTCTAAATCGGGTAGTGACACTGTAAAAGCAAGGTGCTCCAAACAGGAAATGCCCACACAACAGGAAGGGATGAGCCAAGGGGAGCACTCTATTTATAGTGCGCCCTCCGATGGTCATTAAATGAATCACCTGGCCCTACAACAGCCACAACAGGCAACACTTATCCTGCTACACTTGGTAAACCCACATATGGAGTGATGTGAGAGAGCAGGTAAATCATGCCCTTTATTCTAAGAATGCTCTCACTCGAGAGTTAAGATTTCCACTGGAACCCACATTCTTATTCGCACACACAGGTAAGCCTATCACCTGTTTTTATACCGGGTAGCATGCTTCATTTCTGGGACTGGTGTGTGTGTGTGGCAATTGTATAAATAATGTAATAATTTAATTCTGGATTATTCTCTGTCTAGGTAAACCAGTCTCTGTCTGATGCAGCTGTGGCATATATAAATGTGTTTTGTTTAGTCAATGGATGTTATGCTCCTTTGTTAACACAGGAGAATATTTTGTGTGGTCAGTGGTGGCAGTCATTATATTTAGAATCACGAACAATTAAAGAGCCATTTGATTGCATTTTATGGATCTTTGTTTTTTAGAGAACCTTGGTTCTAGGTTGCAACAAAAAGGGTTACACTATTGCTACAGGGATAACACAATAATACCTTTCTAAACACTATACAAAACCATGTTCTGGCTCACATGTAGAGAGTAGATTTTACTAATATTCGAGGAAGCATGATTTAACTGCAAATGATTTGTCCATGGTGCATCTCTGTCTTTCTGTCTCTCTCTCTCTTTGCTTTCTTACATCTTTTCTGGTTTATTTGAGCCATCTCACATTTCTGCTTCTCTAAAGAAACCCAGTAGGGAGATCTGTTCTGCAGAAGCTAAGCTCACTCAAGCATCTCTTATTCCTTCAGTATTCTTCGCTCTAATCAATTAACAAGGCGGCACAATGGACGCAACGGGCAAAACAGCATGGAAGCAATTGACAATCTGCTGCCCAATTACTCTGTCTGAGGAAGCAGTGGTTCTAGTAGAATTATATGGAACTGAAGGACTATAATTGTGCTGCTTATGAATCGTATGAAGTAGGACTATACAACAGTGATTTTACTTGGGCTGGATGAACAATTTAAAGCACTGATTCAACTCAAGTAGGCCTCTGAAAAAACTTTCAGAACCATAATTAAACTGTTTTGTGACTGTTCCTACTTTTTTTTTCTTTGTTTTGGTTTACAAGGGAGACTCTTATTGTGAATGCCTGAGCACACCATTGTTGTGTTTATGTGCATTATGTGTGCTCAGGGAAAATGAGGATGGAGTTTGATTGGTTTGTTGAGTTTTGGTTTTGGTATTTAGTTCATTTTGTGTTGGACCTAAGATTTACAGTCTGAAATGCTGGCGTTATGTGTGTTCCTATCTCCTTTTGTTTAGGCACTCGTGCTTGTTTTCGTTATTGTAAATAAAAGTATAAAGAAATGGAAGTCTGCCTATGTGCCTGCCCTCATTTTGGTGAAATGGGTAACCGTGACAAGTTTACTGACTGCTGTTTTTTGGCCATGCTTGTATAGAGTGTTATTGGAATAACAGCTCCTGTTTGTAATGAAAGTCAAGAAAATATCCAGAAAAATCTATGAAAAAATCTACTCATAGTCAGTTATGCAAAACAAAACCTCTGCAGAGATTAAACAAAAAGAAGTGGCCGGTGTGAAAAAAATGTGCAATGTTGTTAAACATCATCTACATGGAAGGGTCATTAGAATTTGGCCTTAACTGTGATCTTATTGCAAATGTTAATGTCTGAAGTGTGCAGGACAGCACAGCCATAGCCAGAGATATTTTGGAATCAAAAGCTGTGCTCAGATGAAACAAAAATGAATTTTTTCACCAAGGTTTTGCTTAGAGAGTACATTGCCAGCATAAGAATTGACCTTTCATGCTTTGACACTGGTATTTTATTGGAACAATAGAAATAGTCTAATAATTATGAACAAATCCTGAAAACTAATGTTTCGTAGTAAGTGAAAAAACTGAAGAAGAATATTTCTATGAGAAGATAAATATCAAAAACATACATAAAATTGGGCTATTTCTAATTATTAAGGTTTTAAAATCCAGTTGACTCAAATCACATTATTAAAAACCAGTTATTAGTTCTCATTAGTTCTCAGTAGCAAGAAATCTTTGCCAAATGGAGTATTACTAAGTAATAATTAAAGGGGTGCTAAAACATTTACAAATACCAAATGTAGAAATATATCAAAATGTAGAATATATCAAATACATAATAATTATGCAAATGCATGTAATATAAGTTTGTTCCATTTAGAAATGTGCTCCTTCAAATTGTCAGAACAGTTCATCATTAAACATGAGTGTCTATAATTGTCTATAAGTGCAGCTGTAATCTGGCCAAAGTGGTGATTTTTGAGAACTCCATTTTCAAAAACTGCGTTTATGTGTGGAAAAAAAATTTAGATTTTGAAAAACAGACCATTTAGCATCATACTGTGTACCACTAATATGTTATAGTATGTACCATGTTCACATTATGTTTTCATCGACAATGCCTGACATATGCAAAGTATTACTGCTCTTGTTAGAAATTTTGGCATGTTTATACTCATGCACAGAGTTACTGTCCATTCAGTATGAAGGACATAGACATCAGAGTCAGCTTCAGATGCTATTATATTCAACACAGACACTGTCTCTGGTAATGATGTGTTCCCTCCAAGGCGTGGAACAATCCTGGAGGGCCGTGGTCCAGCATGTTTTGGTGATTACCTGCCTAGAAACACCTGCTTCATTGTCAGGTTTAGTGAATGTGTTTAAGGAGAAGAACCATCAAACTGTGCTGGACACCAGCCCTCCAGGACCGTTTGTTTGACACCCCTGTTATGCGGTTAAAGGTTATATCACCAGTGGTCTTCGCATGCTTCTGGCAGTGTTTTTTGTGATTGCATGTGCACTGAGATATTTTTGAAAATGTGCTCATGTGGACGCCTTTTTTTTTTATTTTTTTTAAATGAAACGTTAATTCTGCTTTCAGAAATACCCGTGTACGTGTTGACATGGCCATAGACTGAATAAAGGAAAAGTTTGCCTACGCATCGAAAACAAAAATATAAGTTAGCAGGCTCCAATTAGCATAATTGCAACTTATGTTTCATATGTGTGATTTCTGATGCTGTCCAGATTTCACACACCTGTCCTTCTGACCTGATGCCTGGCCTGGCAGATTTACAGCCTCATGAACTGTAGGATTATTTGACTGAAATACAGAATGTCCAGTAACAAGTTTCATCATGATGAAAAAATCTATTCAAGGAAACTTTGGTAAAAACTTTCTGAAGCAACTTTTAAAATCTGGATATTTGACACTGCCTGTGCTAAAGCACAAAGATAGCCATGGAATTTAGAAATGTTTGGATGTAACGTCTTGTAGGCTAAATCTACTTGTGTGCCAGACCTTGTAAAACAGTGAACAGTACAATTTAATGTATTTCACACTGTGTTATTAAAAAGGAGTCCATACTATTCTTACTCAGTACATCATTCAAACGAGGATAGCACTTTTTAGATGATGTCAGAATTCACCTTAGACATATAGGTAATTATTCTATTATTATACTTCAGAATTTCTTGCAGTATTTTTGCAATGTTTGAAATATTGAAAAAAGGATGAGAACACAAGTTTTTGCTCACGAAATCCAATTACGTCAGTAGTGTTTGTGGCTTTATTTAGTCAGAATGTAGAAAGCAGGTTAGCTTGTTTACAGAACTCTCTTTGTTACTATGTTCTTAATGTCACTGAGACACTCAGCAGAAAATGAAAGCTTCAGTAAAGGGCACATTCTATTAATACAGTGGATACTAAACCAGAGCAGGACATATATATATATATATATATATATATTTAGTCCAGAACTAAATGATATAAGGGACTTAAAGTTCCCGCCACACAACTATGATAACTTTTGCTGTAGTAGCAGTTTCTAGACAGTAAGCATAATTAGGCAGCCAGAGTTTTGTGGAAAACTAAGGATTCCTAGAACAACAGTTCTACCGAACATTGTCTTGTCTTATCTAGTTGTATTATTGCTCTTGCATTCTTTTTCGAACTCTGTCCTGTTTGCACTTGTGATTTTATGTTCTGTTTTGTTCTATTCTGTTCTGTTCTGCTATTGTGTTGCACCATGGTCATGGAGGAATTGTGTTTTGCTTTTACTATGTACTGTGTGTATATGGCAGAAATGACAAATAAAACCTTGACTTTAAACTTGACTAGACTTTAATTTAACTGGACTCTTTTTAAAGAAGATTTTAAAGACCCTTACATTTTTACACCTCAAAGCAGCACAAGTTTCCAAGACAAGAACAATAACCATCTTGTAAAGTGGGTGGAGGTAGCTTAGTGGGTAGGATACTTGCCTCCGGACCAAGAGTTCATGGGTTCGAATCCTTCAGCACCACCATTGGGTGGTGAGTAAGACCCTTAACCCTAAGTTGCTCCTTAGGGATTAGAAGTTGCTTTGGATAAAAGCATCTGCTAAATGCCATAAATGTGAATGAACATGGGCACATCTGTGTGGGCTGTGTTTATGGGTAGTAAAAGTGCCCTTATGGAAAGTTTTTCAGTTGAACAGTTGTTAACAACTGGCCATGTAAGACTGAAAGAAGATAGATTTGATGGGTGTTACATCACTTACAAGTTGACCTTTTTTTACTTCCATTTGAATGGATTCACAGTGGGAAATGACAGGGTTTTGCTCTTGTCACACAACTCAATCTACACATAAAAAGAACTCATTAAAATCAGCTGAAGAAATCTTGACTGAAACAGACACAGCTCTACTAATGAACCTCTAGTGGCCACTTTATTAGAAACATCTACTTTGTAGCCACACCTTTACAATTTACTGTTTGTAGAACAATGTGTGCTAACACCTTCATGAATTGTCATTTTTATTGCTGGCCACAGAGCTACTCCAAAATAAATTGTTAAAAGCATGTTTACATTTATATTTTATGTAAGACAAAGGATTAAAGGAGTTTCTACCAACTATATGTAAGGTGCAATTTAAACCTGAAAACTCTTGTGAAGCACTGATAAAGTTGGCTTTATTAAGAGGAGTAGCCAGAGCCTTTCTCCATCTGCCTGGCCTTTATTCACACCAACTCTGAATTCTTATGCTGTGTCAGCACACACAGTCATTCCAGCAGGAACAGCTGCTCAACTGATCCAGAAAGCATAGTAACTGAGTTATTTTCTCCACTGTCAGTGTCTGACAGAAAGCACAAATACACGCCATAATTCACACACACGTACACAAACACACAGGTTGTCAAACCTCAGATGTACGTTTACAAATTAGCTGCATTGTGAGGGTAAATACTTTGAGAGCCTAACGAAATACATGTGAGATCTGAGTGGTGTCTGAGGAATCTATTTACATAAAAAGATTGTTAGTGCTGTAAATTGGATTGGGTAAAAAGTCTCTATGTTGTCAAATTATCATTCTGCTTTTATTGTGCCGGAGTAGTTTGAAAGGAATTTAGTAAATTAATTAAGTTTTTAGCATTTCCACAGCCAGTTTTCTTGGAAACTTGTTGTGGGTTGAGCATTTGTGCCATAGAGGCAGAAAGGTTGTTGGAATGAGTGCAGAATCCTCCACACACAAGTAGCAGGCTGTTTTAGGTGGCGTTCTCTGAGGGTTCATTTATACTCCAAGTCTCTTCCCAGTGCTGAAAAGCCGGATTAGCTCTGACCCATTGAGTTGTGCAGGACTGGGAACCCTTCTGCGCTTCTCTAATCCACTTCCATGGCAGTGCTCTCCATCACAGCTGGTCCACCACACACCTCCCAAAAGTCATAACACTGTGCCCTGGATGGTGATAAAGCCATTTAGCTTGGAACCTCTCAATGAACAAACATAGAAATCCTTACCCAATGCCCTACCTAATGCCTCAGTTTACTGTTTGAGGAATAGAATGTGTGACATTTCCTAAACTGGTTCATAGTAAGATTACAAAAGCCAAAGGCAAATATTTGGAATCATTTCTCAGAGGAAGACCCCAAGTAATTTCTGAGAAAGAAAAATACAAAAAGAAAAATGAGAATGAAGAAAATTGCCCCATTTGGAGCATATCTGATGGAATCTTTCATGTGAGCCTGTGCAGCAGCAGTGTGCTGGTCAGAGAGGGGTGTTTAGTGCGTGTCCTCTGTGGAGTTGACCTTCTGTACCCGTTCCATGCTTCACAGCCCAGCAGTATGTGTGCCCTAGACACATTAACATTCTCTGTATGGAAATAGTTCCAGCACACTCTACTGCTATCATTCAGATTTGAGAGAACAGAGGTGCTCTTTATTTCCAAACCCTCTGCAGGTGACAGGCAGAGGCTAAGTCACCCTACGTTTGTGTGATGAGGCCTCAAAACCCCTCATTTCTGCTTCTTCAGCTTCCAGCTTCCATTCCATATCTTTAGACAGAAAATGCTTACGTACCACCTTTAGTTTATGCAGAGTCATGTCAAAAAACTGATACTGGGGAGTTCTCCTCATACCTGAACAAATTTCCATTCAACATAGTTATCCCAGCAATGTATGTTTGGGGTTGTGGATAACAATAGATCAGATTTAAAAAAATCCTTATCCTACCACTGTGACTTTTCACACACAAACAAAATAAATGTCATTATTAAAAATTATAAGACACTCTGAATTTGTATGTTTTGACAAAAAAGTTGACAAAAATTCATTGTTAGTGGCTTAAATTTATTCATTTCATTTCACTGAGCATTTCATCATATTTTATTTTGTCACAAAATCCCATAGTCATGGAAAAATGTTTCACTATATTTGTGTTGTGCCACAGTGATAAGTAGGAAAAACAATTTACAAATATACTGTTGTAGTCTCCTAATTCTTTCATCATATGTTCTGAAACACCCACCTCTTCTGTTCCATTTAAGACCTGTTACCTAGATACAGATTAAAGAAAGTCCTAGACTCAACATGATTTTCAGGGGAGAATCCCTGTGGACTGTGAAATTTTGTCCAAGACTAGGCTTAATTTGTCTCTGGAAACCTTGTCCTTAAAGTCTTTAAATATATTGAATCCAGTTCAAGTTTCAAGCCAAGCCATCCTATGCAGCCTCTTAAATGGAAGCCCTTGCATACAAATCTAAAATCAAGGACCACAGCATGTCTTCAGACATAAATGGTGAATCAAAGTGATCCAAAGTGCTTTTCTTTCGTGATCAGGTACCATGCTTGCCCAGTCCAGTAGAAAATGGCATCCTTGCTGAGCCCAGTGGGGAAGCAGAAAAACAAAAGCAGCACATTCATTTTCTCCAGCCAGCCTTTGTTGAAAATCCACTCACGCAACAGCGCTTGGTCTCAGTTAAGGGACCGTCTGCCATTTTTCACCTTGTCAGACTCTACTGGTAATTGTGTGCTGTTTATTTCATCCCTAAGTTGCTGCTGACCCCTACATCACCCTCACTCTAGACTGGTCGCTTCTGCATGTTGATTATGTTGATGATGGCTCATTTCCCCCATGCTTTAAGAAGATAAACAACAATGCTCTGTGGTTTTCTCAGGCAGTCGACCCATAGGGCTGCCATTGACTATAGTGGTGGTGATCACAAGATCCTCAAAATCATAAATAACTGTAAAAAATGTTTTATATACATTTCCCTTAAACAGGAATTCAAGTATAAACATCTAGCATTTCATGTTATTTTCACATCATGTAATACTCTGTAGGACTACATCCCTCAACATTGTTGGTTTGATAAAATTCAGAATTGTATGTTCTTTAAGCCTTTTTTCTCATAATTGTTTCTCATTTACATTTACAGCATTTATTAGATGCTTTTATCCAAAGTGACTTCCATTCCTTAGCTACAGGGACCAGGCTCTCCCTGGAGCAACTTAGGGTTAAGGGTCTTGCTCAGGGACGCAGTGGTGGTGCTGAAGATTTAAACCCATGACCTCTTGGTCCAGAGGCAAGTATCCTACCTCTAGGCCACCACCACCCCTTGGCCACCACCACCCCATGCTGGGTATTCTCCACTATAATACCTAGCATGCACTGCATAGATAAGTCATATAACCTTTGGGAGTCCCCTAAAATAGCAAATTGCATTGAATTGAATGTCAAATAACAAACAAAAAAGTGACACACCAATCATTAATCTTTAAGTTACGGTCAGAAATTCAGTCCACCCAAATGGCAACTGAACTACTTTTTTACATACTTTTTTATGTTAATAACAACAAATGGTTTGGCATACAGTTTTATGCGGATTAGCGTTTGGATTCAGTCTATTCTGAGAACCAAACTGTACTACACTGAAAAGCTGTCAACTGCCATAAAAAGAAGTAGAAGAAAAGGGTGCTGCAGCATGTAGCATGACTGCTCCGTGTCTTGCCCCCACTCCCCATTTTCCCCATTTATGAGCATATTAGGGGGCATATTTAGGGTTTACATTATAAAATTAGGCATTTTTAGGCAAAACCCACATAGTTTTTCACTATACGCGGGTGTTCTTGGAATGTAACCCCCGCGAAAAGCGGGTATTATTGTATTTGTTTGTCGGCTTGTTTTTTTGTTAAGTGAAGGGAGTTCCTCTTTAACAGTGTGGGCTTTGTTGTTATTATAGACCATTTCTGTTCCCACACTGTGTAATGAAAAAAAGCAAGGGGGAGGAAAAAAATCCCAGTATATAGGGATTGGCACACAAATCCGCTGCTAGACTTAAAAAGATAAAACTTTGTTGGGGTGAGGCTGGGACTTCCCTGCTGCAGTGTAGACGCTGTAGTGGATTAGGAGAAATGTGTATGTGTGTTTATAGAGCCAGCAGGGTGCCAGGATGACCTGTGAATCTGGCCTGCACTGAGCTCAGGGTTAATGGATGGAGGTGAGGAAGAGGCTGGGTTAGAGCTCCTGCCTTAAGACTTTTATGAACAGTAAACACCACAGAGCTCTGCAAATCCTCCTTCCTCCCCACAGCCATTCTTACAGACTCTGTACTGCACTGCAGATGCTTGTGTGTCTGTGATGATCTTCAGACATATTCAGAATGAAAATACTTTGTTGGAAAACAATATTTTAAAACTAAAAAGGCAAACCAGTGCATCTTAGTAAAATATGTTCTGTATAGTATGCAAGAAAACAACATAGAACTCAGTAGTAACAATTGAAGAACCTTTTCTAGTGCTTTAAAGAATATATTTGATCTGTATGATAAGTGATATATAACTACTAATTCAATAATCAAGTAGTTTTATTGTCATTCCAGGTCAGTAGGTTATGTGCTGGACGACCGGTAGGGGTCATCTTTATATTTCAGTTTGTGTTCATGTGGGGCTGGAATGGGTACAGCTTGAGGTTATTTGAGTTTAAGTGTTTGTGTTTGATGATTGGTGGGAATGTGTTTGTGTATGGTATATATTGGTTGGGGTTGAGGATTCGGGTTGTGGGTACAACATCGTTGGTTTATGTTCTCCTAATCCCCTATGTAGTGTATGCCTGCCCTCATGCCATTTTGGTTTCTGTTCTGGTGAATAAAGCACTTAAAGAAAAATGGATGTGCCTTTCCATGCCTGTTCATCTGTGAGGGAAAAGGGTGTGTGACGTGACGATACACAGTACACAGTAAAAGAAAGCAATGTGCAACATGATAACAAAATGATAACAGCACAAGACTACATGCAGACAGAGTAAAATATAAAGACAGCAAAATTAACACAAAAAAGGGTACAGGCAAGTAGTTCTGTTCAGAGGTCTGTTTGCATGTATGTGTGTGTGTGTGTGGGGGAACAGTTTATGATTCTGATTGAGGAGTCTGATGCCCTGAGGGAAGAAATTGTTTACCATTCTGGCAGTAGAGGCCTGTATGCTATGGAACATTTTGCCAGATAGGAGAACAGGGTGTGTGAGGGATTTGTGGGGTCATCAACAATTCTGGTATCTTTTGGCATGCACCATGTGGTGTAACTTTCATGTGGTGTAAATTTCTGTGACAGAGGGGAGAAAAACACTGAAGGTCTCAGCTATTCTCTCCATCCTCTGTTCTCCTAACAGAATACTGAAAATTGTACACCTCTCAGTTTATTTTTAATACTGAAGACACTGACCAGATAGACCAAAGTAGCTGGACCTGGATCTTCCCTATTCAACAGTACAGGTGTTTTAAATTGTTTTTCTGTAGTACTGGAGTAGCTCTCTGCTGTTCTGCTCTGGTTTGCTTTCTAGATTTACATTCTCTTGCTTAAATTTATCCACGCTGACTACAGAACTCCCTTGGTTTTCTTATCCTGATTTTGGTGCTACAAATAAAGCTAGTAGTACAAATACTCAATAGGACCTGTACAGTATTTTGCAGGTGGTTTTATTGTTATAGCTGATCAGTGTGTGATCAAATATCCCATTTGTATGATTCTACATTTTGCCATTTAGCTTTAGCTACTGATCTCACTTTAGAGTTTACTGACATGTTGGTTTATATTATGGAAGTATGCATTTAAAAAACATCGGACTGACTGTATTTCTTTCAGCTTAGTTGTGTTTTTATGATTTTTCATAGACTTAGGCTAGTGTGGGACTTAGACCAAATGTCGGTTTACATCATTGAGGACCTCTCATTGTTATGTGTGTGTTTATATATATATATAAAGGCTTCTAGTCGCTTGTTTGTTCCTCTCTCTGTGTGCACAATATAATCTGTGCCTCTAAATGGCTTATGCTGACACGCGTTCCTTGGTTTAACCAATTATTATAGTCCCTTTATTAAAAGAGCGCTACTGTTGCCGTGAGGTGAGTCTAAACACGAGACCACTACAAGACGAGAGACATGCAGCAGAGAAGACAGTATAATAAACGATCTAAATGTTGGATACGTAATATGGGACAGCAGGTCAGAAAGTCTGTGTCCAGGGTGTGAGGGGTCTGTGATGAATTTCCCTGCCCGTTTCCTGATTTTTAAGAGGTACAGGTCCTGGATGGAGGGCAGGGGGGCACCGGTGATCCTTTCTGCTGTCCGTACAGTCCGCTGCAGTCTG
>JBBJLR010000024.1:9071170-9082154 GCA_037577145.1 Brachypetersius gabonensis
TGCAGTATAGAACTAGCTTCATCACAAACACTGTACCTGCAGGAAAAACTAAACACAGATCTGAAATCAGCATGAAATACACTACAGAACCCACAGAAACTGATACAGGATGATTTTGACCTGTTGACCTGTGATATTGTTTAGTTGCAAATCCTTTGCTTGCAATAACAGCACTAAGCCTGCAACATGACCAAACTCTTCTGTTGTGATGCTTTGCCAGGCTTTCCAGGCGAAAAGCGGGGATTACTGTATATTGCATTTGTAAAGTTTCCAGATAATCCATGTTACATGTGGTCCCATTGCCTGTGAATCTGTATTTTTTATGTTAAGTTCTCTATTACCGTTTTAAGGGTTTCTCTTTAAGGGCACTCTCACTGTCAGCAAACACCTTTAACTTGCCTGCTTTTGTGCTGCCGTCAGAGACTCAAAAAAACGCAAATATTTGCTCAGTGGTCCGGTGGACCCTTAATGGGTGACATAAACAGAAACCGAGAGGTCAGCAAACGGCACAGTCTCCTTTCCAATGTCTCCTCCTTTTAGCCGCCACTAACCCGTCTATCATTACCCCTTTGCAGGCCCTGTTAACTTTCATCCCTCCCTCTTACCTTTTCATCCCTCTCTCTTGCCTTTTCACCCTCTTTAATGATCTTTGCGACCTTGCTGTATCCCTTGGGGTGCCCTAGACCACCTCCACTCCGCTGCAGCTCACATCCGAGAGGGATTTCTGAGTGATCACAAGAACATGTTTGATCACACACCCCCAAGAACCTCCAGACGTTGCTCGCTTGATCATTGCCTTTTATGCTAGATCAGATGAACTCGAGAGAAATCCCTGGATGTTGGAAATGTAATAAATCTGTGACAACCTCAGAATGTACACTTTCAGTGACCTTATACTCAATACTGAGCATGCATTCCTAAACTACAGGGCTGAACACGCTATATACACAGTTATTATAAGCAGTAACAGTAAAAGGTGAGGTGAAACACATGGATCTGTTATGATGATACTTATCAAGGGATGAGGTATATTAGTCCTCTCTTGTCTTGCAGGCAGGAAAAATGGACAAGCGTAAGGATCGGTCAGGCTGACTGGTGGTGTGTTCCCAGTATGCAGTGGTTAGTATGTCCTAAACGTGGTTCAGTGAAGGATAACTGATGAACTGGAGACATGGTCATGGTTTCCCAAGGCAAATGTTTGTGTGGTCGTCTGGTTTAGCCCCCACAGAAGGAGCTGCATCACTGCAGACCGGTCAGAGCACCCATGCTGACCCATGTCCAATACTGACAAGACCTGAGCTTCAGAACTGGACCATGGAGTGATGGAAGAAGGTGGCCTGGTCTGATGTTTGTTTTTATATAATGTGGGCAGCCAGGTATGTTGTGTTGTTTGATGAAGAGGTGGCACCTTGAAGCACTATGGGAAGAAGGTGAGGCGATGGTGGCAGCATGATACTATGGGTCACTTTCTGCTTGGAAACCTTGAGTTCTGCATTCATGTCCAAACTCAATTGTTGAAGACCGTTGTTGTCTGTGTTTGTGGTGTCTACTTAGCTGTTTCTTCTTCATCTGGTAAGCTAGCTTGAGTTTCTTCTGTTGCTTTAATGCTATTTTGTTGTCCACTTAGACTTCCCTTGTTCTAGATTGCTACTTTCTTCGTGGTGTGCTCAGGGTGCCTTTGTGTCTGGCAGGGATCGCTTCATTAGCTTCATTGTAATTGGCAAGATAATTCTCTAGCCGATATATAAGATAACCTGGTGGTAGGGAGACCAGGGGTAACTAGTGGGAGTAGCTTACACTTACCCAGAAGTACAAAATGTGAAATACTTGGCCACAGATGGGTGGCGGTTGAACTTTCAGGGAAGGGATCTTCATACTTCAAACTTGTACACACAGCTAAGCATCCTTTCTTCTCTATCCTATTCTGTTCATTTCTATTTCATATAATTGTTATTACTGCAGAGAATGTGCTTCATACCTATACCTGTTCACATATCTTATCAGTGAGGTAGACATTCTTCTTTTCTTGACTTCAGAGAAGGGTGTGTTCCAGTTTGGCAGAAGATCAGCCTCCTGATGGCATTTGTAGGCCGTTTGTTGCGTTGTTCCTCATGGCTGAAGAGGCACTCCTCAAAGACCATCTCTGTGTCAGCCAGCCCTATTTGGCTCAAGCAAATTTATTCCAGCATGCCAGTTCTGCTCCCCACCTTCTCCCTCTCTCTTCCTCTCTCCCTCCCGTCTTGTGGCCTAGGAGAGCAGACGGCACCCTCAGAAGCTTCCAGCTCTCCTCTCCTCCCAGCACTTTCTTATCTGGCCCGCATAGACGTGCTAAGTCATGTGGCAGAGCTCGATCGGGAGCAGAAGCGTGGGCAGAGCTCAATGTCACAGCTGGAGCCTTGAAATCAGTCACCACCGCCTCTCGGAGCAATTGGTAGGGGGAGAACATAGAAGAAGTAGAAGAAGAAGCAGAAGAAGTGAATGATGAAGAAGAAGAAAAGGGCTGCAAGCAACTTTGGCGCGGAAAATGTTCAGAGCGAGAATTTAGGGGGATTTACCATGCGGCACTGCATGTGTTTAACTCTCGCTGGTATTTTTAAAGGTGTGACGAATGGAGAGCGCATCTGCAGCCAGCAAATGAAACACCCAAGCAGGCGAGGGAAGAATTTCAACGAATGGAAAAGAGCTTGTGACTCAACACCCAAGCACATCCAATATCACCCATAACTATCTCATACTGTACATGTGACTGTGCTAAGATGCAGCAATATGATTCCTGGCAGAGGCGTAATCCATGAGGGGATGCGGGCCATGCTCCCCCAACAAGGCTTCGATTCCTTTACTTCCAATATGAATCTAAAATATTAATAATGCTACCAGAAATTGTACGTATTACCAAATGATGTGGGTTATACCAAGTAATGTTTGTTACTTGGTATGTTTGTACCAAGTAAGAAAAGGAAACCTTGTGCATCCAATGTATTGATCTTCCAGGTGATAATTAAATGTTATGTTTTTACTAATTTATAGCATAACTATGTAACAAAACTGTAATCAGACATATCTTGTGTTTGCTCAGAACAGATATGTTTGATGTATTGTTGGCAAAACATAGCACTTTGCCTTCATTCAAAGCAGCAACCTGTAAGAGGGACCAAGTTGTCTGAGCAGCTGTTCCAATAAGAACAATGAGGAAAAAAACTGAGGGTGTTTTTCTTTCTCAGATTTGCAGCAGCTTGCTAAATTTTCATCATTTAAGAAGAGGAACATTGCTTATAGCCTTGCACTTCTTAAATGAATTCCACATGAAAGTAAAAACACCCACATATACATAGCTGTCTAGAGAATAATAATGGATGACGGTAAGTTCAAGGTTTACCTTTTTCCAGTGAAAGCACTCTTCCTCTGACAGATGACAGAGATAGTTTGGGGGTCGCTCCCTCTCCCTGGATCCAGGGCGATGTCCCACAGTTGAGGGTCACTGGGTCTGGCTGTGCTAAAGGACATCCCTTTTCGCACTGTGGCTCTGTCACACATAAGAACATACAAGTCTTGTGAAGTAGGTTAATGGTGCTGTATTTGTATGTGAAGCCAGAATGCTCCATCTATGGCTGTAAAGTAAAACCAAACAATAAAAACTGTCATATTTGGTCACTCACACCCATACATTTTTGAAAATATCAAACAATAAAAATCATGCCACGTTTGATCTTGTGTGTATATGAGTATATAGTACACACAACCAATTGTAACCCATACACTGTGTATGTGTTTCAGAAGGTTACTATAAGCTGGTGAGATGGTAACTTCATGCTGATCAACAGGATATCAAAACAATACTTTCAGCTGGTGCACCTCATTTTCATTTATTTTCACACACTCATTCTGGAGCCTTGCTTAGAGGCCTTGTGGAATTGGACTTTGAGTTCTCTCAAAGACCTGGCTGGTCGGAGAGTGTTCAAAATGAGATTGTGCACACAGAATTTCACTCGATACCTGATCTTTAGCTTTAGTATAGGGTCTAAATGCAGGGCTGAGTACTGTGAAACTCTGTGAGTACTGATGAACAATAATCTTGCTGTCTTAAGTCTGAGGCTTAAGATGCAACCAAATACATTTCTTGAATTTTATCCAATAGACAGACTCTTCGCCTGTCCCTTCTGTCCACTGCCAAGGCTTACACAGAATGGAAGTGAGCCATGTGCCAGCCCAAGCTTTGAGCACCGTCCAAACTCTCTGGAACTTATAGAGTGCGACGGTGAGAGTGGACAGTGAAGTATATGACAGTATTGTGACAAGGTGTACTATCTCTGTCCCCTCATCCATTTCTCTTTCCATCCATCTCTATCTGCATTCACAGGGCTTCATGGACACTGCCAGAGCAATTTCTCTTCACCTAAATACACATTTACAAGCAACATTTATATACAACAACAAGAGAAATGATAAAGAAAAGGACCCTAGTCACTTAGAAATGCATTAATGGTGTCAGACTTCAACAACATGCTCCAACAATAAAGGTGCCAAACTTAATTCAAAGTACTGGCTTCATATTTCAACATTCCCACAATATTTTAAACAAAATATGAATGATAGGACATTTCATTAGTGGCATATGCCCTGAACATGCTGGACTGGGTTGCTGATATCACAATTAACAAATTCTCATAATGCACAATCACATCCCACAGATGCAAAAGCCTATCAATATATATGTGCTGAAATGTTTTCAACATGTATTGTGGTGTGTAAACATTGTCAGTACACTTGAGGAAAAGTTACAATTACATATTCGTTAATTTTGTAGAATCACAGCACTAGAGAAGCAGCACTTTTTCATATCTGAAAATCATGAGCAAATTTCACTACAATTAATTTAAAGCAGCATACAATACATTCCATAAATCAGCAATGACAGACGTTGATAAATTTATCAGTAGTCAACATACATGTGATGAGTTTATATGGTATTAGAGCTATAAAACAAGATAAGGAGAAGAATCAGCTGTAATTTATGATATCAGCCTGAATCAGCCCTAGCCAATGTGTTCTCTCAGACAGCTCTATCCACTGTTTCTCAGCTGCACAGACATTTTGAGAGGCAGAGGGTGATAATAAATCAGGATTACAGGAATCAGGAACTTCAAGAGAAGTGCCTATAATTATTACATCATGCAGACATTAATATCCTGCCAGAGTCACATGTAATCAACACTTGTTCACTTTGCAGATCGTGTAGCCATTCAATTCAATAATCCTCTTTCAGAGAGAGAATGAGAGACAGACGGAGAGAGAGAGAGGGAGAGAGAGAAAAAGAATGTGACAGTAAAGCAAAGCTGGATGAGACAAGGCAAGAGGAGGAGAGAAATAGATAGATAGATAGATAGATAGATAGATAGATAGATAGATAGATAGATAGATAGATAGATAGATAGATAGATAGACAGATAGAGAGAGAGGGAGAGAGAGGGATAGAGTGCACATCTGTACGCGTGGCCTATTTTCAGCATGCCTAGAGAACAGGCGTATGCATAACACGGGAAACGTTTCAGCAGAATCTGTAATGAGGATCTTGATGGAATAAATCTTTGACATAAATCAACGACCACAAGCAACTGAGGTGGAACTGCATCCAGAACTGCCTGTGGAATGAAGAATAGAATAGAATAGAATAGAATAGAATAGAATAGAATAGAATAGCTGAGGTGGACCTGCCTGCAGTATTGCCTGTGGAATGAAGAATTTAAATATAAAGTGCTATATAAACAAAATGTATTATTATTATTAGTATTATTATTATTATTATTATTATTATTATTATAGAATAGAATAGAACAGTATGGAATAGAATAGAATAGAATAGAATAGAATAGAATAGTATGGAATAGGATAGAATAGAACAGAACAGAACAGAACAGAATAGAACAGAATAGAGTAGAATAGAACAGAATAGAATAGAATAGAACAGTATGGAATAGAATAGAATTGAATAGAATAGAATAGAACAGAATGAAATAGAATAGAATAGAACAGTATGGAATAGAATAGAACAGAACAGAACAGAATAGAATAGAGTAGAATAGAACAGAATAGAATAGAACAGAATAGAACAGGGTAGCTGAGGTGGACCTGTCTGCAGAACTGTCTGTGGTCTAAAGAATATAAATATAAAGTGCTAAATAAATATAAATATTATTATTATTGTTATTATTATTATAGAATAGAATTAAATAGAATAGAATAGAACAGAATAGAATAGAATAGAATAGAATAGAATAGAAGGTCCCCAACGTTGAACACCCTCTCTGAACATCTGAGTAACACAAGGATTATAAACTCTTCTTAATTTAATTTATCTATTCTTAATTTTTTTATTTGGGGATAACTTCTGTAAAGTGACCTTGAGAGTTGTGAAAGGCACTTATAAATAAAATGCATTATAACATTATTATAACATTTTATAACATATTATTATGTTGCGTAGATCCCTCTTGTAACACCCCTGGTCAGTGGCCACTAGAGGCCGCCATGACTTGGCTTGACTTTTATTTTGACATTATGTCTGTGTACACCGGTTTTGGGTTTCATGTCATTGGTAACAGCTGTCCGATATTTCTGTTTAAGTTATAGTATAATGTCATTGGTTCCCGCCATAGTCATCTCCTATTTTTAGCACTCCTGTGTGGGTCCACCATAAGTTAGCCGTCTTCTGTCCGTCATCTATGTCTAGAATTTACATCTGCCTCGTCTTCAGTGTCTAACTTTGGTTTGTGTTTTGGCCCTCGTGAATTCTTTGATTTCTGTAAATAAAGTCATAGTATCATGGAAATCCGCACTTGTGCCTCCCTCTCTTCCTCGTATGAAGACGACATGACACCTCTTTTGCAATCAAATTGTGTACTTTATGTACATTGATCAACACTGCATCATTATTAGAAAGAGCACAGAATTAGTTTTGTTTTACTGGAATACAACTCTATAACTTTACAAATAACTATAATCATAGTTATAATCACGTCATCTTTGCATGCTTCTTCTCTTTCTAAACATTTTGTTGCTTTTTCAAATATAAGATCAAATTATTGATACCAATATCCAAGCCGATTATGCATATTTTTTAATTTTTTTTAAAAAATCAATAAAAATTATTTGGCCTCAAAAGACGCCTTCAACTCACAGCCTAGAAAATGCAGCTGTCCCAGATAAAAAATAGATCAGGCTACAAAGAGTTAACTCCACTAATTTTCAATCAGTGCTCGGATTACCCGTCATAACCCCGGGGGTCTGGACTCAATCTTGAAGAGAAGAGTGAAGTGGGGCACAGAGTTTTCCCAGGATAAAATCAATCTTTCTGTGAAACTGGGCTCCACTTCGGCTTAACCCTCTCTGAAAGGAATGTCCTTTTGAGAAGGCAGAGGATACCAAGGCAACTTTTACTGGTGGAGCAGGGGGCTTTGAAGAAAGGGTCTGGAAAGGTGTGGTGGCAGAAAAGATCAAAAATTGTGTCTCACAACTTCAAAAATCCTTCAGCACAAAAAAGTGTCTGAAGCCTGTGAGACTATCTATTTTAGATAGAGAGTGTGCCAAGATTACTTCTGTACATGAGGGTCAGATTTAGTCCTATGATGATAATCCTCAGTGATCGCCAAGAAATCTATCCCAACCGCTGTTTAAATGCCATTTTAACACAACAATACACTGAGATTAAGATGGCTGGCACAATAGCAAGAAGTAGGGCAGGATATACTGTATGAGGTCAATATGATGTGATTTGATGCCATTTTTTGGATAAACAAAATAAAAACTCCAGACCTGAAACAAAAATAAAACAATAACAGCACTTATAACATGCAAATAAAACCAATTATACTCCCGTGTGTGCTCCACCTCTGTTAGGATTCAGCTGACTGCACTGTGTTTTTGCACAAAAGAGCATCTTCTGTAATAAGTTTGTCTCTGCCCAAAGGAGTCAAGTAGTTATTAGGTATTTGCTTTCTTGCTCCATTAAGCCGATGCATTATTTATGGAGAGAAACCCAAACACACAAATAATGAAATGCTAAGAAATGAATGCAGCCAAATAATTTCCCTATTATTTCACAATTTATGGAAGATTGGCTTTGAAACTCATTCATTTAAAAAAGTTGAGTTGAGCAGACACTGGATTTTAAAGTGGAACGTCTGAAGGGACTCATTTCTAAGGATATTTTCAGGTACAAAAACACATTATTGTGGGACACTGCTGTCTCAATCCCCTGTGCAGCTCATACCCAATGATCATATTTTGGTCTAAATCAAAACGCCCCTCTGGGAACAAAAACAGCTGGTAATTGTAATGTCTTCTGAGAAAATCTGATAATCCTGAAAAAAGATAAATCCTAAATAAACATTTGGACCAGCCTGAGACAGCAGATAGCAGTAATAAATCATTAGGCAGCTTAAAATACAGTGAAGAGTCCATTCTGTATCAGGTAGCACTACCTACTGTTTAGACATGCAAACAAGCAATTATTAAACAATAAAAATGAATTTAACTGAAAAATAATAATATGTGCAAAGCAGAATAGCATTTTATTTAAATTACATAACTATACGATATAACTAACTATAACTTATGAAAACGCCTTTAAAGCCTACATAAAAGTATACAGTGCTACTAAATCTACTAATGTTACTCTACTAATTTAATATAAATTTTTTAGATATATTTTAATTGGCTAATATGATCTTTTTTATTATGGAAAGCATCAATGATGTCAACACATTCATTGATAGACAGGTTGCTGAAGCAGGAGCAGAGCTTTCAGGACTTCAATCTTCTGCTCTTGTCTATGCAAGGAGGACCAACTCAGTAGGTACCCTGCTTGAATAGTGCAGCCTATCCTCTTAGACCACATACCAAGTTCAGACACAGTCCTACAGCAAGGTAACCACCACTGTCTTCCTCCAAAAATGGCCAAACAACAAGGTTTCAGGCTCTGAGCTATCTGGTTTTAACATCACCCTTACCAGAAACCAGATGTGCTAGGTTAAGTATTGTAATACTTCCATATTTTAGATAATTTTGAGATTATATATTATTAGTTGTCTACGGGTGCACAGAAGAAAGGACATTAGCTTGTTAGCTTGACCACTTGCTTGCAATCCCCACCACCACCCAGTCAAGCTGGTCACTGGTGAAATACTTGGGAAAAAAATCACTGCTGGTATGGCAGAGTAATTCTAACTCTAGAGTAACTAGTAATTCTAGAGTAACTTCACCAAGAATACCAGAAGGGTAGAATTAATTTAGAAGGTGAGAAGAGATTAGATATGTTTTTAGGGATTAAAAAAATATTGTTAATTATGTACTGTTGAAATAAACATTACTATTACATTTGTAAGATATGTATAATATAATACTTTTTATATTTAAACACTAACTATGAGGAGATTGAGGGAAGAGCAAGAGAGAGAAGCTACATCAAAATGTGAGGCAACAAAAGCAGAACATGGAGGTGAGTACTTAGGGTAAGAAAATCAAGCTGCTCAGAGTGTACGGCGAGGTACTGAGTTTGTTTCGCGTTGTGTGCCGGGCATGAAGGGTGGTTTGTTTCAACAAAACTACATGGTATGCTTTTATGACAAGATTCCAGAATAACGGACAAAGATAAATTAAAAGATTTGGAATCTTGAAAAAGTCACCTAACAGGAAAAGAAAAAAAACATTCTTAACTTTCAATGTAAATAAAGAATTAGGTTTTTTTGAACAAGGCCTTCAGAGTTTAAAGAAGCTTACCTTAGGATAAAGTGGTCTACAGGAGAGGTACTGGACAAGAAGATGTAGAAAGTGGCTGTGTCTGCATTCTTTAGGGGTTTTGAAGATGTCTGCACAATTACAGTTCCTCCAAGACGCAGACGCATGAATGTGGGGTTCCCTGGAGGTGAGCGCAAAAGATTGACATTGCCAATTTTCTTCATGTTGGGACCAAAGGCCAGATTTGCACCCTTCCACTGGTTACTGTCCTGAGCAACGCACTGGCTGGTGGGACTGGGCCTGGTCTGGTAGTAAAGTTCTACAACCGTTCCTCGTGTATCACCTCTCTGCTCTCTGCTGGACCTGGTACTGCCTGAGTTAAACCACGCTGGCTCTGGCTTCAAATGGGCCAAGCAGAATCCTCCATTTGCAGGGATAGAACAGGTTCCTCGGATTTCCAGCAGCGCCCAGAAAGCGTGTGCTGTGACACAGATGTAGCCAGCTTCATTTGGCCAGTCTTGATCTGACACACCTTTTACAGCATCCGTTTTGGTGGCATGAAACAGCAATCGTATCACAGGTGCTGAAGAGCGAATCTGGCGGGCCAGAATAAAGGCTCGGACTCTGGGGCCAATGTTAACCAGCTCCAGAGGGATGACCTGCTCCACAGACATGGGCCCATGGCTGACATTGATGGCCGGCTGCCCAGTGAGCTCGGTAACTATAAAGACTTGTTTCTGCGATCGCTGGCTAAGGTTTCCCTTCGATACCTGACTGGTGTCTCTCAGAAAAAGATGGTCAGCATTGAGGATCTGATAGTTCAGTTCTGGAAGTTCGAGAAAGGAAGTTCGGGAAAGGATCTTTGGTTTATTTAATAACTCTTCAGCCCTTGATCCTACAGGAGAATACAAATTATATATATAAGCAGATGTTTGTTAAAATTACAAGATATTACTGAAAATAATAGAAATTGTTAAAATATTACACACACACACACACACATACACTTTATTTAAATGCTGCTTCAATATCTGCATGTAAATATTGAGTGACAATTATGCACAACATGAAATTTTCATATAGCCTTTTATTTATAAATTAGTGGTGGACCGTTATCGGCGTTAACGTGCTGCGTTAATGTGAGACTCCTATCGGTTGAAAAAAAAATATCGCCATTAATCTATTCACAAAGTTGGGTTGGGAGCTGGGTCTATGCTACGCAAGCTATGATGACTTTCACCTTGATATTTTA
>JBBJLR010000024.1:9082254-9102983 GCA_037577145.1 Brachypetersius gabonensis
GCCATGTAGCTTCGCCTGGGTCCTAATGCCTGCCTGCTACCTACAGCAGCTTCAACAGCCAGTACATCATTTTAATTTAATAATGATAGCTAGGCTTATAATTTTTAATTTCAATTCATATTCTTGTTTCTATTTGTAAAGTGCATATCTCAGTGATATCTTGTATGAAATGTTTGGATATATAATCTAAAAATAGTAGAATAATGACTATATATTTAGGGTGGCTTGGGATCATTTTGGGGGTGGGGGGGCTTCAGACCTTCAGCAATTCAAATGAGCCATTTTAATTTAGATTAATCAAGATTTAGATTAATTAATAATTTAGATTAATTCCAAGATTACAGTGAGATTAATCTAGATTAAAAAAAATAATCTATGCCCACCACTATTATAAATATAACATGACAAACTAGGAGTGTTTTGACTTCAGCTTACAAAAAGTATTGCTAGTGCAATACATTTGTTTTGTTTTGACAATAGATTGAAAGCTGCAGGTTAAACTTTATACGAACCAAATAAACATCAACCAAAAATACCCAATTTGGCTGCAAATTGAGTCCAGTCACAAAGAATTTGATTGAAGCATCCCTATTTAACAGAAACTGAACCAACCTCTGCTTTAAACAAAATAAATAAATAAATGACATAAAGCACCATTCACTAGTGTATAATAAAAAATAGCCATTGACATCAACATTGCCAGCACGTTAATCTAACTCAGTGCTGGACTGGCCAACAGGCTGGCCTTCAGGTAAATTTGAGCGGCCAGGTAATTTTGGCCCGACATGCAAACCCGTCACCCACCCCGCCATCCCCCGGGAATGACAGCCTGGTGAGCCGGTCTTGGCTCAAAATGCCCCGATTTTTTGTCCCTGTCCAGCCCTGATCTACTGAAATGCAATAATAATATAGCCACAGTTCGTTTCTCTCCCTTGTGAATTTGTTTCTCTTTATTCAATTTTGGCCAGTTTATTCATGTTTTGATGAAAGGTTGCTGTCTAAACAAACATTTTTGTTGAAACATTAGCACTCGGACACTTGTTGTTGATGCAAGTTTGGACACACCATGTTTGTATATATGTCATTTAAACAGAGAACGTGAATAATCTTTTGATATTTTGATTTGTTTAACTTTTTGCCTGCACAATTAGTGAGAAATATGGTGTGAAATAAGGAATTACGAAAAACCCTTCATGGGCAGATGTGTCTAAGCAGTTCAGTAAAATGTGACTGGCACTGTAGATTACAAACTGCCCTATACTGTGACCAGCTTACCTGCTTCCACTTATTACAGTCACACTGATCAGGTAATCCTGATTGCATAAACCCATCCATACATTGCTTTGGACTAGAGTTAGTATGATAAATCGGGACAATTATTGATAAGCATCAGTAATTATTGATATATTGACTTTTTTCAGTATTTCAAACCTCAGGTTTTGCAGTAACATTTAGCAAAAACCTAGAACAGATTTCATTTGCACCACAAAAAAGGAGACAAATCCCAAAGCACCATGTCTACCATTTACAGAAAAAAACATAAAAATTGATTGAAAAGGCATTCATACCATGTCCACCATTTACAAAACAAAACATAAGAATTCATTAGGCTGCTCATGATTTGTTCTAACGTTTTTATGCTCATAGCTGGATAATAAGGGTAAGGCATCTAATTCTTTCAGCACCTGGTGCAGAATTTCAGCTGTTAGTCAGTTTTTTTGGGAGGTTGAATTTTTTAGCAGCTGGCTCTTTGCTGCCATTGCCACTTAATGGATTTATTTTTTCTACATCTTGGACTTTATTGCTTGTGAGCATTTATAAAAACCCATTAAAGGTTCAGTGCACTAAAATTATTTCAGCGTCAAAAGACCTGACGGTTTGTGATGGTTCTCCACTTACACATTTCATGGCCATTATCTATAATTATCAATAAATCGATAAGTGATTGCATCCCTGCTTTTGACAGTCATTATGTTACATGCTATACAACCTGTTTCACTGAACATACTGCTAGATTTTACAAGGACAAAAGGCTTGCTCACTTCTAACACAAACACCAGAGGCAGCCACAGAGTCTCACACCGTAACTGAGCAAGTGCAATTCTTAGCATGCAGCCCAGATGAGAGAAGCAAGAAACTAGTCCCAAATGCTCTCATCAGCTGTTCAGTGTGTCCGGACAGGCAACTTATCAAATCCCTTGTCTAGAGAAGACATTTAACCTTTCCATTTCGACAGACTTCAGGGCTTGTGTTGCCTCCTGCCTCTGACTGCTAAAGAGCGATGCTGAAAATCAAAGGTTGATCTCAACACGCTGTGCATCTTTTAAAGTAGTTTGTAAAATTGCATTCCATGTGTCACATTGATTCACAAATGCATGTGCACCTGGATTACAAAATATTATTCATAAAAAGAGACTGCAGAAATTTATGATAACTTATGCATATCCTCATGAACTTTAAATAGTGTTCATATACGTTACTTTTGTGCCATTGTGATTTTGCTGGCCCCTGAAACACAGCCTATTTCATATCAGCAGAACCTATGGACTCCCACCAGTCTGGCAATTTAAAAAGGACACATTTTAATGAGGTTTTCACAGTAAGAACTATGGTCACAGGCTCCCCTACTGGACTGATGCTATCTATTATACATATTGAATTTAGAGAGACTGCAAAGAATGGAGATGCCCCCTTAGACAGAGAAAAAATATCATTAAATCTTTATCAGGGCAGGACAGACAGCTGGACTCTCCTCTCCATTATACAGGTTATCTCTAAACAACACAGCAGTATGCCTCACTCACAGTCTACTAATCCTTTTGATGAACCTTCCTACTGGCATCATATTGACTCAAAAGCCAGTAAAAACTATGAGCCTAATAAACAAATCCCATCTCAACTTAACTCTGGAAATCCCATGTAAAAAAAGCAACAACTCAAAGTAGGTTAATGGCTACAGCTGCAGGGGAGTAATGAACTAGTGTACACAACGGTGTCCAACCACATTAGTCCAAACATGAGTGAGCTCCAACCAGCCATAAGCCACTATGATCTATGGCTAAACTATCTCACCACCGTGTCCTCCTGAATCAAAGTTAAAACCTAATTTCAAGATAACTGTCCACAGGACCACTATATTGCCAAAAGGAATTGACAGGGTTTTTTTTTTTAAGCACTTACTCGATTCCCATAATGTACTGATGACAATATTCTATAGCTTTTCTACTGAGTGAAAAATAAGTTCCAATAGATGTACTGCTCAGTACATCATCCTGCGATGTTGTTTTCTGTAATACTATTTCAGTATTGCTATTTTCATACTGCATGCTAGAGCTGCACAATATGAACAAAATAACCATATTGCAAATAAATTTTGATGTACTGTAAAATATTAAAAACACATATTAAAAACATCCTTGCTGTGATAAGTCAATGGGAATCAGAAATGATGATGCATGCTCCTTCAATATTGTAACATATTCCCAAGGGTAAAACATTATCAGGGAGGGTCCCTGAGCAGTTTCACTCTATGATTATCATTTCACACATGACGATCTAATCCAAAAATAGAAAACACAGGCAAATGCCATTTGATGGATGATGAGTGGAAAACAGGAATTTTATCTGTTCAGTGATATCTCCTTGTGATTACTATGACCAGGGGCATGAATCAGCTAGCAATTTAGATTTTTTTATTTTGAAAATGTAATTTTGATTTCCAGTTCAAGTACTGGGGACCCCACAATATAATCATGTTTGTGATTTCCCTCATTTAGCACCCCTGATCCCACCTGTTGTATGTTGCCCATATTGTAGGGCAGGTACAAGGAAAAATACTGGCCTACTTGAGTTTGACTGACGATGTCTTGATTTAGCAAAACATTCCTAGATCACTTTTCAGGCACATCTTTAGTTAGTTAGGATGCTCACAGCATTCAATAAAACTGAGTCATGCACACTGCACCTTTATGTGATATCAATAATAGCAAAGGCCAGTCCTGCAGTAAACATTTGATAAATATATCATACAGCCCTGCTGAGGCTGCTACAGTTGAAGTAAGTTTAATTGTAGAAAACAGTCGTTTAAGAAGCATTTTACTTATAAAATAGGTGGTTTAATCTATTAAACCCCCGCTTCTTAAGAAAAATCTTACCTTGTGTTATTGCAGCGAGACACAGACAGAGTAGCATTCTCACAGGTAAGAAGTCTGCGATAACCATTACTGCTAACTCCACAGACGAGGTCTCAGCTCAAACCTGCTGAAACAACTTAGTGCTCGAATAGGGCTGTCATCCCAACAATGCAGGAGCTACAGCAAGGAGACAGGCAGCTTACTAGGTCAGTAAAAGCTAGTGAAAACAGCACATGGTCACTCTGTTAGGAGAGAACATCAAAACTCTTTGACTGTCACAGTTTGAGTTTTGGAAGAACAGCTGGACGCGGAGATGTTCAGGTTGAGCGCTACTCTGCTGTCACGTGATCAACAACCAATAGAGAGAGCCGCGGAGAGGACAGTCTTTTCAGTTTGTTTTCAGTTGTTTTGTTCACACCCGTTTCCAGATTACTACGCAAAGATTTGCCAGCGGTTTATGGCAAGTAAACGTGTTAGTATTATTTGCTATAAGGTTTAAAAGCAGCAAAGATATACATATACATATATACAACGATTGATAGACAGATCCAAACACACATACACGCACGAGTTAATGTTTTCTTTTTCTTTGTTTTTGTTTTGTTGATTCATAAATCTTCATTGGTCCACGTTGTTCGGTGTAAAGTATGCAAATGCACACAAGTGATAGAATGAGGGTTACTTATTTTGATGTGACTTCATAGTCAATGCAAGTTTACAGAAAAAAATGTTTTTAATAATTTGCTGCATAATTATTTTTTCGTGTAGGTAAAGTCGCGGTATTTACAAAGCCTCTAAATAACATTTGGAAGATTGTTATGATTTTTGGTGTCTAAAGGCAATAACTTATTTCTTCACTTTTTAGTGGGTGAATCTCAGAGGGCATTCTCTTATAATATGTAGTGCAGCTTATTCAGAGGGAGGCTTTAACACATAAATGCGATATGTATCCTTTCATTTGGGATTCAGCCACTTGCTTTGCTTTTTAAGAATGGCTGTGTATTGTCTGCTACGAGCACAACTGGCACTGGGCACTGCACAGCTGGCTTACGTCTGGAATTGCAATGCAGAATGATGCCAGCGCCCCCTATTGAGTAGGGCCATTAGTTTGTGTTGGTCTTGACCCTTCCTCCACCTCTTTAGTCCACCTGCTCTTCCCCTGCCTTAACATATGCCCAAGAAGGTCATCTTAGCTATTGAAGTCTCAGGTGAAATAAGCAGATTTTTAACATTCATTCATCTACAAAACTGTGTATGCACCCGAATAGCAGAAAAGGCACTTCTGTATTTAAAATTTAATTCTAAAATGATTAAATTAGGCTTGAATTGTGTTTTATCTTGCGACTGAGTAAATTTGTTACAATTATTCAGTCTAGTTAAAATGTGTAAAGGCTTTGCACAAAGCACATTTTTAATTCATTTGTTCTGGGGCGGAACAGTCCCTAAAAATGTGACTTATCATCGCATTTGTATAGTGATCAAGGTCACAATGAATCGGGAGACACTCGATAAATTCTGACTGGAGCCGACCCGCTGAACAATGGCTCATCAATCAGCTGTCATTCAGAAGACCCAGTAAGGGCCGTTCTCTTGTCTCTCCGGCCTTGCCTGACACCACTGCTGCCAGCTCTATGCATGACAAAGCATAGCTTAATGTCCTACTATTTGATAAGCGCCACATATTCCTCTGCAAGGACATGCGTGGCAGTGGCCGTTAATGTACAGAATAAATCAGCCAGGACTGCCTCCTGCTGCTGCCGGTGCCATGCACTGTTTTAAACACCGTAGCTTTTAAATGCAGATGCCCCTTGTGCCAAGGCTTACAAAAAGGAGGTCATTTGCAAATGAAGAGTGTTTCTCACTGTGTCTGTGGGTCAAACGAAATATGTTGCTCTTCCAAAAAAAACTTGGTGGAACTTCATTGGAAGTAAAGTTTGAAGAAAAGGACATCAATCAGTTGAAAGTGAAAAGAACCACGGGGGGAGCTCTTGTGATTTTACTCTGTCTCCTGATGTGTGAGGGCTTTTTATAACATTAAAGGCCTCTGTTGGAGACAAATGAATCTGCATGCTGAAATGGAGGGAATGAATTTATGCTGTTTATTTGGGATTTGGCTGGCACCACTCATTAGGGCCCTGTTAACGCAATTTGAAAATTGCCTGCATCATGTTAGTCATGTCCGGGAAAAGGTCCAAATCCTGTCGGTGTCGCTGAGGCCATGGACATAAGCTATTGTAAAGAAAGCAGCTTGGTGACCATAATATGAATATGTTAACTGAGGATATGATTTATTGCTCCACTAGATAATTAGTAAGGTCAGCTGCTGATGTTGGATAATTAGTTCTAGACCTCAAATCCCACTCCAGTCTATCCTCTATGCATTGAACTGTGCTTCACCACTCCAGTGAACATAGTTCTACTGGTCTGCAGTCCAGCACTGAAGGTCTTTACACTCCACTAGTTAATGCTTGGTGCTGTGTATAGTAACCTTAGCCTCCCATTCTATTAAGTGAAAGTTAACATACCACAGCACACAATACTTCCTCTGCATTTAACCCATTCACCAAGTGAAGCTACGAACATAGTGCCCAGGGAACAGTGTGTGGGGACGGTACCTTGCTCAGGGTACCTCAGAGGTGTCTAGCAGTCTCGGGAATCGAACCCACAACTTCCTGACCACAGGGCAAATGCCCTAACCGCTAGGCTACCAGCTGCCCCAGCTAACAATATTTCTATTCTGCCACACTAATGCAGAATGATGCCGTGTACATAGATTTGAATTCTCCATCACTATTACAGGAGTGTTAGTAGAGGCAAAGTCTTCAAAACTACATGACTGTAAGTAAATGGTTACCCCAATCTTCATATGCACATAAATCAAAATCAAACATATTATTATGGGCAAATTACACAGCAAGAGATTGCACTGTACTGGCATTATAACATTTGCTGGCGTAGAAAGACAAATGACTACAGTTAAGTATAATGAAGCTTGTTAGGCCTAGTCATTTATTACAAACTTTATCTTCACATTGTCATTAGCAAACATATTAAATGTACTACTTCATAAACCCAAGCATACCTACTTACATTTTGGGGGCATGACTAATTTGTAGTCATATAACAATAAATGTGACTATTAAGTAAGTTAATAGACTGTTTGTCAGACAGTCTGATCGGTGGGAAGTGCAGAGTGTATGAAAGAGCCGGATGGCTCAGTCAAAGCTTCAGTGACTTTGATGTATGGAGCAGGTTCCCTGGTGTTGGGCTCTCTTTCAGTGTGAGCTGCATTTCTCAGTAGATGACAAATGAATGTGCCTCTCAGCATGTTGTGGATGTATATCACTCTGGTCCCCACAGGATGAGAAGATAAGTTAAATGTTGGCTCACCTCCATCTTCCCCCAGCAAGAAGAAAAGGATAAGGGAGGTCAAAAACTCTGCCCGGAGTGTGCTCTGACTCGCATGCTGTTTGTAAATTATTCATTTTTCTAACCTCAAGTCAATGTACAGACCAGTAAGAAGCAGCATGCAAAGCTACAGAATCTTGCAGCATGCAAGATGCCACTTGTGATCACTAGTAGCCTAAAACACTTGCCTGTGAACCTGATGACTACAAAAATGCAGGTCCCCTCACTTTCTAGCATTGTGTCCTCGAGCAAGACACTTAACCCTCAGTTGCTTCAGGGGAACTGCACCTGTAACTAATGAATGTAATTTGCTCTGAATAAGAGTGTCACCCAAATGCTTTATACTTTATATGTATTCCTGTATAATAGTGTTGAAAGTTTGGAATCAGTTTTTATATTAACAATTGCAATTTTCTGTACAATTATTACTTATACAATGTGGATTTACATATTACAAACAATTGGCCAAAAAGTATTTTCATCAAAAGGTTTCATTCACTATTTTAATGTTTCTGCTAACAAGAAGATAGAAAATATCAAATGCTACATCTGTTTCATTATTTTTACATGTACATATTTAGTAAGAGTTCAACATCTACTTTCTAAATGTACATCTAATTATCTGAATCAGTACACTAAAATCATGTCATACACTAAACTATTTAATTATTTAAAGTAACAGTCAATAAACAAATCATACATTGTTTTAATTGTTTGTGTTCTTCCTAATAATAGCTGTGATAGTGGTACCATGCCTCAGTCCGCAAACCAACCTAAAAATTAATTGCAGAAATAAATAACTAAAAACATTTATTTTAGCCTCTAAAGAGATTTCAGGCCATATTAAACATCTCCTCAAGAAACCGAATCAGAGAACTGCTAGAGAAACACTCCCTGACAAGTTCTGTCATTTTGCCACATTGGTTGTAATGAGTACCATTTCATTTTAAGAGTGTAATACTTTGCTATTGTGTGCAAACACTAACATTAATGTGTTTCAAGTATATTATATTTGTAATGTCACAAAAAAGCATGTACATTTATTCAGCCAATGAATGTTTTGTCTGCTCATTCATGATGAGGTTATAAAAGCTGTTTCAGCACAGAAGGCTTTTTGAATTTGCCAGAGTGCAGGAAATCCAATCAGAACACCGGTAATTTACATATATATAAGTCTTAGTAAAGATCCCAGCCCAATTCATTCTGTGTCAAAAAGAGGTTGGAAATGGTCTAAAATGTGTCATAAAAAGCAGAATGTGGGTCCTTTAAGAATGTATTGGTGTATTTAAAACGGAAATGTTCATGTGCACATTAAGGGGACAGGTATGCTGGAGAAAGCTAATGTTGAACAACCCTTGGAATTTATCACAGAAATGTATATCAGAGGTGTGTTCATGAAGATGGTGAAAAATGTGGCCTATTGTGTTCAGGTCTGGCCCTGCTCATAATGTGCTGCAATCAAATATGTCTCTCCAGGGTCAGGAAGACAGCATTCTTTTGTGCAAGGCTGTTTTACAGCCTCTGAAATATTCACGAAAAAGCAGGAAGATGAACGAGTTCCCATGTCCTCGCTCGGGGCTCCTGTTAAAAGTAGGCGTTGATCGAGTGGTCAAAGCCGAAGAGAATTTTAAACATGTGTTGGCCCAGGGCCCCACGCGATCATTACAGCTCACTCTTGACTGGTGTGAGAGCAGGGCTTAGAGCCAGAGAAACTCAAAGATACATGAGTAAAATCATCTCTCTCTTACAGAAAAGGGCTTTCCCGCTCAGTCTTGTCTAGCATTTCAACACACAGCAGTTCTTCAGAACAGTCCACTCTGCCGAATATTCAACTCTACAATCTGCATATGGAATCAACTTTTATGTATGAAGCTTTCAAACCACTTTGATGTAATAATGATTAGCTCTCCCCAAACATGAAATATTCTGTTTCTTCACAAAATTCTTTTTGTATTTGAATGGTTTCCCAACAGAAAATTTGAGCAGTTCTCGAAATTTAGGCTTGTGGATAACTGTTATTTAGTCTGGGGTCTAAATGCAGGGCTGAGTATTGTGTAACTCTGAGGAACATTAATCTTGCTCACACACACATACACACACACACACAAAACTACCAAGTCCAAGTCAGTGTCTCTGCTCTGCTGAGAAACCCCCACCACCATAATATCTATTAAGCTATTATTTAATTGAATAGAATAACAGAATAAAACTTGCATATCTACAAAGTGCAACTATATTGTGTATATACAACCCTGACAAAGAGTGTTAATATGGTAGTTATATTTAATAAAACAGTGAATGTATGAGGAAAGCTTCCTTTTTTCATTTGTTACTCCCACGCATGTGACCATCAGGAGATACTGAAGAAGAAAAATCTGATTCCCAATTCAGGTGCACCCATGAATGGGGTTTCGTTTCATTTGTCGTGCTCTCGACATACTTGGTTCAAAACTTAAGCACTCTCTGATTTGGGTTGGTGTGTTACACCTGGGAGAGCACTGGGCCTCCTGTACCACGACTGGGAAACATTGAACTGAAGTATTCACACTACATTCAGATTCATACTGCCATCCTGTGGATGTGGTATTTAACTGCGGTGTAACAGACTACAGCTTGTAACAGAAATATACTGAAGCGTTTGCTTAAAAAATATCAAATTTATTTCCCTTAGAAAAAATGTGTACATTACACATGCACAGTCACACTGTAGTCATAAATATAGGCCAATGATTTCTCTTTTTTTCTTTAATCCACTGAGCGAGCACACAACTGCAGACTTCCACATCTTTTCTTGAGGACACCATGAATAATGCTTGCACTGTTGAATATTAAATCTCAATGCACTAAAAAGGCAGTCTGAAAATCAAGTATAAACATTTATAAATTATCTACAAATGGAGAAAAAAGTACAAAAAGAGTAACAGTGACCCAAACAGTAGAGACACCACAATTAATCACAAATGAATGCTTGGGGTCCACAGTTATGCATCCTTATAGTTGTAGTTATAATTATAATGATATAGTTATAATATAGTTATCATTATAGATAATATAATGTTTGTTATAATATACTTGATATTTCCTCTCTTTTTTGGCAAAATGATGAATGATTTGTACATTCCTTTTGGCAGTCAAACTTTTTTATAATCATATTTTTTCCAAAAAAAAAAGAAAAAAGAAAGCTACTCATTCCATAGAAGTTTTATATCAGTTAAAACACATGAACTGATTGATTTTAGAACATCTATTTGATTTGACACAAATACAAGCTTCACACATATAATATATACCCTGGATAAAACCAAGCAGAAGTGCAATCTAAACCAGCATGAGCTGCATGAAAATGCAGGCAGACACTGGTTTGACAACCTTGCATTTCCGTTTGCAAAGAGGACATGTTCTACAGAAGAATGCGCCAGAATATTCCACCTTTAATGAAGACAGGTGAGAGAAATGGGAGAAATTGATCAAAGCTATCACGGGTGGCTATCATGTATTGGCAAGTGCAAAAATCTTGAAAGTGGGCAGTAATATAATGCTGGAGTACAATACTGTAATTGTAATATACATAATAAGGTCCAAAATAATTTAACTGAGTATAAGAAAAGTTTTAGTTACATAATGTAGTTTTATGTTGTACAGAACTGCATCCATCTGCTTACTTTGACTGAGTTTACAGTTTTATATCGTTTGGATGATTTGGTTCATTACATTTTTATTTTTTCATGATCTGAGCCACTTATTCTAAGCTGGAAGATATCCCAGTACTCTTAGAGAGAAAGGCAGAGAAACACCCAGCACAGGTCATCAGTTTACCCAGCATGCATTATGGAAACGCAGCTTCTGATACTAGGAATTCCCTGTTATCTATAGCTATTCGATTTCCTTCTGCTGAAACCATCTAGAGTGTTTGTGAGTGGGACTGTCCTTCCCATATTTAAAATATATAATCAGAATGGAATTTTCTTGGTAGTTAAACTGGAAAATCTTTCTCTATGAACTACTGTGGCACTGCAAGATGAGAGTAGGCATGGTTACGGGCCACATTTTTTGTTTGTTCGTATTTTCTGCCTGTAGTGTAGCTTTACTTTTGGGAAATCAGTGTCAGAATAAAGTTTGTCCAAAGACTCTAGGAAAAGGATCGATAAACTTACAATACTAAGACATGTTAAGCATTTGTCTTACACTTAAGATGTTATCACCAACAAAAGGTTTTTGGGGGGGGTTTTGCACTACATGATTATATCTCACCATATTCGCTCCAGTGGACTCTTCTTCATACGGATAGTTTTAATAAAGTAACAATTCACTCTGGAAAAGCAACCCTTGATAGCTTGAGCAGTAGTTAATAGATGTTAATCAGGCCCAAGGTACATCCAGCTCAATCCGCTCTCCAAAACAAGTGCATGTAAACAGGCATGTGCAGAATTCGAAACATCTAGACATCTTTGAATATTTTTTTTTCTTCTTCAGAAGACAACACCACCCCAACTGTCAAATTACAGGAAAAAAATGAAATACTGTGTAGTTAGCAGCACAGCACTTGATCACATATCTACATTTTTCGCGTTTTCAGTTTAAGGGATGCACAAACATGTATGTCAACAGGACACCATTTGCGCACACACACACACAGACATGTATGAGTTTTGTTATTTACCATTCATATCACACTTTTGTGCATTTTGAAGGCAAACACATTAGGCAAGTTTTAATAAATGGACATTATATAAACCCTCCAAAGGACATAACGAGTATGGACATAAGACTGAAGGAGAGATGGCTTCTTGGCAAAGACTGGTGTATTAAAACATCAGGAGCCAGCTTTACAGACCCAGATTAGGACTACACCTAAACTAGACTGGATTCAAATGGATGAATCACCATCAGCACTGCAATTTATTCCTAGGCCCAAACAATGTGTAAAAAACAACAGTTGGCAGCAGGTGTTGGTAATAAATGATACTCAGTTTTAATGAAGGCCACTGCGTTGTTTAAAATGTCTTTCTTTGTTTGCCACATCTCTAATAACAGCACCTAGCCTACCATCATTAAGTAACTGGGAATGGTGGAATTCCTGTCTTTATAGATCATGGTCTTTGCCAGCACACTGACTTGGCTTTAACTTTTTTTTTTTAAGATTATCAAGTTAATTTGGCACCTGATTGCCATATGATTTCACTCATGCCTTCATATCAAATAAACCACATGGTGACATACAAGGGCAAAGATTTGGATCTTCAAAACTTTTTAAGCTTATTGAATGAAAGTATAGGAAACCTCATTTATCAACACACAATGACACTTATCACCCGAAACAAGGCATATTCTAATATATCTGGCATGTAAGTATGAATACCGTTACAGAGTAACAGAAATTAACATTTCATTGTTGACTCAAGCATGTTTTGTTGCCCTTTTGCTTAAGCTTTGAGTTCTACAGTATTATTGGAAATGAGATTTACTTTGAGAACTTTTTAAGCAGTTTCTTCCCTTTGGAGAGCAGTCCTTTTTTCTTTTTGGAGGCCAGGTCTCGGGGACCCCTGGCAGGGCTCAGGGGCCTGATGGGGCCCACAGGGAGCAGGGGACGCACAGTGGGAGACGCTGGTCTTCCAGGGGCCGGCGCCGGAACTGTGTTTTCCACAGGCACCTAATGAGAGATCCATCAGGAGGGGGGGATAGTGAAGGGTATTAAATAGCAAGAGTGACTTCACCTCACGTGCCTGCTCTAGGTTAAAGACAAAGGAAGAACATCTCTGAAAAGAGCAATGCCAATTTCTTTGCACCACTGTCGCATGTAGTTGTTTATTCTAGACATTTTGTCTAATGGCCTAAAAACCTTTTTAAAACCATTCTACAGATGGCACAGTGAGTCATTTCTGTGGCAAGTCAGCAAAGTCTGTGTGGACCGTGTAAAAAACAAAAAAAGAAAGAAAAAATGTAGGCAAGATACCCAAGCAGGAGAACAAACAGCAAAGCTGCAAGCTGAATAGGATCTACACCATGAATTACAGTGCTCTGATATGAGCATCTGGAGCATAGAGGACTTATGGAATATGAAGTCACTGCCTGTATAGGTCTAAAATGTTCCACTGCTATTCCTGAATTATAGCAGGAGCATCAATCAAATCCACAGAAAAACATTACAGAAAAGCTTCTGACCAAAAAAAGTTTGTCATGCTGTCGCTTCACTGATATGGACAAGAAAGCTGCGATCAGAGGATGACATTTTACTGTCAGCACCAGAACAGACACATTAACAAACCACACACCAGGAACCAACTGTTGATACCATATTATTGTCTGATGCATTGGTGTGCCATATACAAAAAATATTAGTTTTAATTTAGCACCAGAAAACAAATTTCCTTAGCTAAAAAAATTTAAGATTGGTCTATAATGTTGTGCCATTGTTATAGTTAGTTTTTTCTTGATTACTGTCAAACCTTTATTCACAATAACATTTGGATTTTCATGTAACCAAAAGATTATATTTATTTATAAACTTAATTTTAGCCACATTTTTTAAATCAGTTTGACAACTTGTGTTTGTACATAGACAGTATTGTGTACTTTATTTCTCCAGACTTAATGACACCTTACTGTAGAGTAGTGTTCATAAGGCTTAATGACATCTATATGAGCTTTTTATGACAACTGTCATTAACCTACATTCATAAAGTCTTATTACAACAAGGGTTCATTGACATGACACTTTTTAGGAAAAACCTTTATAAATGATACCGATAATGTTAGCTGCCATAAAATGCTTATGTAGATATCATGCGGCCTTATGAATGCTACTCTACAACAAAGTATTACCAGTAACTTTTACATTTTTAAGTTTTTTGGCTTACTGCAATAACCTTCGCATAATTTCAGTTTCTGAGTTCAGGTAGACTTTTCCTCTGCATTAGACCAGTAACTGGTATCCCCAGTTGCTCACTTGCATAGTAGAAACAGAGCCTGCTAGAATGGAAAATGAACAGTCTCCCTCTGCTGTTTTTTGCCAAGCGGGTGGGAAAAAGGAAATCATAATGCAGTGACATCATTTCACTAACATCCACACATCAAACATGAGGAAAAGAAGAGAAAAAAAACACTGATACACAAATGAATTCGGATGTCCACTGATAGGTCATCATAAGAATTTGCTTCAGTTTTTCATTTATTTAATTATCATTACAATAAATGTTTTATCATTTTGTTCTCTCTGTAAGAGAGCAGTTGTGTAATATGTTTTCCAAGTTCTTGGGGTCTGAAAAATAGAATTTTGTAGGGTGTGCAATTTACAAAAAGAAACAAAGCCTCCTTAAAGGAATACAAACACAAATGTTGATGTATGCTACTTTTATATAAAAGTTTATTTTGAAAAAGGCATGCTTATCTAGTGAAGGGTGACCTACATTTGTCTTAAATTAGTCACTTCAGTGGGTTACAAATCATGAGTCAAGGACCTTTTGGACATATTCATAAAGCACTTAAGCTAATGTGCACGCTGTCATTTTGTAGGTTGTCAGGTTTCAGTGCAGAGACATTTTAGAGTCTCACTCCCTTTCCAGTGCAGGAATGAGATTACCTCTTTTGTCCCAATGTCCTCTGAGGATGCTCTATCAACATCCCCCACAGCAGCACTGCATTATGTCTGTCTGTCTGTCTGTCTGTCTGTGCACTGATTTTTCAGTTCGCAATGGGCTTTGCTTCTTCCTTTCCCAACGCAAGAAAGGTCGGACTGGAAACCACTATGCACTTTCACCACCACACAAAACAAACAAGCACGAGAAAACACAGAGACGGCAAGTGGACGGAACTCAAACGGAGGATGGATGGACACAGGGCCTAGCGCTGAGAGCGGCGATGGTGTACCCGTTTGGCCTCAGGGCGTGATGGTGGTGTTGGCTCTTCTGGCTCATAGCAGGTCGGAGTGTCTGTCAGATAGACCTCCACGTCATCAGGCACTTCTTCAAGGAAATTTGAGGGAACTAAGCCACGGTGTCCATTAATTTCACCCTGCAAAATATACAATCACAATCTAACTGTTAAGGCAATATAAATATAAACAAATGAATTTTCACAGTACAGCTAAGTGTGAAGGGGCAACATTCTACGTTTTTCAGTGTATATGTTTTCCTTAACAAAAAACACTTAAGCCCTTGTAACTGATGATTAAAATGATGATAATGATTCTTTATTTATCACATGCATAGAAATACAAGTTCAATACACAGTGAATTTTCTTCCTCTGCATTTTAACCCATTCACCAAGTAAAGCAGTGGTCTGCCGCCAACGAGGTGCACGTGGTGTGGTGTGTGGGGACAGCACCTTGCTCAAGGGTATCTGAGCGTGACACTAGCAGTTGAGATTCGAACCCCAACCCTCTGATTGCAGGGCCAACAACATTACCACAAGGCCATCCATTAAAAATGTTTTTAAAAATGTTCTGTATTCATTCATAAAGTGGGTTCAAAAGTACACTGCTCAAAAAAATCAAGGAACACTTTTTAAATAAGATGCATAGGGTGTTGTTAACCAGTTTCATCAGCTTTGGTATGAATGAAAATAACACCAGGTGCACTACAGGGGCAACCATGAGACAACCTCCAAAACAGGATTGGTTTTACAGGTGGAGGCCACTAAATATTTTTTTAGGTTTTACAGATGGAGGCCCTCCTTATTTTTTGTTGGTTAAGGTTAGTGTCACTACTGGAAGCATGAGGCGATACCTGGACCCTACAGAAGTTGGACAGTTAGTTCCTCCAAGAAGGACATTGTATTGAAAATGTAAAAAAACCCCAAAAAAAACACCTTCATTTTTTGAGCTGTGAACTCGGTAAAAAAAAAAAAGATGAATGTAAACTAGTTCTTTTTTTTTAATGAACTGAACTTTGAACTAGTTCTTTTTCAGTGTGAACACTGCTTATTGTACCACAGACTGTCCAGGAGTTTAGTGATGCCCTCATCCAGATCTGGGAGGAAATTCCCCAGGACATCATTCGTCATCTCATTAGGAGCATGCCCTGATGTTGTCAGGCATGCATACAAGTACGTGGGGGCCAAACAAACTAATGAGTACCATTCTGATATGCTGCAGAAGAACTAGTCTGCCGCATAATTTTTTACTTTGATTTTCACAGTGTCTTTGAATTCAGCCTTCTGTAGGTTGATCATTTTTTTCTATAGGTTGATATATCTTATTGTATCAGCCAATCCTTTCAAATGTCTGGATAATTTGGAGGGCTGGAAACATACACTATTTGTCCAAAAGTATCCAGGCACTCCAGTTACTTTAAAGCACACAACTTGCAACAGCTCTTCAGCTTCCCACAAACAACTTCTATTATCTGCTTAGAAAAATCAGTGACAATAGTATGGGAACTGCTGCTCATGAACCCAAAATCATTATACCCAATTCCAAGCACTGGCTACAGTGGTATAAAGGTCCCTGTCACTGGTCTGTGGAGAAGTGGAACTGTGTTCTTTTAAGATCCGGAGTGGTAATTGTGACCCAGAACTAATCATACAGCATGAGTACCTGACCTCACTAAAACTCTTGGGGCTGAATCTTCCAACATCAGTGCAGTGTGAGACCTTCCTTTGCTGTTAATACAACAGAAGGGACACACTCCCCATTTAAGTACTTGATTTTGGAAGAAATTCTGAATGAGAAAGAGTATACAAGCTTGTATATGTCCCTTCCTAAAGCAGCCCATTGTCATCACTACATCTTATTTAAAACAGCAAGAAATACTTAAGCGCTTTTTAAGACAATCATGACACATCACTTACGTAGTAAAATCCATCTTCATCTATCTCCCCAAATACAGCAATGATGTCACCAGCACAGAACGTCAGCTCTGCCTGTATTCAACAAGATAAAATTACTTCAAACCAGGCCAGTAAGCAATATAAAATACTCAGAGTGTACTTGTGTGCATTTATGTGTGCAAGTGTTTGTGAGCACCTCAACATCAACATTTGGGGAGCTTTCTCTGGGATCGTAGTCGTAAAGGGCGACCATTCTTCTAGTAGCCACAGGATGACGACCACCTTTTCTGTTCTGTTCTGTGAGAGGATGAAGGATTTAGATGCACAGCCTACCTTAGAAAACAGAGTCATCACATATTCTTTTACACCTACAGCTCTGCAAAAAAATAAGATACCACTGCAAAAATGTTCAGTTTCTCAGGATTTATCTTTTATAGGTGCAAGTATTAAACTGAATAGCTTTGCCTTAGTTTTTAAGAACAAAATGGCAATAATTACCTTTGACATACTTTTAGTAGTGATTTACCATCTGACTGGTCAAATTGCAAGAAGTGTTTTGATTACAGCAGTGTTTTTATACTTTTCCTCATTAAATAAGATGTGATTCAGGTGATCACTAATCCATACCTCATGAAGCAGTATGAGGTGCTTGTGTAGGAATTTAATAGACACTGGTAGGAACGGTTGTCATACTCAGAGATGCTGATTTAAAAATAAATTGCAAATTATTTATCCAGAGCTGTATCTACAGATGTAGAGTAAATAATCAGAACACAATCATCCCTTTTGGGGGAGTTTACAATTGGGATCAAAATGTTGAGAGTCAAAAGGTCTTCTTTTCCTTACATATGAAATGATCAGCAAAAAAAAGGTTGAGTAAAAATAATAATAATAAAAATTTTAACATGAATTTCATGAAATCTAGTATTTGGGGATAACCCCTTTGTGTTTTAATGACACCATGCGCTCCAGTTTCAGCAAAAAATTTACACCAAGCTTCAGCAAAAGTCTTTGAGTACTTGTAAATGAATCATTTTAGGAGTGGTCTGTACATACACTTCAGTGGAAGGAATAACTCATTTACACACAAATGCACACCCATTTGTGTGTAATTTTTAGTAATAAAATACAGTAAAATGTAGGGGCGATCACCAATAATTTTTACAATTCAATAATTTACTGTTCATCAGCGGCGCGTCTTATTGTAGAGACGCAGACGTTTGGACGGCGACTGAGTTCAACGACTAAGCTCAACAACCTCTTTTAATTTAATTTACAGTACAGTAATAAAACTACTGGGTTTATTTTTTGATATCTCTAAGAAAGACACGCAGAAAGCCGTTTGTAAAGCGCGCAATGCCGACATTACTAGTGGGGGTGGTCCCACAGACATCCCGATCGAGCACAGAAGAGGTGAGACCCTTCAAGCACACCCACTCCGTCCAAAATAATTAATACCCTATTTTGTTAAAGGTCTACAGAGAATATAGTTTATCTTCCAGCAGTTTTAAAGCACTTGTTCTGAATGCACTGTGTTCATGCACTTCGCTCAGAATATTAAAATGTACCTGAATTCCCTTGTTTTATGAGAGAAGATATTTAATTGTATAATATTTCAGCTATCTTGCTTTTAGGCTCTTCATGAGTCGGGCCAAGAAATATATTTGCTAAATGCTAAATAAATATTTCCATAGTTATGTAACAGATTTAGTATTTTAATAATGTAATAATAATCATTTCTTTTGGTGAAGAAGAGAAACTTGGTTATCAGCCAAGTGTTTCCTCATTTTCGGGTTTGGCCAAAAAAAATCATTTCAGTGCATCCCTACTAATTATGTTACAAAATAAATCAATTTTTCTTAATAATTTAGAAGTAAAATGTGTAAAAAAAATATTGGCATTAAAAAAAAGTTGGAGAATATTTGCAGGTCTCGCATTGTTGTGGAGATTTCCGCGTAAAACAATGAGTTTGGTTCTCATAAAAACCTGTGTGTGACAGTATCTGCAAGTTCTGATCCGGACAAAACTGGAGGATTACTGTATCTTCATTTTACTTTGGATAACTTCTGGATAACTACCTGTGTTCAAAGATCCAAAATGTTCTGTTAATTTCAGTGTTTAAATAAAAAAAAATGATTTAAGACAATTGGTCACTTTTTGTATACTAGTTGTTTTCTGTATGGAGTTTGAGCTCTAAAAGATTATGCAGTACCTATTCTGTCCACTGGAGTGTTTAGAGGGAGAAAACCCTGCTTCATCAGCTGGTCCATAGTTTCCTCATCCTCAGCTCGAATTTCTGACACCATGTTACATGGAATGAGGCCAGACCGACCACGGATCTCTCCCCGATAAAACCCATCAGTGTCCTTGTCCCCATACACCTAAGAGAGTGAGAGAGAGGTTAGACAGAGCACCTAGCAGTCATTATACTAAACAAGCCCTGCTGTCAAACGTTATCTGTCTAAATCTGTTCATGTAAATCCTCAGTCGCATCAGATGAAAATAACAGTCTACAGCACTATGTGGTCCAATGGCCCTTGACCCAGAACTGTCTCAATTTTACCTTGATAATCTGTCCTTCTTTAAAAGGAAGTTCTTCATCAGCTGCATCCGGATTTGGGGACATGGAGAGGGGGTCGTAGTCAAACAGTGCTACAAAGATTCGGAATGGGTCTTCAGGCTCGGACTCATCATAGTACGGGGGAGATCGTCTGCCACGATCCCTATAACCATCTAAAACAGGGTGGAAGGAAGGCTGAGAACATAAACATTTATAGTAATACCAGTGATATCAATTGAAACTGAGTCTTTCTATCTCCTTGAAATATCTGTACTACTTCCTTGATGACTTCATGACACATGCATAAGTACTCAGTATTATGCAAATGGCCATTGGTGTAAGCAAAGCATTAATGTTATCAAGCATGGGGATGTTTAATGATACGATCAAAATATAAATGCTGAAATGAAAGGTATGATGTAAATTATGTTACATATGATCTACTGTATTTCAGAAGGTTGTTTCATAACAGGATTATAAATGGACAAAATGAAAATACAGCTATGTTTATGCCTTGAAGATATGCACACAGGTTCATAAATACACTTTTTTACTACATTGGTTCAAAGACTATGTATGTGTCATGAAGGTAATTACAGTAACCCCCCAGTTTTATGTGGATCGGCACTCACGGTTCCAGTCACATGTGGTTTTTTTTTTTGAGAACGAAACTGATCGTTTTACCCTGAAATCTTCAAAACAACGTGGAACCTGCAAATATCCTCAGCTTGTTTTGCTTTTTCCATGGCTATATGGGGTTTTTTTGGTTCTTTTTTTTCTAACTCAGAGCGCTCTCTCTCTCTCTCTCTCTCTCTCTCTCTCTCTCTCTCTCTCTCTCTCTCTCTCTCTCTCTCTCTCTCTC
>JBBJLR010000024.1:9103083-9122826 GCA_037577145.1 Brachypetersius gabonensis
AGAAAAAGATACACACACACACACACACACACACACACACACACACACACACACACACACACACACACACACACACAGTCTGGGCTACTGTTATCATGCAGTAAGTTGGACCTGGGAGAGACCAATCAGATGGGCATGATTAGTCCTGGATAAAACTGCACCTGTTTTCTCTCAATTGTACAGCACTTACTGGGCCATGCCGAAGTGGTGTGGGCAAACATGCCCGCTATGCATTCTTAAATTGAGGCAACTGCAGTCTACACAATGAAAGCTGTGCAAAGAAAGTGCTGAAATTGATTATGCTTTAACAGTTTGTGAAACGCAAATTGTTTATTGATACTCGCATTTAACGTAAGGCACCACCCTTAACTTTCACCAGCCAATCATGCACAGTCAAAGTAAAAATATGCGTGTGAGCTGAAAATGGTAAAGGGTTTAGCAGGCAACTCATGTCAGGTCAGTGCAAAGGGGTAGGAACATTCTCTAAGCAGGAAGCAAACACTTTTCTGTGGTGGGCAACCATCTTACAAATAGTGTGGTTCACTGCGTCTCAGCACAAGCCTCCATCTTGGTGCAGTCCAGTGGCTCATGCGTTTCAATTCAAGGCTCTTAATGGCATTTTGTCCCAGAACACTTCTTTCTCTCCTCTGTCTTGGCTTGCACTGACTGTGCTTGGGTAGAGTGAGGAGCTGCAACACGTACCAGAGGGAGGCCTGTGGCCCCTGTGCCTCCGCGAGGACCATGTCCTGTGCCGCGCTACACTGCCATAGTAAACATCCTCCATGACCGGAGAGAGGTTCCCCTCACTGTTACTCTCAGTGGTTATCTCTGAGGGAAACACCAATCAAAGAGCTGTTACCATGGACAAGCTATACCACTCCCCATTGCATTGGCCTAATCAGTCACCACACTCTTGTAGGTCTTGTAGGTATGCATGTGCCTCTGAATTCTCAATGAAGTATCTTTCTATTTTACTAATTCAGGGATGAATGTTCCGTTAAATGAAGCACCAAAGCTTTTAGCCTGAAGACTTTTCAGAACCACAGGAATCGATTCATGTGAACGTCTTTAAAGGGTGGACAGAACATGAACATGGTTCAGACACAAGGGTGATCAGCATTCACCGGGGAGCCCACAGAGGGTCTCACATCTTAACATTTATGATGAAATGTTGGGCAGGACATTTAATGGGGCAAAGAAACATCTGCGCCGAAACGGAGCCACGTGTCTGACCGTGAACCCACTGACCAATAGAGGGCACCATGAGAGGTTTCCTCTGGGGCTGAGGACCTCCGTGAGCTGGCCTCCGAGCTGAGTCGCGATCCAGGCGTCCTGACGATGAAGAGTTCCCTCCAACCTTAAACCAGAAAAGAAATTGCAAGACGACTCATTTTAAATCCACCAGTGGCATCTAAAATCAAGTTATACACAAAAGACCTGGCCAATATTATAATATTTCTTGTTACTGTAATACATTACATTAAAGTATTTGTCAGTATGCTTTTCTAAACATAATATGGATATGATCATTAAAGAACTTCCTGACAATTTTGATTTTGTCATAAACATATTAATGTCATCTAATCTATATTTAAGAATCCCCATCTTCTCAGAGTTCTTTAGAGTTCACACTCTTCTAAAACTTGAGAGTCCTTGGACTGATATCTTAAGTGCAATCTCTGTTTGCCAAAATAATGGTAATAAATCTTCTCCTATAATGTTAGACAAGACTGGGGAATACAGCACAATTTGTATTTTTTTTTAGCTTTTTTAGCTTATACCTCAGGTTTTTTAATAGGTTTTGGGTCAGGCAACAAAACTATCAATGTCAGAAAATGTAAGACTCTAAATACATTCAGCTATTTTTGTTTGGTTTTGAAAGTATATTTTGGATTGCTGTCCTGCTGATTGATCCAGTTTCAGTTTTTCATTCAAAATGTCCTGCTACTTGATGCCATGTATCCTAACAATCCATGTGACTATAGAAGAAAAACTTTTCCTTCAGTTGTTAATGGAGTTCTTGCACTCTGTGTATTTTTTCCTGCATTACTGTTGTCTTGTGGTATACTTAATAGCAAGGATAAGGTTTTTTATCTGTAAAACCATCCCTCTTTTTATGCCAAACCCACATCAAAGCTACCGCAAACTCTTACTACCTCAAAGCTGTGGACACTTAAGAGTACCTTAACAGTCAGGTGGGCTTAAAACAGTGAAATACAAATGGGAACATGCTTTAGGTACATTCCATTCATGAGAATTTGTCCGGGTGCTAAAAGTGGATATGAAAAAGTTTGGAACTTTGTTTGTGTTCACTCATGAACCCACATGTGCAAGGTGTTTTTAATGCAAACCCGTAGAAGCCTGCAAAGACATTTTTCAAACAACAGTGATACTTACCTAGACCATTTTAATCATTTTTTAACCATTTTAGATCTGACTGTATAATAAGGTGTTGCCATATTCTAGAAAAAATGACCTTGATTAATTTTTTTGTATTCATAGCTGATCTGACTTCATCAATATTATGATCTGAATTCATCACATGTATCATACATAATATATTTGACATCACCTTAAGAGCATTGTGTGAGTTGCGCCGACGTCCTTCCTCCAGCTGCATCTCTGAGTACAGCTCCTCCTCATCTTCCTCCATGATGTCAGACAGGTCTGAACCCCGACTGCTCTCTGTCTGGTACTCTTCACTGTGACTGTAGTGGGACTGAGGCAAAAATACATCTGTTCAGAATTTGCCACAACACCAGCCAACGCACTACCTGAGGATTCAGCTCTGATATTTTAGTACTAGCCTCTAGCTACATCATATTAAGCAGTGCCACCCCACAGCTCCCATACCTGCCTGCCCAGTTCTGAGCCCCTGAGGAAGTCATCCACAGATGCTCCTCTTCTGCGGGACTGATAGCTTTCTTCATCTTCCTCCTCATCTGAGTTCTGAGAGTGAAAGCCCTGACTTCTCCTCTCCATCTAGATATGGAAAAATGCTTTCAGAGACTTTAATAACTACAGCAAACTACAGCATCTTCTGTGGTGTTTCGTGCTTTCTAATTATGGCCCACAATAAGTCTCTTAAAACTCACAGAAGTATCAGTGTATGCTACTACTCAAACCCTTGGAATCACTTCTCATTAAAAATGTTTGCAATGTTTACAAAAAATGCAATTTAGATAAAGCAATTTCAACAATGTAGAGTGTAGATGTAGAATGTAGATGTACCATGACAACTAAATGTTTTAACAGTTATTTTAAGTTAAACAGCTTTATGTGTGACTGTTTTATGTGTGACTTTCTAATTACAATTATAGTTGCCTTTATATGATTATGATTGTTGGTTATTATATTCTGGCCCCCAAAAAGTATATAGACATTTTAACTATTTAACCACTCACTAACTTCAATAAAAGTTCTTGATGTTATTTAATTAAATATCTAACAAAAGTGATTCAGAGATAAACATTTTTAGTATACTGTGTGATTATCTGCCTCAAGATTTGATAGTGTATCATTTTGAAATGAGAGACATTCTTGATGTTCATCTTCTCACAATGTTTTTATGCTAAACAACACTGTTCCTGATTCTGCCTTCATCTTCAATTCTTCAGTATTATACTATAATGTGAAACCAGAGAATCATAATCATTTTAGATCGTATCTGTAACCAAACACCTTATATATTATTCAGAACATTGATTCCAACTCTGAAAACTAACCCGTCCACTTTCTGCAGCCACTCGTTGGGCAGCCTCCCGGGCAATGGCCTTGGCCATGTTGTCAGGGATGAGTGTGCCTCTGGGCTGGGGGAGAATTCTCTGGGGAGATGGCGAGCGCCGGTTGGGGCAAGGCGGGGCCTCCAGGTAGTGTCCATGAGGCAGGGCAGGAGGCAGGGCAGGAGGCAAGCCAGAAGGAGAACAGACAGACTCCCATGGTTGAGGTGGACCAGTTGCAGGATGAAGCATGCCTGGCCCCTGCTCTTTGGTTTCCAGCTCTCTGGCACTTAGTGGTCTCTGGGGCTGTGGAAGAGACAGCTGTGGAATATGGGGTTGCGGCATTGGAATGGTGGGCTGGGGGATTGGAATAGTGGGCTGGGGCTGGGAAAAGGGGTGAGTGGGTAGAGGCTGGAGGTGTGGAGGAGATGGTTGAGTGGGATGTGGCATGGGATGAGGCTGTAGATGAGAAGATGGCTGATTTTGGTGAATTGGGAGTGGCTGGAGATGGCCATGTGGTTGAGGTGGGCATGTGTGTGGGGGAAGAGGCTGGATTGAGGACGGAAGGGCAGGGCGTGGGGGAATGGGCTGGGGTGGTTGGTGTGGAAGAGAGGCCTGAATGTGGTGAGGCGGTGGGAGGGCCTGAAGGGGAGGCACAAGCAGGTTACTAGGAATGACAGCAACATGGGAGTCCTGCGATTCCCCTTGTGCTGATAAGGTCCTGACCACCACCTCATGAGCCTCCAAACACGTGAGACGGTTCAGCTCCACAGTTGTAAAATCTGCCATTGGGTACAACACCTCAGCAATCTAAAAAAAATAATAAATCTCAAACTGTTTATCAGAATATAATTACTAATATCAGATCTAAACTTTACATATTATCCAACAATACAGCTATTGGTTCCTACAAATATATATATATACTGGCAGTGTCTTTTCAAAGAGTTCAGAATGTACTTCAGCGGAAGCCAGTATATATTAGGGTTCATAAACCTACCTGAAAATATCATAAATCTGCATTTATTAGGCCTTATTACAAGCATCAAACATTACAAATTCTGTAATGAGTTATCTTCCCCAACAGGGGGCAGGAGCATGTTCTAAAAAATAGGGACTTTTCAAAGGGGACTTTTTAGCTTTTAGTTTATGGTTGTCCAGACTACTGATGTGAAATGTGAATGTATTACATAAATGTAGCTGGGAATGACTATTGTGCAGTGATTCATGCTCTCACCCTCTGGCCCTTGGTGCACACTGCGTAGCCAATGACGTTTGCACCATTGGAAGTCCCCATGGGTGTTAATGGAGGGGGCTTCCAGCGGACCTGGAGAATCCCTGGGGTCTGACCACACTGGACTTGCACTTCATGGGGCGGAAGAGGTGGCCCTGGAGGGAAATTAGATAGCACAGTCAGTTTCATATCGAGCCAAACTGAACCAGTGTTGTTGGGAACAGAGTGTTCCTCCTGGTTCAGTGCATATACCAGGCAGAGGGGAAATATTTGAAATCAAGCATGCAGTAACATGGACACTCAGATGGAACAGTACATCTTTACTACTAAAAGACTGTGCATGAATGTGAACTTCACAATTTACAAAGCATTTTAGGGTTTTGTTGGTGACAGAAAAAGCTATATAGGGATATTGAATAACTTAATTGACTTAATCATGGTTGGCTCATGAAATTATTAATCTGTCTAGGGTAGCATATATAACTTTAAATCTAAATTTAAATCTAAAATGCTCCAAAGCTAGGATTAGGATTATGGTACAAACCATAGTACCATAGTGCACAATGCCAAAACAATACAAAGGAAAAAAAAAAAGTCCCATCCAGTATTTAAACTGCTTACTGCACTAAAAACAACAAACTATGCAGATTGTAACAGGTAATCAAATTACTGAATACGTCAAAGGAGTGTTTGCCTATTTATAGTGCCCATATCCTACATTTTTCTTGAATTTTATTCACTTATCCACTTCGTGTCTTTATATACTAAAATAAAGACATGTAATAAAGTTACATTTTTATGAACATCTCTTTAATAAAGCTTTCTTGTTTCTATGCCTTTGAATTCAGTACTGGGGTCCTCAGGTTACGCCACAGATCTGTTCCTTCGACAGTTAATATAACCCAAATTTTAGTGCAAGTCAAAACACACCTTAGCCTATGTCACCCACCTGTCCTAACACAGTTGTAAGCTGCAGAAAAATGGTCCAGAGACAATCAGGTTTTTACATGCATAAGTCTTTAAGGTTCAGTAATAAAAACAATCTTTTTTTAAGTTTAAGGTATAAAGAAATGCTAGGAAATCATCATGCACAAATTAATTATGCATATTTCTGTGACATAAAACACACACATCATGAGTGGATTTCAGGAAATACAAGGAAAGGGGCCGTTTAAAAACTCAGCATCATGCTGTTGTATTATAGGCTCCAGCTGTGGCCAAACTACTGTCAAACTACTATATTGCATGGGCCAGTGACATGTGGTCAAAGCTGATACATGATGTTAAGTCTGACCTGCAGCCTGGGTGCAGAATTCCACCCCAGCCTCCTTTTTCTCTCGCTGCTCCAGAGGCATGTGCCAGGGTACTTGATGAGGTTTGGCCACCACTCTGACCTTGTAGACTGTGGTAGCCTTCAGGTTGGTGAAGCGAAGTTTGTAACAGCATGGTTTCACCACCGCATGCTCCACTCCATCTAAGAATACCATGTGAGAATAGTTGCTATTGCTGGGGAGCCAAGAAAGCTCTGCTGAGTCGCGCATGATGTCATCCAGACGCAGGCCTGTTGGAGCCACGGTGACGTTTCTGCCCACCAACATGGTGCAGCGCAACTCATCCGACAGGCCTCGGTCCGTCATGCTCTGTACTGACACACGGTAGGTGCAGGCAGCAAGATCCAGTTTCTCCAGCAGCAGTTTGGTCCTGCTCTGGAAAGGGACAGTGGAACGAACCTCTCCATCCACTAGAACATTGTATCCATTAATGTTACCCCAGCCCAGAGGAACAAGTGGAGGGTCCCAGGCCACTATGACACTCCTGGCAAGTTGTTTAATTAGGTTGATCTTCCTTGGGTAAGGCACAATATCATCACTCAGTTCCTCAGCATCCAGAGAACCAGTTCCATTACTGCAGGGGCCGAGTGGATCAGCACTCAGGCTGTCCAGGGAAACGCCTCCATCTATGGTGGTCAGGCTCAGACAGCCATGGTCCAACTGGCCCGGGTCCTCAGTCCCATCCACAGACAGCTTCTCCTTGTCTTGGACGAACTCCACAAAGTTGGAGGGGACCAAGCCTCGCTGGCCGTCCAGTAACTCCCCTGCAATCAGCAGAGGAGAACAAAGTTGTGACTAGACTCTACATGAACAGATGACTCACTTCAAATGCCATAGATTATGTTATATAAACTGTCTTTTATGGGAGCACGTGCCCTAGTTGATGTAATGTATTAAGTCAACGAACACTGCATGATATTCTCCTGCCACAGCTCACAGTACTGATGGTAATCACGACTGTCACAAGATGAAAGAACTTACAGCTCCAGCTCTAAATCATGCCTGCTGTAAATGTTAAGAGCTAAAAATAGAGCATATAATAAGCACAAAGGAAACCAAGAAAAAGGCGGCCTAAGTGACTCAGTGAAGATGCACTTTCAACAGTGTTTTTCACTCAGCCACCTAGCTGCAGGCAGGTGACAAATTAACAGCTCTTCCAATCTGCATCATAATCTGCTAGTGATTCATTTGGGAGAATTACATCTTTAAAATCTGTTTCACACTGAAGAATGACCTTAACTTAACATAATTATTTATATAATATGCCACCAGATTCCAGGATGTCTCAAATATTTATCTTAAGCAATTAACTGTTAGAAGTCTTGCATAATGCTACAGGTATAATCCCAACCATTCATTACCAAAATAAAACTGCGTAAATACTTTGACATGATTAAAAAAACCAGAGATCAAATGTGGATTACCTTCATAGAATCCATCATCATCCATGTCTCCATATACATAGAGATACTTCCCAGCAACAAGAGGGAGCTCAGCTTCTGGATGCTCATTGGGTCCATCATAGGGATTATAACTGAACAGAGAAAAGGGAGGAAGAATAACAATAACACAGAAAAAGAGAAGAAAAAAGAACTTAAGTATCAGCAAATAACCTAACACTAAAACTCCTGTAGCACATTTTTATCAGAAAGTTGTTTCACCTCCTGTTTTTATTTTTCTGTTAATACATAATCATTACATATTTTTCATGAAAATGTATGAATGTATGAATACCTTCCCTCTGTTTAATGTGCTAAAGCTCATTAAAATCCATAATTTGACCTTGGCTATGCTGTAAGAGTGCATTTACACTTTTTGTTCCTTGGGGGACAACAGTTGCAGTATCCTTTTTCCTGACAATTAGCAGCATGTACTATGAGATACAGCAGCATAGATACATGTTGAGCCAGATACAACATTTTTTTTACTATTGAACATCAGCATAACTAAAAACCATTCCCTTCAATGAGCTCTTACCTGTAGCGGGCAGTGCACAGCCGGACCTGTCCTGTGTATCGAGCTTTGGACCTGGGAGCTGGATTCACCTCATTATCCATCTACAGACAGAGCAGACAATGCTGGGTGATGGGTTTTTTTTATGCATGACATGTTTTCTATCCTCTAACAAGATCACTTTTCTTAGGACAAAAAATAGTATGCTATTGTTTCTGTACATGGACAGCATTTATTCTGCATATGGCATTGTTTCAGGTTGTATTGTGTAAAACAATGCATCATTATAATGTGTTTACAATACTGCCAATCATAAAATCAGTCAAAAACAAAGTACACCATTTCTTTCAAGTCACTGGGTATGTTAGCAAAAATTATGTTGTTGATTCAAAGTAGATTATCCCATGCTCGTTAGCCAAACATCTGATGTGAGGTTACTCACATGGATCTAATTGTAGAATTGGAAGTAGATTATGGGAACATAATTGTCTTTGTATGCAACTGTAAACAAACAACACAATCACGTTACCCAGAGCCATGCCCCTTGGCCAAAAACTTTCTCAGAGAGCTTTTTAAACCTGCATATTACACCACTTTAGTGTTCTGTCATGAATCTTCCTCCTGTGTGTTTTTGACTTCTCTTTTGCTGAGCTACACCTCCCATGAGTGTTACAGGCCTTGCTCCCCCTCCTGTATTCACCGGAGATTCAGTAGCCTGTCGGCGCTTTACTACCCAATGAGCCCTATCATTAAACTATCATTAAACAAGCTGCCCAGTTTCCAGAAGAAGCAGCCAAGGTCCCCTACGTCATCACTAGGCTTGGCGGACGCACCCCCAACCGGGCCGTGTCTCTTCTGCAGCAAAAGAACCCCAGCCTGAACACCAGAGAGACATTTATGGCTGCCCTACGACAAGGGTTCTGGGGCGGATACTCAAAGTGAACGACAGCATGGCAATTATTAACCCTCTCACAAGGTCAATGATCAGTGGTGGACTATGCCATCAAGTTCCGTACTCTGCCATCTCAGAGTGAGTGGCCCAGTATCGCACTCACAACAACCTTCTACCTGGGACTCCAGGAGAACCTGAAAAACGTGTGAATAAAGAGTGGGAAAACAATCTAAAGGAATTGATCGCTCTGGGCAGTGAGGTTGATGAGCAACACCAGGAAAGACAGAAAATGTGGCAAAACACAGGACTCCCCTCACTGTCCCTCACTCCCACCATTCACCTGAAATAGTAACCGTTGCAAATCGAAAAAGAAAGGAGAATGTCCCAAGGATTTGTACTGTGGCAGGAAGGGACATTTCCAAGCCGACTGCTTTGAGTGCCCAAATCATCCCACCTGGTTGGGTTTGACTCAGCTCACGAGGGAAAATGGACCTTCTGATGCAATCTTGTCATTGTGTTGTCCTGGTCAAGGGACCCCATGAGCCAAGTTAAGATATGGGGCCTTGGTGGACTGCAGGGCAGCCGTAAACCTGCTAGACTAGACCTAAGCCTGACAATTTTCCTTACTATCAATGCGACCGACCACACCCAGTCCCAGTTCTGGATGGCCGAAGACCGAAGTCTGTGACTGAATTTAAAACAGTAGGTCACTAAACCCAGTCATCAGGAGCTGTGTGAATTCTTTCACTGAGACACCCCAAGATCACCTCATCTTGGGTTATCCTTAGCTTGCTACTCATCAACTTGTATTTGACTGGGCTAACGGTGTTCTTTAACAATGGAGGCCAGGATGTACTGAACATTGTCTTTTTGAAGGTTCCATGAATTCTGCATCAAAGATGGTGGCCAAGCCAGAGAAGCCACCCTCGACCCCTCTGAAGTACCATGTTCTGGCTGTACTTTTTTCCAAGTCATCTCACCATGATCAAGCCATGTCTCTGCCACCTCATCATCTATATGATTGTGCAATTGAGCTCTTACCAGGTTCTATGCTCCCCCAGGGCAGATTGTAACCCTTATCCCAACCAGACACTAAAACTACATTATAAAAATGTACTTATTCGGATGCTGCATCCTTCTTTTTCATGGGGGGGAAAAGGACAGTGGTCTGAGCCCCAGCATTGACTATCAAAAGCTCAATCAAATAACTGCCAAAACCAAACATCCATTACCTTTTCTCAATATTGCCTGTGAACGGTTGGCCGGGGCCACTATCTTCACCAAGCTGGGTTTACACAATGCACACCATCTGGTACAAATAAGAGAGGGGAATGAATGGAAGACAGGCTTCATAACTCCTAGAGGCAAATACCTGGCAATGTCGTTCAGACTTTCAAACTTTCCCACTGTATTCCAAGTGCTGGTGAATGATGTTCTCCAGGACTTCTTAGACCCCTTTGTGTTTGTATATCTCCAGCTGATGGGTCAGGTCCTTCGGGGATTGTTGGAAAACCGACTCTATGTGAAACTGTGAATTTCACACAACCCAAACCTCCTTTCTTGAGATGACTCATGATGGCTGAAAGAAACTACGATGTGTGTAGCGGGAAAGAGTGGTGCCATTGGCTCGAGGGGGCTCAACATTTGTTAATAGAATTGGAATGATCACAAGAGTCTAGAATACATTCGAGAAGCTCACTGTCTAAACCCATGGCAAGCACGCTGGGCAAGCAACTGTTTCTTTACCTTGTCATACCACCCTGCTTTACAAGAACGGCAATCCGCTCCCGGTAATTCTCAGATGAACAAACAGACCCAGCCCCAGAGATGATTCTTCCCGCATCCTGTGTTGTAGCCCCAGCAAGGTGGACCCTCCTGAATGATGCACATGGAACACATGGAACCTCCCTGGTATCCCAGATGGCTTGGAATACGTCCCCTCCAATCCCCGCTCCTAAGTGCTTCAGTGGGCACACAATGCCAGTTTAGCAGGCCACGCTGGCCAAGCCCAAACTTTGGAAAACGTCAGGAGATATTTCTGGTGGCCCAACATCCAGGACGATAACGCAGAGTATGTGGCCACCTGTGTCATCTATGCAGCCTCATCCTGAAGGCCTTATACTGTCCCTGCCTATATCACTGAGACTCTAGTCCCATGTCTAAGTGGACTTTGTGTCAGGATTATCCCCATCTGACGGAAATATTGTAGTTTTGGTCCTAGTTGATCGTTTCACCAAAACTGCATATTTTGTTCCACTACCCCAGCTACCCTCAGCCCCTCAAACAGCAGACATAGAATTAAGAGAAGTGGTTAAACATCAAGCGCCTCTCGTGGGCATACAATCCAACCGAGGACCCCAGTTCATCGCTCATTTCTGGAAACAACTGGGGGTCTCAGTTCCGTACTCCCTGCACATGAGTCCTGTATTACAGCTATCCCTACTTCGTAAGGAACTTAAGTCCCAATTGTTTCCCCCCACCCCCAACCACGGAAGATCAATGATACTCCCACCAACACCATTCGCCCACGAGGTCATAGGTTGGAATATCTGGTGGATTGGAAGTGATATAGACCCGAGGAACAGTCCTGGAGACCCGCAGGCATTATCTCCCAGTAATTTTCATTTCTCAGAACTGAAGCACATCTTCAGGCATATACACAAGTTTAAGCACCCCTAGTTTAACTTAATGTTTTGGTCAAGTTAACACATCCTTTAAGAGACGTTCCATACCTCTAGACCATGCTGTGTCTCCCTTGATAATGGGCCACACCAGTTTGTTCACCACTTTGTTATTATAACTGATGTATTTAATGCTCTTAATTTATATTATATTTGTCACTCACTAACTTTCTGTAACCACTTAATCTTCCCTAGGGTCACAGGCACAGAGACAGGGAGCATATCCCGGGGCCAATGGGAACCAGGTAAATAGTATACAGTAGCCCACCGCTTTCACATGGATCAGCAGTCATGGTTTCAGTCCATCACGATTTTCAAACCTCCCGGCTTTGAGTACAGTTGACTGTGATGTCCAGGCCTTGTGCCTGGTAACCAGGGCAATCAGACACCTGAATAGAATGAAACTCCACACAAGGCCTGGACGTCACAGTCAGCTGTACTCAGAACCAGGAGGTTTAAGAGTAGCCAATCCGAGAATTTATTTATTTCTCCTTGTGGCTGATTGGCTGCTGTCCTGTGACACTGCAGGCCAGAATTTCCCCTGCGGAGCATCTCGAGTGTTGTCGTGTTTTTCGTTTTGTTCTTCTTAAAGCCCTGTATTTTTATCACTGTAAATTAAATTAATTTATTACTGTATTTACCTCACTTATACCAAATTAATCAACAGCACATACCAAAGAAAATGCTTGTGCAAGTACAGTCTATACAGGGGTAACGTCGGTATTCAGCGTAAACTGTACAGTTCCAATATAGGTTTACCTTTACATTTTCTTTAATGCCAATGAGTTTTTAAATGAAAAGTGTTTTGGAGGCATATTTGGGGACATATTTAGGGTTTACACTACAAAAATATGCATTTTTAGCCATTTTTTAACCACATCACAACAACACGGTTTTTCACTATATAGTACATGGGTGCTCTTGTAAAATAACCATCACAAAAACCAGGAGGTTACTATACTTGTTACTTATTTAAACCCTGTTACAATTGCTGTCACTTTAAATACATCAGTGTGTATTACATTTCTATATAGCCTGGTGCATTGATCTCTCTTGGCTGCAGGGAGAAAAGACAGCTACAAAACTGCCTCAGACCTGTTCAATGTGCCACATGTATAGAAGAGAACCAAGAGGACAGAAAATCACTAAAAGTCCACCAAATGCAGTTAGCACAAAGTGACATGTACAACTCCCCCCCTCTGTTACTCAGCATTACTTTTTATAATGTGTGCATGTGTCTCTGTAACAGGTCAACTGAATTGTTTATTCTGAGCCTGAAGTGTGCAGTATCAGTGCACAGGTAAAGTTGATAGACAAACCTTTGAGGGGCTTGTTGGAAGGGGGCTCCTGGAGAGGCTGTGAGTGTGGACAGTGGGTTTTGTGACCAGCAACTCGAGCCTGTCTCTGCTGACCTGCAGTGGCTGGAGGAGCTCAGAGATTAACGAAGAGCCTGCAGATCTCTCATCACCTGCACAACATAGAGTTACACACCCAACCACCATCACCTGTCAATCATTGCCTGCCCTCGGTGGCACAGTCATTTTTATTTAAGGATATGGTGAGCAGGGGCATTAAAGCACCTGCATATCACCCTCAGAGAGCTGCTGAATGTTCGACTAATGGAAGAGATTATGCTTCCCTCAGACACATCACTCAAACAAAGAGGAAATGCACTGAAACTAATTTCATTCATTTAGAGAGGATCATAAATCATGTAGACAGGAATCAACCTACTATTGTGAGAGAAATATCATGCTGCAGCTCCTACTGTGCTTTATACATTCATTTTAATCTCACAACAGTTTGCACTTTTTATAAATGACATAACACTGTTGTAAACGATTGGGGGCTCTTAGCTTTTTGCTGAAAATGATTGTGGTTTCTTGCAATATCCGATTGCATACAAGAATAAGGAACAGAAATATGGTGTAATTCTTTTTTAGGTTTGTACGTATTGGGGGAAATAAGCTCACAGGCATGTTTCATACAATGTTCCTTATCAACTGTTTTTTCCGCCAACACAGCCAACATGACAAAGCAAGCTGCTGCACAGTACATGGAGTGAAATTTAAAAAAACGACTTAGATCTTGAGGGGTTGCACTGAGAAAGAAGAAACATTCAACCAATTTAAATTGTATGTGGTAAGCTGTTCCATTAAATCATCTTTAAAAACTTTATCAAAGAATGACAATGTTCAATGTTATAGGCTGTTGCTCTTGTAATTCCTATGTGTTTTTTTGGTGTGTCAATTATTGTTATAAAAACAACCTTTCAGCTATTCTTATAGACAAATAAGAATTATAATTATAAGAGGTTGTGTTTTTCTCCACACATATTCTGGTGCATGATTATAACAGGATCTCAAGGTTTTGAACTGTGTTTCCTTCTTCTAGGATGAAACAGTCTTGTTGGAAATCCTGTACATTTCTATGGTTCTACTCTTTTAAGTGAACAGATGGCACAAAGATCAAACCAGGCTTATCTTGGGGAAAGCAATATCATACACATAAATAATAATGTGTCAGTACTCCTTGGAAATGCCACACCAAGCTACTGTAATACTTATGCCAGCTGGGGTCAAATGAGTTTCATTATGTATGAAAGAGAAAACTGTCTGGGCTCACCTTTCCCAGAATGGCTGTGCACGTCGTTCAGAATGTGGCAGAGTGCTTTCTGTGGCGAGTGCTGAAGATCATAAGACGTTAATTCTGCAGTGTCTGACTTCAGGTGAAATTTCCCCAGGTCTTTTGACAAAATATTACACTTAGCGTTCGGAGACCGCCATTTCTGTTCCAAGTTGTGAACTTTGGCCTTTTGAGGGTTTGGAGAAGCAGAGGAAGCATAAGGAAGATGGGCCAGATCAGAAAAACACTGACACTTATTTCTATTAATTATTACTTATGAATTATTGCACTCATGTAAAGCAGAATGTAAGTATTTTCAGACTGCAACGCTAATTCTATTAATTTGTGCAAATAAGGACTTAAGCCTTATCTGTCACAAATAGAGCCAATTACTGATTGCAATCCCAAATGAGCCGTGAATTTTCTGCAGAAGCAACTCAAAGAAACTGCTTTAATGCAGGCAATGATGGCTGCATATCAGTGCTCTTAAGTAACAATGCCACATGTGGCACAGACATAACAGGCTTATAATACCCCCAACAATATATAAATATAGTTGAGGGGGTTTTAAGCAGGGTTTGACATAACTTTTTGCTGTAGTACATAATTGTTTGCTGTAGTAATGTGTACCTACATAATGAATTGGTTTCATCTTACTATGGGCACTAGAACCCACCCCACCGGGCGGTCCCCCGTTTGTGCATGCATATATAGATTTTCTTTTAACTTTACTTTTGAACTGTGCCAAATGGTGCTGAATGTGCAAACTGACTTTTAACCTAAATTAAATTACAGTTCTAGTCACCCACAGGGATTATTTGACACCAAAAATTTTTTTATCAACATTCTAATATGATGTGTGTGTCAGGTGCCAGGAAAGCCCGATGACCAGTTCAGCACTGCGTGGAACAGCGGCAGATCACTTCTCTCTGAACTAGCAAACAGGTCTCGTATCGGGCGGGCTATGAAGTCAAGAGGGCGGGGGGAGGCATGCAGTGACAGAAGCGCTGAGATCAGACCTGCTCTGACTGAATTTTGATTGGTGCAGAAGCGAGGTTCCGCAGACCGGCAGGAACCAGTCATAGTTTTTCTTTTTAAGGATTTCTTTTCCTGAGTGGTGCTACTTAGAGATCCAGTATGAAGTTACTCAAATTATTTACGCATTTGCGCAGCGAAGACTGTTGCATCAAGTACGCCAATTCTTGCTTGCGTATCGCTTATGTCAATCCCTGGTTAAAAGCCTGTGTGTGTTTTGTGTGTGTGTGTGTGTTAAAATTCCATAATCTAGATAAGAAACAAACATTTACCAGTCCTGTGATTCTGCTAACAAGCCAAACCGATTAGAGTACACTAGTTAATAACCAGGGGTTAGTGTTCATTTTGCCCAGCAATTAATAACTGGCCTCTTTCTAGCTGCTGAACTTTTTAATCATACAATACACATAATTCCAGAATTATAGGTTTAAAGGGCCCATATCCTACATTTTGGATTTATTTATTCACTGTTTATTTGTACATGACCACTTTCTAATCTAACCAGTCCAGAATAATACAGTCTAAACAGCTAAACAGCTGTATGTTGGAATAACAGGATATATGTAAATGCTTTTGGTTTTGTGATGTCACAAAAACAGTTAATTCAAAACATGCTGTATTTGCAGCTTAATTTCCCAATTTGGACAGTTCGATGAGAGAAGTGAATGGTATGTTTTAAAACTTTAACATTGTAAAGAACTGCATTAGACTCTTTGGGTTTCCATGATATGGAGTGGCATTTGGCTTCTGAATTGAGCAGGAAAAGAGATGATTTTTGTCAAAACAAAAATAAAGTCATGAGGGAATTTTTAGGGTCTCTACATGAAAAGGCATATACCTGCATTCTGTCCGTATGGTTCTGTTTAAGCACAAAAGGAAAAATATAAATCAGAATGGCAGTGGTCAGAAATTAAATCTCTAATGCAAACTAAACACAAAATCTACAGTGAAAAAACAATGTAATGAACTGATTTAAATGTGTACACTTTGTTCTTGAGTTTTACTTTTGCAAATTATTGTGCAACCATAATATATTTTATTTGCATGGAAATTTATGTGCACAACTGAATGAAATAAGTTCAATACATCATTTTTTGTGGGAGAAAAAAATTGACACACAGAAAACAACCCAAATCTTCAAAGAAACTCAATGCAAATGGGAGGGTGTTCATGAGTAGGGGCCATCATATGTGCTAAGTTCTATTTTCAGTTTAGGTCCCTTTGGCTTGTAAATTGTTTGTTTTGTCTCATTTCACAAAAGCACTTCCTACAGCTCCACACCTAGATTTTCACAGCTAAAAATGTCTGTCAGGGAGAAACTCAGCTATTAGTATTTTCATCTGAATGGGTGATCTTTATTTTTTCTTCTCCAATAGGCTTTATTGACCAGGTCAGCTGAAATAAGAATGGTCAGAGAATGGAGAATGGACACGGCTTACCTCTAGCAAGTGGACTGTTCCCTCATGCTCTTTATCAGCCTCAACCTGAGCCTAAAGACAAGACATATTCGTCAGGAGACATGTTGCTTATCTTTATTGTTCACTTCCAAAATTGCATCTTTGGATCAATGCCACAGAAGACCAACATTTGGCTTCCTGTAGAACCTTTCAATGAATGGTTCTTAAAAAACTATATATTCTAAATGAAATACAGGAATGTGAAGAACCAGTTTGCTACCGATTAAAGCTATTTTCCAGAACCGTATATTCAACCTTAATATATTAAGAGTGTAATTGGGGGGATAGTTATCTGGACCAGTACATTGCATCTTCTTGAATGAAACTGGATGCAATTCTCCCTTAAAGATTTCAGTTGTAATCTTTATTTTTAGCATGTGCATAATGCTACCTGTGCCCTAGAAATGAGAAATTAGACCTCAGATTTAATGGAATCAGTCATCCTTAATCAGTATTAATGTTTCACAATTTTAATCTCTGATTCTGATTCATCTACAGCAAAATCTAACAAAAGGCAGAACCATACAGTATCAGTCAGACCAACAGAAACATTAGTTTAATAAAATTAAGGTATGAGTCAGAGCCTAAATCTCTTGAACCGATCCAACCCTCATGCCCACCACAGCAGAATTTGTACAAAATTATAAAGTGTACTGTATGTTCAAGTGTATGTAACATGACACAAATAGTGTGTAAGATCATTCAGGTGTTTCTAAATGTTCATATGAATGCACGTATCCTGTGTAGGTGCATTTGTGTGGTAAGGATGAAGACGAGAAGTAGTGCTGTGTCTGCTGTCTACCCTAATAGCTTTGTTTTCCTGTCACAGCTCCTCTTTGAAGACCACACAGACACAAAAGAAAACCAACACTTCTCTGAGGGCCAAACTACAGTAGGCACTTCTGTGATAGCTTTTTATCTATAACCAAACTTCTTAATATCTCCGCATCTCTCTAGCAGTGGCCATGGACACACAAGAACACGATGTTCTCTCACAGGCTGAAGGAAAACTGATCGTTGTTGTGTGGTACAATCCATGCAATCCATCATTTAGCTTATACTGCAGTTACTGTACATACAGTACAGTAGCCTGTATTAGAGGTCCCTCTGCACTTTTTTCTTCAATATTACTCTTGATTCGCTGCTGTGATTTAGTTTTGTTAAGATGCAATTTTTGTTTGTTACAATTGTACATACGTTTTGATATGGTTTTATTGAGACATTTCCATACATTTCCATGTGTATAGAGGAAAATAGTTTTCTGGCAAGGTGTCCGCATTCCTCCCTTTTAAAATCTAATGGATCACTAGCAGCATTACAGGTTTCACGCTAAAAGTGCTAGTTAATCTAAGAAGATTTACAGAGAACAAATATTTTATTCTCCTACATTTTTTGTCAATCCATTTTATCATGCCCACTTACCATGAAGGTGTACTTTGTAGTTAATCAGTTTCTCTGCATCATTTTTTAGCCTGCTTTACACAATACATCAGTAGTCAGGATGCCCACAGGACCACCACTGCAGTGTTTGAAAACTCAATTAACAATGTGTGGATGTGTCTTTGTTTCTGTGTGTGTTCCTTACCTTTTGCAGAAGTTGGATCTCCTGCTGTTTGGAGCTGAGTACAGCCAGGGCCAGCTCATGCTCTGCCTCCAGCTGCTGCTTCTGCTCTGCAGCCTCTTGCATATGCTGAGACAGAAAGAGAGAGAGACAGAGAGAAAGACAGAAATGGAGAGAGAGAAGCAGAGAGAGAAAGAGAGAGATGGAGCAAGTGAGCCAGGGTGATTTTTTGCAAAGAGGCACAAAAACTCCTTATCCTGCATAGATGAATGCTGCAGCAGAGCATTTATCATTGTCATAACTTGCTGATTTCTGACCAAGCATGGGATTAAAAAGTTTGTAAAATTCTATTCCAATAAAAAATGCGCATTCGGCACAACTGTGACAATAACAAGATATAACACTGATGCATACTGAGTAAACGAATAGTTAATTTCATTCAGTGAGGGTGCAGAATAAGAAGACAAGTGCAATATTAGCTAATTGTAAATGCAAAATCTCAGCAAATGCTATGGTCTCTGCGGAATCAGGTTTCATCTAGGCTTGTCACAATACTGAAATTTCAAACTCGATAATAATACTAAGTAGGGGTGGGTGATATACCGGTAGACACGACATACCGGTAGAAATTTGTCTACCGATAGAGATTTTGGTCTATCATCTTAACCGCGGTTGAGATCACGTGACGTTGCACGTTAGGTACCGTAATATCCAGACTATAAGGCGCACCTCAATATAAGCCGCACCAGGTAAATTTGGGGGAAAATACAGATTTTTCCATATATAAGCCGCACCTGACTATAAGCCGCAGGTGTTTTAATGTTTAATTACCGAATTATAAGAGCTCCTGCTAGCACGGAGGAGATTGTCGGGACAGAGGTGACTACTTGGAAACGCAAAGCATCCCATTCATTAACATTTGAATCACAATAAATCTTTCAATCAATCAATCAAAGTTTCACATCTCTGACATGTCTCTCTTACTGCACTTGGGCTCACTTGGTTTGTTTTGCTCTCAAAACCTGCCGTGAACTGTCTGTCTGGCTCTTGCACTTCCTTGATAGGGCGCCCCTGGTGGCCGTTAGCTGTAAAAATCCATAGATAAGCCGCACCGTTGTATAAGCAGCAGGGTCCAAAGCACGTAAAAAACAGTATGGTTGTTTTTTACTTAAAGTAACGCTGCAATTCACAGTTTAAATAAAATTACATTATATAAAACAGTTTCTTTGTGTTTGAATTTTTATTTATGCATTTC
>JBBJLR010000024.1:9122926-9140600 GCA_037577145.1 Brachypetersius gabonensis
AGAGAGAGAGGTTGTGTGTGTGTGTGTGTGTGTGTGTGTGTGTGTGTGTGTGTGTGTGTGTCATTTCTCTCTCCCTGGAACTATACATTATTGGCAATGTGTCTCAATTTTGTCCACTCTATATTTGTCTATTATATTTATGTATATTTATCTCGTTTTTGTCTAGTGATAAATGTTCATTGACGACGATATTTAGTCATAATGTTCATTGAGAAAGCGACACTAGATGAGTCTTTATAAAATTTCGCTGCGCTTGGTTGTTTCCCTTCAGAGTTATGGGGCTGTCTTGTAAACACTGGGTCTTCTGTTGAAAATTGTTGTAGTCTGACAGCTGCAATGTTGGCATTTAAGTATCAATACCAGTGCTAATTGGTATTAAACTCGATACTACATTTTAGTATCGATTAGTGTCTGAGAATCGATTTTTTTAACAACACTAGTTTCATCAGATCATCTTCCTCTCTTTCCAGAACAGGGTAAAACTGGACGGTTAGTGGAGTTGGAGCGCAGTACATCAAATGTGTTGTAAGACTTAGATGCATAAAGCTGCTTAAAAGGTCTGACTTATCCATCTTTTTCCCCTCTCTGAGAGAAGCAAAGCCTCTTTTCTACCCTTTGAATTTCTTGGAGGTGTCCAGGACACACACAGTGGTTTGCATAATCACTAAGGGGCTTTGGCTGCACTCTTGCTGAGGAGTGACTCATGATCCACAGTGTTCAGGAACAGTTGCACTTGCTTCGTCAGTTTAACTGCATAGCTAGTTAAGCATATGCAGTGAAAAACATACTCCACTGTTTTTAACTGTTGGTATATTTAGTATTATAAAGACTAAATACTACAATATTATATAGAGAGTTTTAATATTAGCCCTAATTAATGACATGAGAATTAATTAATCGATTAAACTAGCAAACCCCTGAAAAGATCCTGCATACTTCAGATGACAGACTGCATAGGTGTGAGAAGATATTTGAGGAGAAATGCTTGAACACGTCATTGCTCAATTTCCTTTCCCCTAGACCCTTCTCTAGGCTGAATTAATTCTATATGCTATCAACAGCTACTATACAGTAACCCCCTACTTAATTGCAGATCAGCAGTCGTGGTTTCAGTCCAATGCAGATTTTTTTTGAGAACCAAAACTGCAGACATCCTACTGCAAGACAGTGTAAACTGTACAGTACGGATACAAGTTTACCTTTACTGTATTAAGTGTATTAATGTATTAAGCTGTGTTTAAAATTAAATTTAAGTTGTCTTTTAGGAGCATATTTAGGGTTTATACTATAAAAATTTACATTTTTAGGCATTTTTTACAACATCACAACACCGGTTTTTCACTATACGCAATTGCTCTTGGAACATAACCCCCTAAGTGGTTATAAAAATAACAGTTTATATCATGTAGTGTCAATATCCAACTAGAAAACTGTGAGGAAAAAAAACCTTTTACATGCACGATAGAAAGATTGAATACTTCTGTAAATGCGAAAGTGAAGACTGAAGGTTTTCTACCTTTAGGACGTTCTCAAGGTTTTCCAGTTTATCCTGGAGCTCAGTCTTTTCCTGCCTTGCCAAATCTCTCTCCTGGCTCACAGAATCAAACGTCTCTCTGAGTTGCTCATAGTCTGACTTCACCTTCAAAGAAAAGAAAGGGAGAGAGAGAGAGAGGAGAGTAATTGAAACTAGAGGAATTCTCCACACACTTCTTATTAAGTATTTTTTTAAATAAATTCAGAATTAAGTTCTGTTCCTCTGAGGCACACAAATTCTGATCTTATTTGCTTATGTGACCTTTTTAGTGGTGAATCAGAGAAAGGTCAGGTGGAGAGCTTGAATTTATTCCATGGTGTGGAGTCAGAAACAATTGTGACAAGCTGTTGAGACTTTTTTTCATTCTTATTTCATGTATCATAGAAAAATACCGTAACAGCAGGAAGTCAGTGCACAGATTCACAGTCAGTGGGTTCAATGCATTATTTTTCTCATAAAAGTTTATTAATATTTCTTAAAATTTTCTTTCATTTTAGGTGAAATTAACACCCTGAAGAAATGTGTGCTTCTTGAACCAAAAACTGATAACTAGCTACTAGACAGTTGCTATTTGTACACAAGAACAATGTTTAGTGACACAATGTTGACATTAACACAACTACTTGCTTTCACGTTTTCAGTTTGTTGTACTTGTAAAAACAAGGCTGGTATTACCAGAAATGTCTTGGGCAAAGACTGCCTTGCTACTTGTAAACCCTCTTAATTACAGTGACGTTAGAGTAACAATGGTAAACACACTGAATGCAGTGGTTAAATTAGGGTTCATTTTGTGGTTTCAGGCTTGCCATGGGAGCATGTGCGCATGTGAAAGAGAATCATAATTTACAATCAGCTTCTTCTATATCCACTGATGCAAAATAGCAAAGGTCTGAGTATCCTGGCCCAATATAGCCCTTGACTGTATATCCAAAGTATGCAGAGAGCCCATTTATTCAGCTGCCTTAAGGCGCATCCATTGCTGACAAATATGTTTAAAAACAGGTTTTCATATAATCTTCATTGAAAAGCACTGCCAGTATAAAAGGAGACGCTGGAGCTTTTCATGAATGGCAGTCCTGAGAACCCCATTCCCCACTTAGAGAAGGCACCATTACTGCAGGAAAAGGGGCCCTAATTTCCTACTAATATACTTCATTTCAGAGGAAAAATGAGCTAAACAGGTGTCTTCAGATCAATGAAAATCTTAAAAGGCACCACAAAAGGTTATTTCAGTGATGCCACAGAAGAACCACTTGGTTCCTAAAAATTCATGTTTGATGAAGAGATTTTGGAGCATGTAAACATATTAAAGGTTTAAAGCTATTTACTTATTGTATAGGTTCTATACCAGTTTACCTAGAACATTTTTCTAAGCTTTAAAATCAATCCAATGAAATCTATTTTAGGGAACCAAAACTGGTTCTCCAATGACATCAGTCAAACCCTTGTACCACCTTTATTTTACCGTCACAGGTTTATGCCATTACCACAGTGAAATACAGAACAATCACATAAACTCAGACTAAATGTATTCTTTCAACTCTTGTCTGATTTATGTCCTTAATTATAGATTTAGCACTACCATCAAAAAGTTTCCCCTGATCCCTGTTGTAAGTCAGGCTCTGGAGCAGCATCATTTAGAGTGGGCATGTACTCCCTTTCATTTATTGGCATATATTTCATCAAAGTAGGCCAGGCAGAATGGAAGGACTTATTCACATCCCATATCGATTTGAGAGTAGAAGACAAGGAAATGCCCAGGTTGGTGTCAGAGTGCGTGACAAACATAGATATCCTTCCTCAGGATATTAACCCACTCTGCTCAACCTCGTTAACACCTCATGTGCAGCAAAACAAGCCTTTGATCGTGGAGAGGCTGGGCAGCGGGCACCTCTCCTGGGTGCCACTACCTGATTAAACAGAAAGCTTTTTATCTCAGGCGTTCGTCTAGGGTGGGGACAGATGGTTCCTTTTTGCTGGGCAAGGAAAGTGGTAAAGCAGGCCGGGAGTTGTGTCGAGAGAGAGAGAGAGAGAGAGAGAGAGAGAGAGAGAGAGAGAGAGAGAGAGAGACAGCCAAGCTGTGTGCCCAGGCCGCTTGGCAAATGCACCAGTGAAAATGACACCATTAGCAGCAGACGTCCCAGTCTGCCACTCTCAGCAGTGCTACACTAGGACCATATCCACTCCCTCAGTGGGAAACACTTAACCCAAGCTGGGATCAGTGACAGCAAAGGTTCTGATACTGTTGTTAGGGTGTCACCAAACCAACCACAAATAGTTCCTACAGATGCATAGACTAAATGTACATTTCAAGGGAAAACTTTAATTGGTTTAGAGCTCTATAATTAGTATAAAAGATTTCTTTAACTTTAAAAGAGTCTTCAGACAAACAGGCTTCTTTAAAGGGCCATGCACTGAAATGGGAATCAAGTCGATCAAAAGTGTCTATTTTGATAATGCACACTTCCAGCACTGATTACTTTAGATACAAATGCATATGAGCTGCATTTCAATCACAGCTGAACTGAGGCGAGACTTTTCAAATCAGGCAAGGATCCTAGTGGTTATTGATAGGGTCATGGTGTGTGATTGCATCAGTCTAATGCAGTAGAAGCTGAGAAGAATCATACAGCAACATGTCTCAGGGAGTACAGACTAATAACCAGCCACTGATACAATGATTTGAGCTATCAGCTCTTACCTGCTCATACTGCACTGCCTTCAGGCTGTGGCTGAACAACTCAAGGTTGAGGCGGTTCCTCTCCTGTACAATACCTTGTAGCTCATTCTTCTGTCAGACAGAAAAAGGAAAACATCATGTTAAAACAGAAAAACAGAATAAATTTTATGTGTATGAGCAAGGGTACTGATAAGGACATCATACATATGGGCAAACACGTTAGATGACCATATGGCCTTGACTTGCTCGGTAGACAGCACAAATAGGGATTAAGTGGTCCCCCTCACGATCGAATCTTCATTATTTTGTTTGTATTAAAATATAGGCACTCTTGAAAAGAAAAAGAATTTGAAAGTTCTTGGCTTGAATATCCAGTTCTTTGAAAAAACAGTATTCATTCAACACATTTTTTGCCCTAAAATCCATTACTGGTATATGTCAGTTTATCTGTTTTTATTACAAATATATATCACAATGTTTAAACATTATGTTTAAAATAGGGGGGGAAAAAATCACATTTCACTGTTTTCCAAGAAAGTGAACTCAAACATCAAAATGTTTCATGGTACATCGATAACATAACTTTAAGCTGAAATTTACCTTCTGTTACTTTACTACAGAAGTTTTATTTAACGTTAGCTTATTTTTAATATATAGCATATGTGTTACAGTTTTATGAAAAAACATACTTAATGTTCAGTAATTAAAAACAAATGAATTTATTTTTCACAGCATTAAAATGTTTAATTATTAATACTGTAAAAAGAAAAATTGGTAAACATAAAATTGATAATAAATAAATAAATCTGACTATACTGTGGTAATAAGGACTTGTTTTAGAAAAGGTTACCAAAAATCTATTCAAATTTAAGTTTAAGTTTTAAATCTTTAAATATTATTAATTATGCAACCAGGCATCTTAATTAGGTCTGTAAGGAGTGTCCATCAAGATGAACTGTAAAGTGCATGAGATTTCAAATGTGAGGACACATGATATGATGTAATGAGACGCAACAGTACAGTTCACAGAGCGTACTGGACAATATGCTATTCTTGGCTGTCGTATTGCAAGCTTGCCGTTGATAATAATTAATAGGACACACTATAATACAGCGCGGGCTTACATCTGAAGATAAGCTTTCCTCCAGGGCTCAAATCCCTTTAGTATGCACAAGCTACAAATGAGCCCCACTTTGTCACCCTTCATTTAATGTGCCGCGAGAGCTATTAAAAGTGGCACTCTCTGCCGTCTGGCATGATGCACATCTCACACCACCTAACACACACACATACATCAGCAAATTAATCAATAGAAACATCAAGGAAAATAGCAGCATACAGTCATCACCACAAAGCAGGACTCAATTTGTTGGTAGATTACCTTTTTAATGGAGTTACGGCCATTTTCTATGCATCCTTTGCTGATTAAACATCGCTGAAAATGACATCTTAAAGCAAGTCCTTTGGCTTACAGTGAAGTTAAGAGCGTAGTCTGAACCCGAGTCTTATAGTTCATGCTAAAAGAATACGCGTAGTGAAACAACAAGAAAGTACTGCCAGTGGGTACAATTGTTTTTAACTAATCTATTGCTGTATGTGCCACTCAAAGTAACTGAAAAAATCGAATCCTTCAGAATTGATAAGAAAAGTTCCACAGTAAATCTACATCTCACTTCTAACAATTCACAATCTGCACCTGCCTTTGTGTGACAGGAGGGAGCCGTGTGGCTCTAATAGAACCAAGAGCACAGCCAAAATATTACCATGCTAAAGCATAGAAAGAGATATAGGTCTGCTGACATAAAAGGATCACAACTACCTTACAAATAATTTAAATTGTACTGGTTTGCAGGTGAAAACATAAGATAACGTTTCTGAGGAACTTGCTGTGCAGCAGTGTACGGTTATGCAATTGTTCTGAGTGCCACTCCCAGGCCAGAGGCTCTGGCTAAGCATTCTGTCCCTTCCTGACTAGTTCCAATGTCAAAGTGCATCAGGTGCCAAGTCTGCTTGTTGGCCTTTCTGTCAGAAAGACTGTCTGTCACAGCCAGCAAAGCTGCACACCAGGGCACTGAACACTACATCACCTGCAAATGGTGGCACGTATGATTCTCCCATGAGACCTCTTATATGTTATAATGCAGTTGGGACCATTTCGGCCATCATGTTTCATTTCATCAAGCCATTGCATTTTTACTTGTGCTTTTTTTTTTTTTTTACTTGTTATTTTTACTAAGTTTAGTGTAAGTAAAGTTTGCAGAGACCTTGGACCCTGGCATTTATGCCATTACACTTATCCCATATCATAGGAAAACTATCAAATGTGATGGTCGGATGGTTTCAATACATGTCACTATGTAGTATAAAATTAGATACTAAAGCATTTTTGTATGTATATATTCCTTCATTCCAGATAGTAATAACTTAAGTACTTTATACCGTACAAAATAATCACTAAAAGAACATATAGAAATATATCAATGTCAAGAAGGCTAATTCTTTTCACTAGAACACAGCTTTTCTGGTTGCATCAAAAAGCCATTTCTGTCCACATTTTTGAGGCAATTTTTCTCACACATTTGACCCATACACTCTTGCTTACATCTATAATCATCAGTCACTGCTGGAATTTGGTAAATATTACCTCATCAGTACTAGCAGTAAAGTTCACTTCTTTAGTTTTGCACTAGAGTGCCAAATATATCTAACAACTGAAGCTTAAACACCACTAATTAACATAATGTAAACAGTACTTAAAGCACATCAAGTTATCTATAGAAGTACATTTAATGGTTCCAAACTGGATGAGTGTTTCCATGCGGATGAGAATCATGCACTAAGGCGGTGAAAGAAAAGGCAGGCTGGAGAAGAGATGGGGGGCAAAGGCACATGAAGGGACTAATTCAAACTGACACCGCTGCCTGATCTTTAGCCCCAAGTTTGGCCCATGATCCTGCAGCTGCTCATGAAGGCTTTACTCAGCCTTTCACGACATTCATAGAAATAAGGCGTCTCACATGGGCTTCTACAGCTGCTTCATAGATATGTACTGGCTGTGTGGGCGTTGTTATACAAGCACAGAAATGGAACAAGGGGGAAAGAAGAGGGGGTGTGCGCTTGAGGAAAAACTGGGTGAAAAGTAGAGTGACAAGGAGCAGAAGGAGGACTTGAAGGTTTCAGGAACCTTTAGTAAAAGCGATAAAGTCACTCCCATGAAAATATTTAGACACTAGTAGTTCCGCAGCCTTCAAGTGCAGCATATCACTGCCTTATAATGCTTCTCTCTCTTCACCTGCACATTTCTTAATGGAGGTCAAGAGTCACGCCTCTCTAGGCCTTCCAACAGAAGCAAACATACTGTAAGCTGCCTGCAACCAACTGAGAATTAAACAGTGACAAAAATCACAAAATCTGTCAATATATATAGCCTCTCCCCTTGCCCTCATAGTTCTACAAATAAACCAGTACTTCCCAATCCTTATTCTGGAGTTCCCCTACCCAACATATTTTGGCACTCAAGCTATTCTAACAACTTCATCCAATAAATCAGCTAATTCCTGGCCATTCTTTAGTTGATGGTAAGATACTACAGGAAGTATTATTAGGATTTCTATAAGAATATATGGTAAAAGTGCATCTATCATATGTCTTCTCATAAACATGTTGTTACTATTCCCCTTACATGTGAACACTCATATAGTACATGTGTTTTTGCTTAACAGCACATACTCCCACACATGTCCATTAAAACATGTTTTCTCTGGGTCATGCAAGCCCATTTTTAAAAATATTTAAAAATATTTTTTAAAAATATAGCTTGCTCAGTTTTTGGCAGGTATGTGTAGATGCTTACATGCAATAGTTAAGAGCAAAACTTCACATTCCACTCATTAGTTGGTAATAAATCAACTTTAGGAGAGCAGGGACTTTAAAATCCACATGGTGACAGTAAGAACAAAAGCAAAAAAACATACATATGAATGTAAGGGCATGAAAAAAGAGCGTGCATGTGCACATAAAGAACTGATGAAGGTAAGGTCTTTCCCCACCCAGAAGATCTCCAATACTCCTTACTCCTGAGTGGACCACAGACACAGTGCATGTCTTATTTGACATTTTAATAGTGTTATTAACAAGTCAGACTATAGAAGTGAAATCTAACACAAAGTTGTGAAATCTGATGCACTGGCTCTCTGCAGTGATGACTCTCTCTGACTGAGGATTAATTAGTGTGCCCACCATGGTGCTTTGAAGCTGACTCCCAAATAGGCAAAACCTATTCATAACACTGCACCTTTGAGAATCATACAAGTGAAAAGGCATACAATGAATAACAGGACTATGGGACTAAAGATGAAAGTTTAGTGTAATATTTTAGTAAACCATTTCATAGTTGCGAGCAAATACATGAGTGGATCTCATATCTTTAACTGTGCATCCTTGCTTCCTGTTCTTGAATATTTTTTTCTTAGCTCCTCCCATTGTCTCACTTGTCCCATTTTGTCTTCTAATAGTTATGTTAGAGGCTAACCTAATGTGTAAGGTCAAGCTCCTGAAGACCTAATTAAATCTACATAGATTACACACAGATACTAGAGAGATTTTTTTGTTTCCAACCAAAACTTATATAACAAAACAATTAAATAACAACACCGCTACAGAACTTGCAGAGTTCAACAAATAAGATGATTCTATGTATTCTTCAGTCAGCCTATTAGAATAAAAAGAAAACAAAAAAAAACAAACAAAGATTCTATTTGCTCTAATAGTGTTCTGTATATCGTGCTTGTGATTGGGAGATCACACAGCATAAGCAAACAAATGTCAAATTAGAACATGCTTGCAATGTGCCCAGCAGCTGCAGATTTGCAGCTGAGGTACAGAAGCACTTCACGTAGGCATAAATGACCTAGGGTTGACTTAAGGACACTAAGGCCACAGCCGGTTTGTTCAAAATTCACAGCATGGTCAAGACAAAGCTCTGCTCGTGTTACATAACAGCGAATTCCCAGAGTGCCCTCTGCCTAGACAATCTCTGATATCAAGTTGCCATTGGCTCACAACACATTCATGCCACAGCTCTTTCCATGTCTGCTTGTAAGCTACCTCACAGCCATAAAGGGGATTAAGGGGCTAAAGTAGGTTCTCTATGATTTGTTACATTTCAATGAGCGCAATGGAAAGAAATTACACAAATGATTTATTTTTTAGAATAATGCTTAAAGATGGGATAAGACAGTGCTGGAGTGTCTGAACTTAGAGGGTACAAAGGCAGAATGACTGATTCCCTATTTTAATGAATTCTTAATGCATCTCTGCAAATATTTGATGGGGGAATAGGCTGAGAGGGAGCACTGGACTAAGGCTGCAGCTTGGGAAAGGTCAAGGGTCTTTCTGCCTGACAAGATTACAGATAGGTCTGACAAGGTGAGGTTGGCAAATACACAGTTTTCCCCCTCCAATATAGATGCAGCACTATGCAGAGGTACTGCAGTCATGGAGGAATGAAAGGTTTATGCTAGCAAAGGACATTTTTGTGGTCTTTCAAAAAGCAAAGTATCTAAAGACAATCACTGAGTTTCAGAGCAGAATATGTCCCCCAGCATCGATTTCAAAAATTGGCACCTCTATATGTTTTGAGCATGTACTAGTGTTTCTTCACATCCCACCTTACACCATCCTGTCTCTCTCAGCATGGGTCTTAGAGGCAGCAAGTGCTGCTCTGAGATGCCCAGGAACAGAGTGTGAGAGATTCTCTGCAAGCTGCCAGGACCCTCAGTCCAAGTGGGCCACAAACTGTCTCTCTACTGAGCCAGGAAGCAAATCAGCATTGCTGCTACACACACAAACATAAAAGTTTGTGTAAATAGGCTAAACATTAGAAAGAAACACTAAATTATTTCGAAATTGTATTTATAAGCACACACTCATTAGTTCCTTTAGAAGTCCTTTCTGATTCATGAGACATGCTTGAAATGCCACATGAGCCAAGATCTACCATTTTTAGAGACTTTAGCTCCAGCCTTGATCAATCCCATGTTCTCCACCCGATTATTGCCTTCACGTGTCTTTCATTCAGTGTATAAGGAATTAGATTTGTATTGGAGTTAAAACCTGCAGGAAGGTATATCTCCAAAAGCAGGAATTGTGAGCTTGGACACTTGACTTTAACAAGTAGTCTCCCATAATTTCTGTCACATGAAGCAGTATTTCTGATTTGGCCAGCAAAGTAGTTGGATTGTGGACCAGTGAATCACTATTTACTGTATCACAATGTCCTATGTTACACATGTAATCTGCACCAGGGTGTCATAAACAACTTTTGGACCAGCCAGTTGAGCATCTGCTCACTCAAGAGTGAAAGAGTATCAACCACATGATGAATATAACTTTTTTTTTTTTTTTTACCAGACAGCGATACCACATGAATTTTAAGAAAGCAAGATAGCTAAAAAATAATCCCTAATCCAATAACTACCATTGTTACCATTGTTTTTATATAAATGTTTTACCTTCAGCATTTTATATGGATTGCTTTTTCCTTCTTTGACTAATGAGTCCCTTGACTCCTCTTTATTTTTCATATGATAGGATTAAATTAATATGTTCTTGATAACCTTAACAAAAGTTCACTCTTATTGTGTTTGTAATTTTTTGTGAAGCCGTAACTTCAGGAATCAGTTTTGTGAGACAGGCAGTACTAAACATGTATTTGTTGTAAGCAAATTGATTAAACAGTAACATTTTTTAACTTTCTGTTGCTTGCTACACCTTTGGACTGTAGTGAAGCAGGGCAGTGGAGTTCTTACCCACACAAAGATCATAGGGCCCCAGATGTTTGGGGACCCCCTGCTGTCCACAAGAGTGATTAAACAAACCCTGCAATCAATAATTATATTGAAGTGGCCAAAAAATGAAGCAGGTGCTTGACACAGTTTCTAGCATCTCTAAGTTGTATGTGTGGTTGCTACTTTTCGCCCTGAGACTTCATAGTCACAGCAATTAACTCTAGATGAGGTTGTAATCGAAACTAATTTCATCATTCATTCTTATTGTGGAAATTTTGCCTGGCCAACATGGGAGGTATAATCAAACACGAAAGGAATAATTAAACATGGGAGGAATAATTAAACATTAAACGGGTATAATCAAGGAAAGTGTGAATTCTTTCTGCAGCAAGAATCACTACAAGTAAATTTTTGATTACAGAAGGATTACCTCCTTCTGTAATTTTTCTCAGTGCCACAGACACATCATGTGTGGGTCATGGAAAAGTGGGATAGGGTCCAAGGAAGATATTGAGGGGCAAAAAAGTAGTTAACAGGAGAGAGCCGATGAAATTTACCAAAGTCTGACATGCTAAGGTCTTGTTCTTCACCTCCTTCTCAAGGAGTTGACACTTCTTTCTCCTCTCATTTACTTCTGTCTCCTGTTGGAAAAAGACACAACAGTGAGGAAAAGGAAATCTGTTAAAAATGTATTATAGAGAATCCACAATAAATCAGCACAGTTTTATATGCTAAAACCCATAAAGGACTCAAGGCATGTAGCGAAATCTTTCATCAAATAGAGCTTGTTACTCAAATGCTTGATCTAAACTGTCTTCACTGTTTTCCAGACAATGGCTCTGAAAACAAATTCTACATGCATTATTCAGTCATGACCCAGATCTAAAACATTAAAAGGCTTTGCTGGATATGCCAGTGGATGCATTTTTCTTTCTTCTCTTAGCACTCCTGACACTAAGCAGATGCTATTCACTGAAAGCATCTTGCGGTCCAATGACTGCTTGCCAGTACTTTGAGCCAGTCCCAATAGAATCACCTGTGGCTCTGAGGGCCATTACTGCAAATAGCGAAATCAAAGATGGCCACATAATTCAGAGAGCAGATTTTTTAATGTTTGTGTGTGTGTGTGTGTGTGTGTGTGTGTTTATCCCTATGTTAGTTCCAAAGGTACTCATGTTAAAAGGATAATGTGATAATTTGTAGAATGAAAATTATTTAATTCAGTCACCTAGATGGTACAGTTTACCTCAATCCGCATACACATTTTCTATGAGGTTTTATGTATTGCTATTGGTTAAGTAGTGGTAAATCTGGAAAAAAAAAAAAGTTTTCGCTGAGGACTATTTTGCCTTTCAACATCCTACAACTACATTTCCGCCATAACACTTAGAATTATATTTAAGACACAAGCTTAATGTTAGATGCAACAGTTAAGCATGGCTCAGTAAAGGACAACGCTTCTGCTTCAGCAAGATACAGGTGGATGGGAAAACTTCCTCTCTTTCTCTCTCTTACTCTTTCTCTCTCTTACTCTCAGTCCTCTCTTTCATGCTCTCTTATTCTCTAGAACATGCCAAACTAATTTCTGTCACTATCTCTCTCTGTGTTTCTCTTTCACTTGCTCTCTCTTTCTCTCTCTCTTGCTTTCTCTTATCCCCTCTCTCTCTCTACTTTGATGCTGGAGCCACAGTAATCACATTTGGACAGCAGAACATACTTTTGATGCCAGGCATCAATACAGCAGTAGAACAATGCTTCAAGCATCAGACAGCATAGTTGTAATTATTCAGTATAATTACTTTCTGTAATGTAGCTTTTATAGACATCTAAAATCAGGAACTGGACTATTTAATCGGCATAATTCAGCATAATAGCTCATTCAGTTTTGTTTTATGTTAAATTGTTCACTTATCAATTCAGAATACAATCATTTGATTTTTCATCCAAAATGATCACTGAACCTATTCCTGTCCTCTTGTTTTATATGCAATTTCGAGAATGGAATAGTAGTGTTAAATCTTAAGAATCAGTTCTTATCACCAACTCTGTAAAAAATATGTGTTTTTTGTTTCTCTAGAACAGATTTCACATCAAACCACAATAAGTGACTATTTACATAAAATAAATAATTAGACAGAAATTTCAAAGAATCAGAGGAATTCCCTTTTATTATCATTGTTAGTTTTAGGTTTAGGGTTTAGTAAAAACTATGGAGAAAATATTTTAATTTTAAGGCCTTTTCACATCTTTGACTATTTCTGTTTTTACCGTGGCAAGTGTGACAGTGTTATTTAAAAAACTGTATTAATTTTAAAAAATGGCCTAACAAAATTAATTAATCAAACAATCAGGTTTAAGCTAAAATGTACTTCTCTAAAATTAGACATGAGACAATAGGTATCCACCCTAATATTAATATTGACATGTGTGGATCTGCTAGGGCTTGTGTGTATGTAAGTGTGAGAAAGAGAGAGTGAGGCATGCATGTATCTCTTTGGATACTGTATAGCAATATGAAGATATATATAGATCGGGTATATGTGCGCGTGATGAATGTTTTAACGCATCCATGCAGAGCTGAGGGCCATGGGACAGAGGCAAAGAGGGAACAGCTGTAAGCTCCAGACAAGTGGCATGGAAATAATGAGCATTTCATCTGTGTCAACATGTTCCTTAACAGAGCTCCAATAAAACTGGACAAACCTTGCACAGAAAAGCAACAATGCTGCTAGCCATCCCAGATTAAAACAGAAACACTGAGCATGGACTTGGGATATTACAAACAGGCTCTGTTTGATGGTCTCTTAGGGACGCTCATTGCAGATTTTCACTTTAGGCCTGCTAAATAACAGTAATGCATCTGGTGTATAAGGGCAGTCAGTGTGGAGCGACTTGCATGTGTGTGTGTGACGATGGGGGAGGGGAGCTCGGGGGTTGCTATAGAAACCCACTTGTCCAGGTAGAAGCTGTAGCCATGAGAAGGAGCGGCTTGACTGATGTTCCGTTTACAGGCCACTGTCAAACAAGGCTCAGTCAGGGATGACCCTTCTCCTTGGACAAGAATCAGGTTGACATATAGGACATGTAAAATTCTCTCTCTCTCTCTCTCTCTCTCTCTCTCTCTCTCTCTCTCTCTCACTCACTCTCTCTCTCTCTGTCTCACAGTAATCAAACTTTTGATGGCAGACATTAGCACCTCCCCTCCACCCAAACACCCTCAACATCACCTACAGCTAATATACACAAAGCATACTTAAATAATACGTAAAATAATTTGTTACATTAAGCTCGTTCTCCAACATGATCAAAGTGACTTTTACATAAACACCTATTGCTTCCATTGCAGAATTAACTGAATTAACTAATTAACCTATTTATGATTTATTAATCATAAAGGGTTCATGTACACTATAGCATTACTGTATCTCTATTTACATCCAAATGAAACAGGACACAAGGGCAAGATATGTCTGTGTTCATAACGCAATAGCCCAACAGGCCTCCAAACGTAATACTTCCACCACTAATACTACTACTACTACTAGTACTACTACTACTACTACTAATAATAATAATAATAAAAATAATAATAATAATAATAATAATAATAATAATAAAAAAATCACGACTAAAAGCATTGAGTGTAACAGAGAATGAATGAATGACAAACTTTTCCTGATAAAAGAGAACTGGGCTAACCAAACCTTTTAGCAATCTCCCTGTTCTATCCCATGAGTCAATAATTCTTGTAGTTATGACTGGAGGCTTTTTAAAATAAGTGGTCTGAACTAGGTCCAAAAGTAAGCCTTGCTTACTGCAAAATAATAATACTGTAAAAAAAATGGTAATACTGCAAAAGTAGTATTACCCTTAGTCTACCTCTAAAGACTTGTGTCTGTCATAACTGTCACTTTATTATGTGCTCATTTTGCACCATATTTTTATAGTTTTATAGTTTATATATTATATGTATAACTGTATTTTTGTATTTTTAAAATTGCACCTTCTATATTTAATGTTACGTGTATGCACCTGGGGTTTGAGAGTAACGTAATTTCAATTCTCTATATGTTCGGTACATATGGCAGAATTGACAATAAAGTTGACTTTGACTTTGACTTTGCCCCAGCATTAATGTAAATAAAATATTACATATAAAATAAAATATTTTGTGAAATTAAAGAAATACTTTTGGGTCATTCAATCTCAACTCATCCCGCCACATTTGAAGGATTCAGGACTTCAGGACAGGACCCAGTGACTTCTATGTGAGTTTTGATGAATGGATTTTAAATTATTTTGTAAATACAAAGAAATGCATTAAAATGTTTGGCTGTAGTAACTGGTAGTGCAATAAAAATATATCAGCTAGAGATTAAGTAAAATGGTCTGTGCCAGTGTATGTGCAAAAAAGTTTTAAGAACTGTCTTGATCTACTGAGGAATATTTAGAGTAGTCAGAGCCGTCTTTTCTTCCACATTAGAGGTATTTTAGCTGTAATCTCCAGAGTGAGAGCGTACAGGGAGACAGGCTGGGATTTCAAAATAGAAGCTTTAGTATGACTTTCTCCTTGCTGCCTGCCTTCCACCAGCTACATCTGAGTTGGCTACTGGTCAGACTGCGGCTCAACAGAAGAGAGAGAGAGGCGAAGTATAGAAGGATAGGAGGAGGAATGAGGGAGAGCTATAAAGCAGCTACTATTAACTGGGGCTTCTCTGTCTGAAAGCTCACTCGCCCACATACAGAAAGAGAAAGAGAGACAGAAGTGAACCCACTCACTTTAGTTGGTGCATAGACCAGCATGTAAAACTCTACACTCTGCCACACCCATCTCTCTCTTGTTTCCTTTCATCTTTCTATTTGCTTCTGTACAATTTGTTCTCTCTCCCTTACCTTTTCTTTCACTTTCCTTCTCTCATCACCTTCTTCCTCTTTTTTCTCTTTCCATCTCCCACTCATACCCTTTATCTCTTCTGTTCTGTCCTTCTCTCTTTATCATTTCCTGTCTTCTTCTCCTCTCCTTCTCTATTTCTCTATTCCCCCTCTGTCTCTCTTTTTTTTGTCTCACTCTTCTTGTCGCTCCTTCTTTCTTTTCCACTTCTTTTTCTTTTTTGCCCTCTCTCTCTCTCCCTCTCTCTCTCTATCTCTCTCTGTCTCTCCTCATTTCACTCTCTGTGAAACTGCTGATACCATTTTATATTTTAAGTCTGATTCCTCTGATCTCCCACATATGGTGTGTAAACATCACTGTTTTCATCACACCACCACAATGACAGATTTGTTCATGATTCTACAACCAGTCACTACCATCCATCTGCTGCATCTCTGCTTTTGAGGGTGCTGTAAATCTCCATTTTGTCTTTTTTGAAGCCACATCTGTCCGATTCAGTTGCTAAACTGCATTGCCTCAGGGGTGCGAGGGTGCTGTCTACTCTCCTCCACAACCAGCCAGTAAATCAATTTGACAAAATCATAAGAGTTAAGGTTTCTAAGAAGTGCCTGTTAGAAAGGGATTATGGTACATTCTATTCAGCCCACTAAACATTTTTCTAAGAGAAGAAAATAATTAAATAGAATAGAACAGAATACACCAGAATGAACTAGAATGAAATGGAACAGAATAGCGGAAATGGTGAGGGACAGCACAGAGAATTTCCTGCTGTTTCCCTAATTAATATCTAAGCAGATCTACACAAACATAACATTAAAAGAAGTGCAAAAACACTTGTCAGGATCAGGCAAAGTTCTAGTTCTTATCTAATATCTCTGACATTGTAGTATATTGTAGTTTCATCAAGTGCAAAGGTTTTTCATATCATATGAGGTGTGTCCATACCCAATAGTGAATATTATCATGAATATTATAAATGCATATGGTTTGCATACAGAAGGCACACCTGTTTGCCCCTGCCCTGCATCAGATCAATCAGAACATGTGGACACGGCTTAAGGAAATGGATAGACTCACTTAAGTGGAATTCCTCTGTAACCATGACAACCAAACGAATGCCATAAAGAGTCCCAGTTCACAGACTGTGAACCAGGAGCTACACATTAAACAGGATCAAACAAGATCCCTTAACACTGACACTAACACTGAAGTTATTTCAACACGATATCTAGCAAACTAGTTCTGACTTCATATAATTTCTGCTTTACTATGAAACACAAGCTGACAATGAATCAGTGAAAATAAGTACAAAGTACAAATGTAACCATGAGAATATTTTGAACAGCACAGTAAGCTAGCAACCTTAGCATTCATCCTCTCAGCCTCTTCCACTGCCAAGTCAAGAGAGAGAGAGAAAGAGAGAGAGAGACAGAGACAGAGAGAGAGAGAGAGAGAGAGAAAGAGAGAGAGACTCCAGGCTGCACACATGCTGCCTGTGCATGGTCCATCCCTTCTGCAGAAACAGATACGGAAATCCTCACAGGCAGGCTGCAGGCAGAGTGAGGGATGATAAGGGTAGAAAGATGAAGCAAGCTCATGAAGACGGGGAAATATTTACCGTCTCAGTTTGTTACTGCCACTGCATTCAGCATCCAGCCTGAGATGAGAATATTCCTTTCCTCTCTCTCTTTCTCTTTCCCCTCTTTCTGCTGCTGCTTATGCCTTGTTCCTTTGGGTGTGGAAATGTCAAGCAGCAGCAGCCTGCACTGGACCTGCGTAGT
>JBBJLR010000024.1:9158250-9182058 GCA_037577145.1 Brachypetersius gabonensis
ACACACACACACACACACACACACACACACACACACACACACACACACACACACACACACACACACACCAGAAACAGTGTGTATATATGTCTCAGTCTCTCTCTATCTCTCTCCCTCATTACCGAACACTGCTTGCTGTGTGGCCATATGGCAGAGTGGAGCACAGAAAGAGAAGGACAGAGATACAATAAAAAGAGAACGACATAAATGAGCAAAGGCCTTAAGAAACAAAACGACGTTTGGGGTGATATGTTAAATGGGTTTTGCAAAAAGTGATAAAAAAGCTTCAGAATCCTCATAGAAGAGAGACACATTGATGAAAGATCATGTATGAAGTGTGTCTAGTGTGATCCAGGTCTAATTTTAGCACAGACGGTCCATGCTATTCCCAGCACGCTGTTTATTAATAGCTTTTTATTATTAATAGCTTGCCTCCATTACATAAAACACAGAACAAGTGTAGCGTAAAGCCTTGTTTGAAAAAAGATTAGATGGAGTGTGTGATGTTCTCTTTCTCTTAGCATAGTCATTAAGACCAAATTCCAGCAGATATCACAGCAAAGAAATAAACTGACAGTTCAGGATCTCAAACTTTTTTTTTTTTTTACAAAAAGTACACTAAAATCATTACAGTTTTAAGTTTTGGCCCATGACACAATACAGTCTCAGCCTAAATACAATATTCAACACTGCAAGAAACACAATCATAGCTGTTTTTTTCTTGTGCCTCATCTGTCCAAGTTTTCCCATGTGCTTCTGTCCATATACTATTGTTGCTGTCGTCATTCCTTGTCCAGTATTATTTATAGAAATGCTAAGATTGCTGGGTTTTGTAATGTAAGCATTGTCTTACATAATGTGATGCTGATAACTGAACAGAAACTGAAAGAAACAGTTCAGAATAACGTTTTGTAGTTTGATTTGTCAAGCAAAAACTAAGGAGTACTTTAAATGTAACTTCCCTTATTTTATTGAATTCTATCAGATTGATCAAATTGGTCCCAATAAACTATAACAAAGCATTAGAATCAATATGTATACGTTTGAGAAGCACAAATTTTGTTTACTTCACAAGAAGGTCAAGTGTTTCAGTGATGTGGGAAATGTATTGCATTTTTGGACAATCTGACACAGAAAACTGTATTGATTCTAAATTCCTAATATTATGACTGCACAGACACACAGAGACACAAACAGTATACAAATAAGAAGTCAAAATAAATATGTAGAAAAACCTTCATATTAAATACACTGTGCTATATACACTAATGCTGGAGTATTAATACTATAGATAAGTAACTGAATTCTAATGGCCCAGATGATTGCCACTGATGACACTTCCTAAGAATCTCTTCTGTGTTGGAGGAGAATCTCAGCAGGTGGTCGAAGATAGTGCCCAGATATTTGTACTCCTTGACTAGCTCCACTGACTTCTCATGGATGAAGGTGGTAACTGCTGCAGCCTGGTCCCGTTGCTTGTTGCTGAAAGTCACCACCATCTCCTTGGTTTTACTGACGTTCAGTTTCAGACATGAGGTGTCACACCAGCCCACAAACTCTTGTAGAACTTGTCTGTCATTATGTGAGAGGCCTGACAGCAAAGACTGTAGGACTGTATCATCGGCGTACTTCGCTGGATGAAAAGCAGATGAGACAGCAGCATGCAACCTTGGTGTGTCCCGGTCAAGGTGTAATGGAGGTCAGAGAGAATGTTTATAACCAGTATTCTCTGTGATCTGTTGGTCATAATGTCCAGTATCCACAGGATTAACTGGTTGTCCAGATGAACTCTTTTGAACATTACTGAACTGTCTGGACAAATTCAGCTCAATTCAGTTCAATTAACAATTTTTTATAACCAATGTTGTCACAAAGCAGCTTTACAGAGTCCAGGACCGAGCCCCTGGTGAGCAAGACAAGGGTGACAGAGGCGAGGAAAGGCTCCCTAAAGGCGGAGACAGAAACCTCAGGAGGAACCAAGACTCATAAAGGGAACCCATGTTCTGGTTGACCCAAATCATAAGGAAAACGAACAAAAGAAGGCCTTTACTTAGGACAGATTGGCCTAACAGGTGCTGCAGTTAAGAGTGAGTAGCGGTAGTTTTGTTGGAATCTGTTATAGGATGTGCAGTTAAGAGTTAGTAGAGGTAATTTGTATTGGAGTCTGAGTCAAAAGTAGTTTGAGAGTGTAGAGAAATTTAAGAGTAAAGGGTAGTTTGAGAGCGAAGAGTAGTTTGAGAGTGCAGTCTCAACTGTCTGTCTTGTGAAATGACTGCAGAATAAATCCCCTGTTGTTTGTTTTGTCAAAAAAAAGACATACAGCAGGAACACACACCACAGCTTGTGGTGATAAGGTCCTTTGCCAGTGTCCTTGCCAACATGTGGCTTGGCTTAATGTTAGGCTTCATTTCCATGGTCACCGTCACTCCAGGCAACGTAAGATGAAAGCCCACACAAGCTCGAGTTCTTTCAGCCAATCAGAACCCGAAATAGCCGTTAAAGGCTTTTGAATCAGCCAATCAGAAGAGAGACTGGTTGTGCCCAGCGGAAGAAAGCCATTCCAAGATTCTGTGTGATAAGAGAAAGAATTAGCCAGCTGGCTAGCTAACAGAGAAGGTGATCTTTACAATATAACTACTCCTTGCGGATTTTGATTGTTTATTTTTTTCGGATGGTAAGAAATCCTTTTCGATTGCTTGTTCACCAGGCTGTTACGCATGCAAGGCATGGAGAAAGAGCTAAATAACTCATGATAGCTAGCTAGATTACTTAACTCACTCCTAGTAGTGTTGATGGGTCAGAAAGAAATCCTCTTGTTGCGGAATTGTATAGTTTTTATAATGCAGCCAAGCTGTCTGGCTATATTTTTATAGGCCGAAAGCTAATGGAACTAGACTTTGAATGTTCATTGCTCCAAAATGCATCACTGTTCGTATTTTAGTGACACCTTTGCTATGCTCTTGGGAGTTTTGTTAACGATAGGGACTGCTAGTGGCACCAATGTAGTGCCCTTGAGCAAGGTTTCTCTAAACGCTGCTACCTGGGCACTGTGTTCCCGGTTACGAGCTGCTTCATGGGTTAAATACAGAGACTCCCTCTCTATGCTGTAGTGTGTTCACATATTACTTTGGCAACATGGCCTCAAATATTGTGTGACAGGTAAACTGATACATCAGACAAACAGACCATAAGCCTTAATCAAAGATACAATCCCTGCTGTGTTCCTGCTTAGAGTGTGAAAACGTGTCTCGCACAAGAAAGATAACACTCCAAAAGATTTTTCTCTGTAATTAATTATGAGATACACAATAGCACAGTTGTTTTTTCCTTCACACCCGTTTCAACACAAAGAGCTTGTTAGGAAGTTGATGAATTGAGTCACATGTTTTGGGGGCAAGGGCAACATTAAAATGCACTTTAGGGGGACTCCCAGAGTTGAGAATTGCTGTTAACAATGGTTGAGTTGTAATTTATTAGGGAAAATGTGGGTCGATGGTTATGAACTGTAGAAGTACACTTTTATCTCTCAAACTGTGAATAATAACAATATGAATTCAAAGGAAATAGAAAAGTGGCAGTCAAGCCTGCCTGGATGTTGACCTATTTGCATGATTATGTTGTGTGTTTGTACAAATGTATGGGGGTTTTTTTTCTCAGAAAAAAACGATGAAAACCAGCTCTTCCCCACCACTACATGTACATGTGAATGACAGTACACCAGTGCATGTACATGTAAAAAAGGGCACCAAGAACAGCTCAACAAAGACAGATCAGGTACTACTACTACATCCTTCTTATTTAAATACTCTACTGAATAAATGATTAACAATACTACTCAATTGTTTTGGATTTTGGATTGTTGCAGACCAAAATAAAAGGTGGCTTACGGCCTACTGCTAAAGTTAAAACAAGGGTGCCATGGATTCCACCAGGGAAGGTGTCAACACGTGAGGGGTCATACAAGTGGGAGGTTAAGTAAATAATTACAGTTTCTAACATTTATTTAAGAGTTGTTCAAGGTGCCTGGATTTTTATGTGCACAGAGATAAAGAATCAAAGTATCTTTATTAATCTCGGATTTTAATGCTTCTTATAGGGGCCCACGCATCGCTTGGAAATCACTCCTCTGCCTGAGACAGAACCTGCTCAGACAGCTCTCCGAATGGAAGACCTCTCCACTGATGAAGAGGAGGCACTGCATGGACGCATCAACCAGTATGAGAAGAAGATTGACAGCTTGATGACAGAAGTTAGCTCACTAAAGAATGAGGTGAAGTGACAGGCTGCAACAGAAGTCTAGTAATTCAGTTGTGCAGAACTAAAAGTATTCGTATTCAGAACACTCATGTTGACGTCTAGAGTAAGAGTCTTTATTCAGCTTCCCAAGGGTGTAATAACTTACTGAGTAGCCAAAATAATTTTGGAAAATCATGGAAACTTAAACAGTAATAGTGAGACATGAGCAATTTAGCATATGCTGGGATCTTTATCAAGTTCAAGAGGAGATGCTAAACCTGAACTTATGTGAGTGACGACCAGAGTGGGTAGTTAATGAATAGGGGAACTACGCCACCACAGACATTCACAGTTATTGACTCAAAAATAAAATGGAAAGGTACCAAAATAATCTTTCTTTGCAGTTTCAATGCCATACATCTCTGAATTAAAAGCAGGCGAGCCTGGATCATAGATAAAGGCTTTATTATCTGTTTGCAGGTTGAGCTGCGTAAGAAAGAACAGTTGCTGGAACGTCAATCAGAGAGGCTGACTGCTTCACATCGTGTTATTGCAGAGCAGGAGGAGGAGCTTGCTGAGGTTGCCAAGGAACTGGAGATCACAGAGCGGGAGAACACTCTCCTTCGAGAGTCCATGGAGAAAATGCTGGAAGAAAATGATTATGGGAGGTATGAAGCTAACTTGGTGACATATGATCCAGTTTTACACTATAAGTCAATGAGGGGTGTAACCCCCTCAAGCATTGGTCTGTGGAACTTCATGACAGTTCTCTGTAGTGATAAAGTCTGTAGTGATCCAGTATCTCTGGGATGAGTTTGAGTCCTGTTTGATCTAGAAGTTTTCAAACATCATTAGCTGACCTCATGACTCTCATGACTCAATGCCATTTAAATATATTTTTTTCCTTGCTCCTTCGCATCCATTTCAACACAAAGAGCTTGTTAGTATGCTGATGAATTGAGTCACATGTTTTTGGGGGAAGGACAACATTAAAACGCACTTTCAAATAACATTAGAGACCCTTAATGATGCAAAGATCTAAAAAGATAAATTACCCATTATTACATTTTGATGTCAGTATGATGACCTAAAATGTTTTTGGAAATATAAAGTATATACAGTAATCCCCCAGTTTTACATGGATCAGGACTCGGATCCAGTCACACATGTTTTTTGGGGGGGGGTTTTTGATAACGAAACTGGTCGTTTTACGCGGAAATCTTCAAAACAACGTGGAACCTGCAAATATTCTCTGCTTTTTTTTCGTGCAAATGTTTTTGTGGCTCCCAGTGCGTGGCCTCTCTCTCGCTCTCTCTTACTCTCTCGCTCTCTCTCTCTCTCTTTGACGCTCTTTTTCTCGTTCGTGACTTTTCCGGAGTGTGCGGATCGTGTCTCACTCTCTGGCTCTCTCTCTGTATATCTCTCTCTGTCTCGTTCGCTCTGTCTGTCTCTCTCTGTCTCTGTATCTCTCTCTGTCTCTGTATCTCTCTCTCTGTCTCTCTCTCGCTCTCTCTGTGTCTCTGTGTTTCTCTCTTGTTCGTGACTTTGCCGTATTTAAACCTTGGGTTTATCTTTACATTTTCGTTAAGGGTAATGCATTAAACTGAGTGTGAAATGAAATTAAAGTGTTTTTTTACTTATTAAATTTAAGTGCACATTTGGGGGCATTTAGGGTTTACACGATTAAAATAGGCATTTTAATGCAGTATCTTGACCAACACAACGAGGTTTTTCACTATACACGGGTGCTCTTGTAACGTAACCTCAGCGAGTAACGGGATATTACTGTATAGAAGATTTGTCCCAACAGTTGACTGACCTGTGAAAAATGCTTAAACTCTGTGTGGTTTGGTCAGGTTGGAAAGGGAGAGCCTGCAGCTAGAAAAGGATGTGCTCCTTAGGAAGCTGCTGGAGGCAGAGCTGGACAGCAATGCAGCCGCCAAGCAGGTGTCCGCCCTACGTGACACTGTCAGCAGGATGTCCAGGAGTGTGAGTGTGAGGGCAAATCATATCTATCCTGCCAGCATAAAAACTTGCTGAAAAGCATAAGGCTATTTGCTGCAATGTTCATGTATACACAACCTATTTCAGCATGAATATAAACAGTCAAATTTGGGACAAATTATTTGGTGAATACTTTAACGTTTATGGAAGATACTTTTTTGCTCATCCATGGAAATTTTAAAGAATATTTTGGTCTAAAACTTCACGTGAATGTTTTGTAGTATTTTGAAGCGCAGCATTATATCGCTTAACCTCATTGGTTTGAGAGTCCCCAGTTCACAGCAGATGCTTGACCAACATATCAAGGATCGTTGTATAAATGATTTTGTAATGTTTGTGTCTACAGGAGAAAAGAATGTCGGGATCGGACTCTTCACTGCTGACTCGGCAGAAGGATCTCTTACTGCAGAAGTTGGAAACCTTTGAAAGCACCAACCGAACACTTCGCCGTCTTTTGAGGGAACAGCATGGGCGTGAGGTATCACCTTTTCTTTCAGTAGTGGGCAGCCTTTTCATATGCCAGAGAAGATCTTGCATTTTTACTTGGGTGATTATGATGCTGACCTTCATTTTCCTCTGGCAGATGGACTCTCTTCGGCTGTTGGAGCAGAAAGATTCTCTCCTGAAGAAACTCACTGACGTTGAGGCAGAGAACTCGGTCTGTCTCTCTGTTTTCTATGTGGAAAGTAATTTGTGTATGTTTTTGGCCTGTTGACTGCACTACTATTTTGAGATGTAGCCAGGCTTAACGCTGATAGTATCCCTCCCTTTTTAGCATCTTCAGATGAAGCTTCACGACAAAGATAAAGAAGTCAATCAACTGACCTCCCTTTTAGAGAATGAAAAGGTGTGATTCCCAGCACATTCACAAGTACCGTTGAAATTGTCTTCTTTATTGTGAACTGTCAGAATCAGAAAACCTTTGATTCCAGAGAAAACTGGTTATGTTATGAGTGCAAAGACACACAGACACAGATAAGAATAATTTAAAATATACAGTCTAAGTAAATCCAATAAAATCTGTAGAAAAAACTCTAGACCTATATGAAATATACTGTGCTATATACACAAATGCTGGGTACCCAATACACCACAGTAGTTATATGTAATATTATGGGTGCAATTTTCATGGATTAAAGTTTTCCGTTGCGGAGACGGATTTCCGTCCACTGAGGGCAATAATGAGATTGATGCATATACGAAGGAAAAAAAATGTGGAACGAGGGGGTGGAGCTGAACAAGCTTGAGCAGACAAAGTTCTGGAAAGACTGTCTTTTTCTTTGGTTTAATTATGATTTAATAATTTTTCCTAAAAATAAAAAACATTATGGTTTCGGCAGTTCTCTTAAACATTGACAGCTGCGGAGAAGCTACTGGCTGCGAGCTGTTTCTCGACGCTTGTTTAAGATGCCAAACTTCATAGTAAGAGAAAATAATTCCCCAGCATTTAGTGCCACATCAGTCTCAAAGGCTATTAAAGTCCAAAAACAAAGACGAAATCTGCAAAAAGGCTTCTTGTTGCCTGGCGCAGCCAATAATAGAAATAATAATGTTAACAATAATAATAATAATAATAGGGCACAATAAAAAAAAAAAGAAAAGATCGGAATAGAACGAAAGTTCCAAGATTGGAAGTAGTGTGTTATGAAGGGTCTCATTCGCTAATGGTAGCTAAAACAGGTAGGAAAACAGATAAAGAAGCCAAAACTCCGAAGCTTGATATTCAGGACAGTGGCTCCGGTATCACGAATGCTGCGAGAGCTTATGCTCCGTTAAAAAGAAATAAATAACAGCAGTTTTGGAGTCAGTTTTCTTGCTGTTAAGAGAGGAATGGCAGTGGGAGTTAGTGTTGTGTCGTTCGCGATCTTTTAAGTGCCTACTTTTGTTTACATATAGTCTACAAATATATTTATGTAAATATTTTACAATACAGATGTCCATATTCTGTACCTCTAGATTGTATGGTGTACATTTTATACTGCACTGTTAGTATTTAATTTTTATTCTATTTTATTCTGTTTCTTATATTTTAACTTTGTACTGTCCACTTTCTGCCATGGCAAAACAAATTTCCCACTTGTGGGTCTAATAAGGGTATATCTTATCTTATCTCATAAATATTCTGTATAAGTAACTTATAATTCAGTTAATTCTAATGACTTTAAGAAGTATGTATTGCACTTATGTCAGTATTACTTATAAGAGCTTATCTCTAATAAGACTTAAGATATTGCACATAATGAAGTGATCCAGCAGCCATTTGGAAAATGTCACATGACACTGCACATGGTAAGACTAATGCACATAATGATAATGTTTTAGCACCTAATAAGAACACTGCACAATACAGCACATGGGAGGCTGTTGCATAGCAAAATAATCATGCACATAGTCATACACATAGTGTTGTGTATTTAAACATACTTACTGTTACAGGAAAGTTCAAAAACCACAGCCGAGTTGTACAAAGTCCAGGAGTCAACTCGAGCTCATCTGCAGGGCCAGTTACGCAACAAGGAAGCAGAGAACAACCGACTTGCAGTACAGATTAGGGTATTGTCTTTATAATAAATCTTTAAAATTGTAGAATTTGTTAAATAATGTTCTGTTAACTTTTCATACATGTAATCATTAGGAATGGATATTTTGCTTTTAGAACCTGGAGCGAGCAGCAAACCAACAACAGGGGGAGCTGGAGCACCTGCAAGGACAGCTGAAGGAACTGAAGGAGAGAGCAGAGACAGATAAGGAGGCCTTAAAAAGAGCCACTCGGGCGCAGAAGCACAGAGCAGAGCGTAGTGAAGATACTGCAGGACAGCTTGGCAGTCAGTTGACAGAAATGGTCAGTAGATTGGAAGACAAGGCAGCTCAGTTATTTCATATGTATAATATGCAAATTTGTTCAGTTTTATTATTTTTTAAATGATACGAGCAGGCAATTCTACATCTATTGAAAGGCTCCATATCCCTTCTGAGTTTATGCAAAATCGTAATTCAGTCTTACTACCATTTTCTCTTTCACATAGAATTAAATAGGCTACTAAGGCAAATATGCAAAAGTGCTGGTTTTCATGACGTTACAAAATAAATTATTTCAAAGTATATGTTTTGAAACTTTCCATGACATTTTACCATGACTGTTTCTACCTGAGTGCCTGTTTTCCTGCACTGTAGCTGTCAAACTGAAATGTAACTTTTGCCTTCAAAATTGACCTATAGGAAATTCAGTTAGCAGATGCTCTTTCAGCTGCGGAGAACTGGAGCAGTCGCCATGCAAAAGAGCTGAAGGATAAAGGACAACTTGAGATTGAGATCACACTGCTTACAAAGTATGCAATAAGAGCGTTCTCTGAACTAATTTCTTGTTTTAAAAAAATGCATACAAATTTTTTGCACAAATTTTTGTTCACAATTGCTTTCACTCATCGTTAAATACCCATAAACCATAAAATAGATGCTGCAGATCATACTGCAGACACCTTTAAGGGTAACCTATATGTTCCTTTAGCCGAATCACAGATCTGACGGAACAGCTACACGCACAGGAGGAGAAAGCACGTGCTGAGAGAGATGGACTTCTGGACCGTCTGCACAGCCTCACTACAGAAAGCACTACGATTAGGCTGGAGAACCAGAGCCTAAAGGTGAAACAGATCTGATCTCCCCATACTTTAAAAACTTTTAAATGTTTATTTTAGACCAAAAAAATGTGTGTGTGTACTTATTGAGTTGTTTCTTCAGGCCACTTTATCAGCCCTGGAAGAAAAGCTGTCCTTGTCTCGATCTGAAGTAGATCAGGTCAAATCCTCAGTGAAGCAATATGAAAACTTAGTGGAGAGTTATAAGACCCAGGTATACTCATTGTGTTCATATATATTCATACATTTAGTTAAGTTGAAAACATGACAGCGTGTAAACTGTACATGTAACCTAAGAAGGGGTTTGTGTGCTTGTTTCTTCAGGTACAGAAAACCCGTGCTGAGGCAGATGAGTACAGTGTGCGTCTGCAGCAAGCTGAGAGGGAGGCACGGGTTGTGAGAGAGGACTTGGATCAGGAGATTGAGCAGGTCAGAAAGCAGATGCTAGGCCGACTAGCAGACCTGGAACCTTTGCCTGAAGCCCTGAGACGCTCTGAACTGCAACTACAGGATGCTCAGGAGAAGGAGCATGCACAAGAAAGGAGGAGTGCTGAGCTCACCACTACCCTTGCAGACCTACGAATAAAGGTGTGATTGTGAATGTTTCTATATACAGTACATGGATTAAAGTTCTCCGTCACTATGATGGATTTCCGTCAACTGAGGGCACTAAAGATAATAATGAGATTGCTGCAGGTCCGAAGGGAAAGAATGAGGAACGAGGGGTGGAGCTGAACAAGCTTCGGCAGACAAAGTTCTGGAAAGGCTGTCTTTTTATTTGGTTAAATTGCATTTTAATTATTTTTCCTAAAAATAAACATTATGGTTTTGGCACCTAAATGTAATAAGCATCTGAACACCTTGCTAACTGCCACCCAAACATAAACAACAAAGACGAGGCCCTTATGTCACAAAAGCAAAAAAAAATGCAGAGGATATCTGGAGTTTCCACGCATGTGCAAGGGTTTCAGCAAACAATCATCAGTTTGGTCATTTGGAGGCCAAGTTCTGAAATATTTTGTCATGTTTCTCAAACCATTCCTGGACATTTTTGCAGTGTGACTTTGGGCATTATCGTGCTGAAAGATGCCACTGCCTCTTTGACTGATCAGTGTAATTTCCCTCTATACAAAGACCTAAACGCTTGCTGTAACTGTAGGCCTGTCTTTCACACTGCTGTGGAAGATTTTTGGCCCCTTGATATTTACAGAATTGCTTCAGTTCAGGCACATTAGGCTGCCAATTAGGCCTGAACCCTGGAACCCTCACAAAAACAACAAAAAAAGTATTCTTAGTTAGTCAGAGGTGGGCTTTCTCTTGTGCTACATAACCAACTGCAGTTAAGGGTCAGTTAACTGACTGATTACTAAACATTTGTCTGCATGATTTTCTGGTAGAGCGCGGAATTCATGGTTTAATTATGACAAGATGCCCAGGCCCTGAAGCAGCATGGAACACAGTCACATGTTCTTGGTCAAGACGGTTTGCTTTAAACCAGTAAAGGGACCCTTGTTTGCATCCAACTCTTTGTTTCACACAACACTATTGCAAAAAAGCATTGTGATATCTGGCAGATGCCAGACAAACGTTTGTTTCTTTTGAGTATCAATGATTTTTTGCTTTGCGGCTGCCCAATGGCGATCATTTTTCCCAGTCTCTTTCTAAAACTGAAATCTGGAACGCTGGCCTGATCTAAAGCAAGACCTTCAATTCCTTAGATGTTTCTCTTTGTTTGTTTTTCACTACTTCAATGAGTTGTCGCCGCACTCTTAGAGGAATTGTGGTAGGCCACACACTTCTTGGAAGATTCCCCATGGTTCCAAGTTTTCTCATTTTGTAGACAATGGCTCAATCTCGTCCCATTGTAAACCTCTCCAGGCTTCCAGGCTTTCAAGCCTTTTGTGTGTCTGGTCTAACTGATACCAGTTCTCAACTAAGTAAGTTAACTAAGTAAGTTAACTAAGTAAGTTAACTAAGTAAGTTAACTAAGTAAGTTAACTAAGTAGTTAAGTAATTACTTTTTTTTGTACACAGGGCTAGTTGATGTTGGATAATGTTATCCTAGTATAGTACATAACCCCATATACAGAGATTACATTGAATACACCTGTATTTACATTAGGGCTGCGCGATATTAGGAAAACATGCGATATGCGATAATGTTGAGTGTTGCGATGGTAATATCACATGTGATAATTAAGTAAAAACTTTGCCTTTATAGTGTTGATGTTTTTCTGCTTTGGATTTGCTGGTAACAGAGACTCCAGACGCTATGCAGAAAAAAAGTCTATGCAGAAAAAGTCTATGCAGAAAAAGTCTATGCACTTAAACAGAGCATTTAATGCCTCCCATAAAACATTTGAACCATTGGACATTATTGAAAAAAATCTGAAAATATTTTATTTAAATCTAAAATAAATGTAAACATAATTTAAATTATAGTAAGTTCTTAGCCAGAAAAAAGAAACAATCTATGACAGCAGCACAGAAGATGAAGAAACTGCTCAGCGATTAATTTTTTTTATTTTTTTTGCTCTCTTCTCTGTGGTACTGGGTGAAGAGTTTTGGGAAAACACCATTTATTGCAGTTCAGTCAATAAATACGATATATTTTTGCGATATGGATATTGCGCATGTTGATATCACGATTACGGTAAATTTGCGATATATTGTGCAGCCCTAATTTACATGCTTGAGTTTGTTTGCTTTCCAATAAGGTGAAAGTCTCTGCAACTTAACAAGTTAATGTGTGTTTTGGTTGGTGGTGTTGTGCAGGTAGAACAACAGGACACTCAATTGGAGATGGTGCAACATAAGAACATGGTGTTACTGGAGGAGAATAAGCAGCTCCAGCATAAGCTAGATGTCATTCACAGGTAGTTCACCAATTACTCTGCAGATTTTTTACTATTGGGCATTACATTTAACATCAGTTTTGTAATGTGTTGTGTTGTGGATGTTTTGAATCTTTGACACTATTTCATTCCACCAAACAGAAAATTGGAGGAGGCCAACTCACAAAATGGAGATCTTATGCAGGTCATAACAAAACGAGAGGAAACCATTCTAAACAACCAGGTGCGTCTAGAAGAGAAGTCACGGGAGTGCACAATTTTGACTCGGCAGTTAGAAGAGGCACTGGAAGATGCTCGACGACAGGTCTGTTTGTTTGAATTGCACCTTTTTGTTAGTGTGCACATACAGAAGCATAATGTATAGAACAAATCCCTGTTTGGTTGATACCTTGTTCAGAGCATTTGCTAGAATTCTCTTTAAAAGTGACATCCCTCTCAGCCAACCACAACACTTCTCTAAGCACTACTACCTTCTTTAAGTGAAAGTGCTGTTTTCATATCATTTCAAAGCTGCAATTTGCCTGTTTTAACTATGTTTCCATGTGTATGTATGTGTGCACAGAAAATTATCCTTTCTGTTACTAAATATATTCGTCTGTTAACGCACGTGCTATGGATAGTAAAAGCCAGCACTTGTAAGAATTTTATTCATAGATATGTCTCATTTCTAACAGGTGTCCCATACCAGAGAGCGTGCTGCTTCTAAAGAACGTATTACTCAGTCCAAGGTGATAGACTTGGAGGCACAGCTGAGTAGGACCACTTCCGAGCTTAACCAGCTCCGACGAGCTAAAGAAGAGGTGAGCATCACTGCAATGGCTGGAAACATTTAAACAAACAGGGATGTTGTGTGCACTAAAAGCATCCCACTTTATAATAAGTTGTATAGTTGTTCATCATGTTCATAGTTGTCTTGGCAGTGAAGATGGTAACTAGGTTTTTAACTGTGGTTCCCAAACTGGTCCCAAACGATAACAGTTGTTCTTCAGTTGAACTATGTGTGCAAATACAAAATTGTGAAAGGCAGGACATATTTGGGATCTGCTGTTTTAGTAGGTGAATTCATTTAAATACAAACACACACAATTCTAATTCGTAGAAAAATGTTTATAAAAGTTAAGAATTATCAATTTAAGACTTCTTATTCAACATTTCATACACTGTGCTGAATTAAATCCAAATAAAGAGGCATTTGGCTGACTCTCTTATCCAGAGCAACTTACAAACATTAGTTACAGGGACAGCCCCCCTGAAGCAACTGAGGATTAAGAAAGTCAGGAGTTTTGAGCCTGCAATGCTGTGGTCATCAGATTCACGGGCACGTTTTACCCACTAGGCTACTACCACCACCCAAACATACTGTCATTAGTTCTCTTTTTATAATGAAGAATGTGGTTCACAAAAATTATTCATATTTTATATAGCCTATGCCTACACTTTACTTACAGAAACAATAACAGCAATAATATGATCTCTGGCGCTTTACAACCTGAGTAAGGTAACTTTTCATGTAGATAGTCGATTAAACAATGGTTAGTTAAAAGCAACTCAGGGTTAAGTCAACAACAGTAAATAAAGAAGGTGGGAATGGCCTATCCATTTTTGTGAATTGAGTGTATTTACCAAACTGCACTGTCTGCATTCTCAGGCGGAAAGGAGATACAAGAGCCGTTTGCAGGACGTTAAAGACCGTCTGGAGCAGTCAGACAGCACCAACCGGAGTCTGCAGAACTATGTTCAGTTCCTCAAAGCATCCTACACCAGTGTCTTTGGAGACTCGGCTCTTACAAGCTCTTCTCTCCGAGCCCATTCACAAATCTGAGAGCTTATTTTGATTCAAACTGAGATGACTGAGACAGAATACATGCACGTAATGGTGCATATTAAACTTGTACCATTTCGTTTACATTTAGCAGTTTATGTGAACACTCACATTATGTACATAAGAACCAAAGACACTATATTCATGACCTACTCTTATTCTACATAGGGTTCCTATTATTCCATAGGGTATTATCTCTTAATAATATGAAAAACATAGTGAAAGGTTATGTTGCTGATTTATGATTAAGTGAGCATTTTGGGTTAGCCATTTTAACTATATTACTTACAAAATTCAGTAGTGCTGTACCCCTGAAAAGAAACTGAGGTTTTCTTAAGGTTTTCCTATGAACCCAGTATTTATCGAAACATTATAAATTATAGTTCAGAGAAATCACTGATTGCAGTGTGATGTAATTAGAACCTACCAATTTCAGTTTATTCGAATGCTCCGATTATAGTTTACATCTTACCAACCATTTATACTGAGGAAATTCAATATTATATGAACAATATATAATACCTCTTTTGTGTCATAGAATTGTAGAGATTAAATAAACTGGGAATATTCTATGCTGGGATATCTAATTAAATTAGGGTAAGATTTTTCCATAAAACCATTTGAATTTGAGACTGTTACTTATATGGATTACATTACTTTCATTGTTGCTGTCAGATTTACATACTGGATTCAAACAGCGTTTACACTGTGCTCACATTATTGATTGTTGTGCAACATTTATCTATTTAAAACTTTATTAACTGTCATGACAAACATCCACTGAAAACATGCGGTTTTTATGTATTTCTATATATCTATAACTTCCATTCCCATTTATTCTGTATACAAGGGTATTAACTCAGGGTAATACCAGGATGTTACAATCCACTTTTAAGAGAGGTTATTTTATTGTAATTAGTGGACTGTCCTGGAGGGTTCTGACTGAAGAATTTGTCAATGGGTGCTACATTTTTTTGTACATGTGACAATGTAAAGTAGATCATCGTGTTTGAACTTGCACTTTTACTATAGGCTGTTGCAGTTATTTATCTAAGTTGTATGAAAATTCTTTAAAAAAACATACACCGTTGTCTGTCCATGTATGAAATAATGGAATAGAAACAAATTTAATTAGTATATTTTATACAAATAAAGTGTATAGATTTTTATTGGTGTATATTAAAATTACTTTTTATGTTTAAATGTAGTGTGTGCACATGTTTGGGGCATAACGGAACATGCATAGTGTGAGGAACGTAGACCGAACATGAAAAATATATAAATACAGAAAGCATTACTTATATAGTAGGTATATTTAACTCCTATCAGAACGGGGCAGAAACAATAACGACAAATAATTTAGTAACACTCTATTTTAATAGGTTCAACAGAAAGGGTACAATAGATTCTAAGCAATTATAAAAGAGATATGAAATGTCCCTTGCAGATGCTTTCCAAACATCGCCCCTGCTCTACGCATTTTAGTGTTTTTTCTGCTTCCATCACACAAAATCTAATTAATCAGCTCATTTAACCGATCTCTCCTGGGTTGACCTAGGAGTGTTAGAGCAGGAAAACAGTTATATGTCCAGGGGACTCAAAACCAGTGTTGCAACCTTATGACATAGAGTACATGTTTAATCTTCAACATGGGAGTTTAATTGTAGATATTTCCATTTTCAGCGAGATTAGTACACCTATCAGAAGATGGTGATTTATTGGTTGGCAACATTGGTCTCTTTAGTTTCAAAGCCTTCACAGCAGACTGTAAAACTATTGCTCTCCTTTGCCATTTCATAGCCTTGTGTGATTGCTCTGCCAGTTCTGTTTGGTACTTTTTTATCTGAAGTTGAGCAGTAAGCAATTTCTGTCTGTAAGATTTTTCAATTGCTTGAAGGCGTTCCTCACAATCACACATACTTTTTTGTGTGTCTAAGGCTCCTGCCGATGTTCCTTGGTCATTGGTTAGATGTCCGGGCTCTTTCAAATCTTTTTCTTCCTGTAGTTAACAAAGGAAGCATATAAAAATCTGTAGACAAATAAACTACATCTTGAGGTTTCCATGTTCTGGCTGAAAGCAACCAAATTCTCTCTGCAATGTTCTAATCTACTGTAAAGCTTTCCTGGAAGAGCAGAGGCTGACACAAAGAAAGTGTTACCCTGGAATTCTTGTCTATATGTTTTTGGATATATGTCAGCCACTAGAACACAACATGAGTTAATATTCTTTATAAATGTAAGTAGTTAAAGTCAATATGTGGTGGAATAGTCAGTACAACACTTACCATGAACTCAGATGGAGAAAAAATTGTTGGAATTGAATCTGAATATAGATGTGTTGAATCCTCAAAGCATTCTGGGCTGAAATGAGCAGAACATAATACAGAGGATTCTGACGGAGTCCACCCTTCGCTCTTTCCAATGCTGTTTATCCACTTCTGAACAAGCTCCTCTTCCTGGGGAAATCTGAAGGAAACAGCATGATCAATATATTGACAGCCACAGCTTAATGTGGGCTAAGAATAGAGTCTCACTTACTTGTAGAATGTGAGATCTTTGTCCATTGTGTTCCGGCACGCTTCACATGTAATCATCTTGAGAGCAGTTTTACCAAGTGAACACAGTAACTCAACTGAGGAGACATGGAACTGGAGTCTCTTTTGTAGGCCAGGTAACACAGCTAGTATCAATTGCCCTCAGTGTGTCAATGGGCAATTGATAGTGTAATGGGCAGTTTACAAAGTGAAGAGACAGCCTATGTAGCAACATACTGTCAATGTGTGAACTTATTTACATTTTACACACTGTCATTTACTTAGATACAAATATAGAAAATGTACCAATTAAATAATGTAAACATACATTTCACATTTTGATATTATTAATCTGCTTAAAACTGTACATGTTTACTTAGGCCTAATATGAATTTGCATGATCAACATTTTCACAAACACAAATAGTAAGTTTTTTATGTAATTTATGGACAGTTCAGATATAAAATAACCATTTACAGTGTGGTAAGGGTTATTCATGTTTAAAAAAAAATCAAAATGTTATGTTTGTGACTAAGATGAGGTATTGAAAATAGGGTAAATACATTTGTTAATGCAATTTATGATTATCAGTTATGTAATTTGATGTTTTCAACATGCTACTGTCTCAAACCAGTCACACATCTTTTGTTACACATTCCTATGTTTGGCCTTAAAACATAAAACTGAAACAATACATTTTATAATTATATGCAAAATATGTTTTCTATTCAAACATTTTTAGAGCAATTATATGGAAATATCCAGGAGTAATCTGTTTTATTGTGCATTGCTTGGTTTCACTGGTGCCAATTGCATGGTGTACCAGGTGGATGTACCAGGTGCCATTAGACAGCAGAATCCAGCAGAACTTACTATTCAGTGTCAGCAGAATTCCTGTTAGGCCTTTATACAAACTGCACTCACTGCATTTCAGTCTAGCTCCCAAAAATAGTTTCGAAAATCACTTGAGGCATTTTGGCTTTGGTAACTGTAAGCCAGTTTTTAATGGCCATGCACATAAAAGAAAGCGGTTCCTAAAAGTTCTTAGTGTTCTTAGGGGAGTGTTTTAGCACCCCAGACTGAAACATATGATTCAGTTTAAAAAAATAAATGGTGAACGCCGTAACCAATAGGCTACTAGCTATATGGACAAAAATATTGGGACACCTGATCGGTACAGCAACATGGACTTTAATGACATTACATTCAAATACATAGACTTTAATATTGAGTTAGTTCCCCATTGCAGCTATAATAGTTTCCACAAGATTTCGGAGTGTTTCTGTGGAAATTTGTGCCCGTTCATTCCGTAGAGCATGAGGTTCAGGCAGTAATGTTGGGATGAGGCCTGGCTCAAGCACACTCAGTTCCAGCTCACCCTTATGGTATTAAATGGGGTTGAGCTCAGGGCTCTGTGGTCTCAATTATGCTGGAATTAAATAGGGCATTCCCCAAACCGTGTCCACAAAATTGGAAGCATGGCCTTGTCCAAAACGTTTTGGTAACGCTGAAGCAGTGAGATGAAGTCATTCACCGAAAGTAATGGGAATAGTAGTGTCCCAATACTTCTGTTCATGTTCTGTTGCTAAGAGGACGCACGTCGCTATGAGCCAATCAGCTGTCTCGGCAACTTTCGATGCTGTTCGGAAACACTCGGCGCGTTGCTGCGGCGCCTTACGTCACCGACTCCCGAAGAAGGCCCCGTTCGTGGTGTGTTGGGCTTTTGAGTCAAACAGCTTAGACCGTTCTTACCAACCAAGCCAAGGAAAGGCTCATCATCCTCTTTCGATCCAGTCCTAAAGTACAGAGTTGTCCTCCTTTATTACAGAGGTAAGAAGCACTATCACGATTCTCGCGTGTTACTGAAAAAGCATGAAAAGATCCATGTCGCCTCGTTTAATCGGGTGGATCGAAATAAAACTCTTTAGTTGCCGTTTCCTTGTCAGGGCATAGCAAACGCCCAGGGGCCCAGCAACTGCTCTCCAGACCCAAATATAACACATATAAAAACGGTCTGTAGGTGTCAAAATTGGTTATTTAGCATTTATTACTCCGTCACTACCAGATTATTCTTACTAAGCTCAGCCCGAGTATCCAGTGTTTTCACTTTGTTATAGTCGATTGCAGCTTTGCTCGGACGCTTCGCGTACTGTGTCGACAATTTAACGTTATTTTAACAAAACAAAAAAAACGTTATTATAAACAAAAATGGTGCTCGGGTCATTAAAGTGGCTTTTAATGAGAAAACCATTTACTTGTCGTGTCTGTCGTCTAGAAAGCAGGCTAGCTGTGTTAGCTGTTGTTGGCTAGTCGCACAAACAGCTGTGGCGTCGTAATGAAGTTAAATACATAGAAAATTTCACAAATATAAACATGCACGGGGTTGATTCGATAAACGCTGTACGGGTTGCCTTCCCCGTCGTCTAAAGAGCCGTGTTTTCTGCCTTTGTAATATTAGGAGCCGCCCAGCTCTGTGCTCTCTGAATTTTGCACAAGCTGGCTTAGAAACACACTTAGAGGCTTTTCTCACTATTGGACTCTATGTAATAGATCATACTGTGCAAAAAGATGGCTTAATGTCATTTACCAATGGTTTATTTGACTCCATGGTTTGTCATTACCCCGCACTGCTTTTTTTGGTGACTAACAAATGCAATGCATCTTATACGAAGGGCACGATCACAAAAGGCAGATCAAAATTTAAGATAGATTTTAAAAATATTAGAATAATGTTGCAGATTGGGCTCAATGTTTGTCTTACACAACGTGACAGTTTGCCTGTCAGCGTTCCATTCATACTCATCTGAGCCGGCTCAGACAAAGCAGGATCAGCTTTAACATACATTACGAACTAAATTATTAAAAGTTTTCCACTTTAGTCAAAGAATCGAGTTCTAGTTTCTTCAGAGGTAGACATCTCTTCCCTCTAACATTGTCTTCTTCGTCCTTCTGTGCTATTTGCATGCGTGGACCAAGCACAGGAAATGGCTGCAAAGCTGCTCCAGATGAATGAAACCAAGAATGTTTTTGTGTTTGATTATTTAGCATGCAAAACTGCACACGTTCCACAAAAAACTGTTTAATTCTCCTACCAGAATATTAATGGGGTCACATTTACAGTTAAACACAGTTATTGCTTGCAGTCATTTTTCAAGTCTTTTTATCACACTCACTAATCACACTAGAGGGCTACTTATTATCAGATGTTTGCCAGTATGTTGAGTTACTATTTACACTGTCCAGCATGTTCTCATATCTATGTGTGCTGTTGTCGGCAACCAGTACAGTAGGCTGTAGCCTATATCGAGGAAGGACATCCAACAAAGAATTTTCTCCTCCCTTTTCCTTTTCCTCCCAAGCTGATGTAATGCACACCAAACTCTGAAAAAGAATGGGTGGGGTCCCTGAATTTGATGCGCTTGAACAGGGTCCTGCTCAGGGGCCTTTGGAGTGATGCTGCTTCCTCATGCGCAGCTGTTAATTCTCTGTAGCTGACTTAAGTGCACACCCATAAGCATAAACTGGAAGTTCTGTCTCATCTATTCTTTAGGGAATCAATTTCTCCCACAAGAAAGCAACTGAGGGCAGAAATTGATTGATACTAAAATATTTTCTCAGGAATTCACGTTCCATTGACCCACTAAGCAGCTCGACGTTGTCATTCCACTTGTATGTAATCACTTATATGTAAGGAGGATGAAATATAGTGTTTCAGATACAAAGCAAATAGTTGTTATACATATTAAAATACTGTATGTTATATAACAGGTTTACACTCATAAGACAATAAGATGTAGTAATGTAATTTATTGACTTGTGCAGAACGTACTGGCTAGAGTATGAAAATATGTCACTGTCCGTAGAATATATTATATATTTTAACACAGATGGATATGCAAAGCTCCCTCATGTCATAATGTTTAGCTAATTGTTAGAAAGCAAGGTAAAGGGACAGCTGTGAAGTACTGTGTTGGTCTACTCTGCGTTCATGTGATATCCCATGTAACCCAATCTGACAATGGTTTGTACCTTGATCAGGGCAAAGGAGAATCTTTGTTTTATTTCTGCGTTATCATAAGCGCACTATCCTTTTGCTAACAGATACACGTGATTGCATGAACACTTATGTGCTGACTCCTTTTGTGGTGGCGCTTGATTAACCCTGTGAGTTCAATTGTGACCTTACCCTTAGTGTTTGTGTATTGCTCTTATTTTCCAAGGATTCGACCTAACTGCTCCCCACCCATATGCCATCTTTTGAAATAAACTGTTGCAAGCTTGCATTTGCAGAGCATTTGCAATTATTTCATTTCACTTAATTTGATGCTATGAAGGGAACTTAAAGTTAAATTAATGAGGTTAAATGGGTTTTGACAAAGCATGTCCATCCACAAACTGTTGCTATAAGGAGCTTGGATAGGTCAGACTGTTCTTGGTTGCAGTTCTTAAAATAATTATTAATTCTTCAGTGTTTTACTAACATTATTGAATCATGTGTCCTATAACCAACACAGGCACCTGTTACCATGTCCCAGTTTATTAAACCCAAACTTAAGGTAAAGTGTGTGAGACTGCATTTTGTGTGCGTCTATGCGTGTGTTGTGTACGATTTGTGGTGGTTTAGCTCCATAGCTAAAAGGAGTGTGGTTTATGCTACGTAGTTTCTAGATTATCAGAAGCAGGGATGGAAGATCTGACTGTAAGCTAATTTCTGCTTGCTGATGTTTTTCCTCCTAATGATTTCTTGCTGAGAATTCGCATGGGTAGGGCAGGGACTTGGCTGCCTCCTCACATGGCCTTAGCACTGCAGCAGTGATGCGTCTGTCTGCCTGCATTGCAGCCACTGCCAGAGTGATGGAGGGACACGTACATTTACTGCATCCTGTTCTTTTTTTTGCCTAGTCATACCTCTTAAAACTTTACAGCTTAAATTCAGTCAATTTGGGCTAAATGCAATGAAACACAGCTACCAGCTAAGTGTAGACCAAGGTGGTTCATATATGTATACAATTATTGAATGGTTCGTTTGAACAGGAATTTTAAGAGGTAGGTTTCTTGTTTTTTATACTGAGATTTCGTGCATGCTTGTTACTGATAATTCTCCAATTTGTTGCATGGTGTGTGGGTGTTTTCTGCACGATTTTACATTGTGTGAGAGGATTAAATCAGATAAACACTGGTGCATTTGAACAAGTGCCCATTTGTTGAACTGTGCCAGTTGTTTTTATTTAATCATGAATTTAATCCTGAATTTGATCCTGAATTTGATGCTGTTTGTGTGTGTTCGGAATGATGAATAGATTATTGCCATGTTAGGGTCCAGACTCTAGTCTTATTAATTGCGTGGAGAGAGTCTCACTAGAAAGATCTAGACTTCAACTGTATACATATAACTTTCCCAAGAACCTTTATTTAAACAGTTTTTAAACTCACGTATTTTGAGTGAGCCACTATGCTGTGCCTATGCATGCAATATACGTCCTGGGAGAGAGCAGCCTATATAGTTAGTTCAATTTAGCCCAGCTGGAGAGTTGAGAAACATCCCACCCGTTTCCTGGACGTTCCACTGGCTAGCATCCTCCTGTTTTGTCTCCTGGCCCCTCAGTAACAGATGTGTTTCCATAGAAACTTAAAGGGTTATGAACATGAACTAGGCTCGTTTTCGCACTGATGATGATTTCCCTTGCAGGAGTGCCCTCTGCCTTGCAAAATGTGACGTGTAGTTGCTAGAGGGTCTTGTTATAGGAGGCTATAGGAAGAGAAACAAAAAGTAAAAAAAAAACTTCCTATGCCCTTTTGCCAGCCCTATAATGTTGTATTGATGGAAATATGCCACAGATTTAGTTTTTATGAAATAACTGGAATTTCACAGGGCAACCTTGTGAACTCACAACAAACCTCGTGTCTCGAAAAAACAAGGTTGTCCAGATTAACATTTGGAGTAGACAGTATGACTGTGTTCATGATAATTTGTCGTAGTGCAATAATATTTTTACAGTCCCAAACCCACTTTTCTAACCTTTAGGCTATAGCTGCCTATAACATTACATTTTGATGGTTTCGTTAATTTCGATCTTCCCGTTTAGTCACTGGTGCTGTATTCTCCTCGTTCCACGTAACATACTTCTACAGCAATCTATGTCACAAGGTTTATAAATATCTCAGCTCCTCTCTGTGAGATTGGTAAGAATGTCTTTGAGAGGATAGCCTCATTATCAGGACAGGTTGGGAATAGGAGGTCTGGCTACAACACAGACCTGATTATATAGATAGCAAAATGCGCCAGTCAGGAACGCATGTTTTAATGCTTTTTGTTAATGTTTTAGGAAAAATGGCCAAATCTCTCTTTAGACCTTTCAAGTCTTTTTTTGTTCATTCATAAAACGAGTTTAAATGAATTGTAGTTAGCTGAATCTGACTGGTGTAGAAGAAGATTTCCGCACACACAGAGCAGTATGTGGTTTAATATTTGTAACTACAACCACTTCCATGTAGACCTGGTTAACAACTGTTATTACGACTGGCCACTGACTGATTTGAGGGTGTGAGCTTAGACTTTGCGTGTTATCATGTGGTTGGAATGTGAGAGAGTTATCCGAGAGCACTGTTCAGGGACCGAGTGCGTGTGAGGGAAGAGGGAGGGAGTTTGAGTGTGTGTGTGTGTGTGTGTGTGTGTGTGTGTGTGTGTGTGTGTGTGTGTGTGTGTGTGTGTGTGTGTG
>JBBJLR010000024.1:9206183-9220355 GCA_037577145.1 Brachypetersius gabonensis
CACCCCTGATATATATACACACACACACACACACACACACACACACACACACACACACATACACACACACACACACACACTGTTTCAGCCTCCTAAAAGGAAGAACAAGCTCGGTCAGCCAGTCTTTTTGACTTACTCTGTATTTCTTTTTTGCTGCTTTCAGAGCAAGCATCAGAAGCACCAGGCATTTGAAGCCGAGCTCCATGCCAATGCTGACCGAATACGTGGAGTGATCGATACAGGTAATGCCCTCATCCAAAGAGGTGCATGCGCTGGAAGTGAGGATGCAGTCAAGGTAAATACATTTTCATGTCTGCTTAAGATAGATCATGACATTATCATTTTTAGGAAGTAGTGTGTTTAGTCTTTGATTTGTAAATTAGTTTTATTCAAGCTGTATTTGTCGTTTTTAGTCTCGACTTGTTGCTCTGGATGAGCAATGGCAGTTCTTGGTGAACAAATCTGCTGAGAAAAGTCAGAAGCTAAAGGAGGCCAACAAGCAACAGAACTTCAACACTGGCATCAAGGACTTTGACTTCTGGCTGTCTGAGGTCATAATCATTTTAGTGCCATAGATACTGAAAAATAATTGATTTGATGTACTAACATCCCTTTAAAGAATCCTCTTTACAAGTTAACAAACTGGAGTAAAAGCCAGTTCTAAGCTTAATAGTACATTATCTTATGTTTGTTTTTAATCCTTCCCCAGGTGGAAGCTCTTCTTGCCTCTGAGGATTATGGTAAAGATCTGGCTTCAGTCAACAATCTGCTAAAGAAACACCAGCTTCTGGAGGCTGATATTTCTGCACATGAGGTGATGCATGTAGTACCATGCAAATGTCAAGGGTAGCAGTACAGGTGTTTTGTAATGCGTGTGTGACAAAATGATCAGTGATCTAACATTGGTTTCATGTGATTCTCCAGGACCGTTTGAAGGACCTGAATGGCCAGGCTGATAGCCTCATGGCCAGTAATGCCTTTGACACTTCTCAGGTCAAGGACAAGCGTGACGCTGTGAATGGTCGCTTCAGCAAAATCAAGAGCATGGCTGCAGGACGCCGTGCTAAGCTAAACGAGTCTCATCGTCTTCACCAGTTCTTCAGAGACCTGGATGATGAAGAATCTTGGATCAAGTATGTATATTGAAGATGTGTATACGACTTTTCTTGATAAAAAAAAAGTTGTATTTTTAAAAACCAAAATCACTCTCCTTTTTCAATACTACAGAGAGAAGAAATTGTTAGTGAGTTCGGAGGACTATGGACGTGATTTGACAGGAGTACAGAATCTGAGAAAGAAACACAAGAGACTGGAGGCTGAGTTGGGAGCTCATGAGCCAGCCATTCAGGTAAGCCTTTCATGTCCATGCTTTCATTTGGTTCTACTAATACCAGTTTGATGCTTTAGTTTGTATTAGCCAAGGCTAACACTGCTTGTTTTTCTTTAGTCTGTGTTAGACACTGGGAAGAAACTGTCTGATGACAACACCATTGGACAGGAAGAGATTCAGCAGAGACTGGCCCAGTTTGTAGAGCACTGGAAGGAGTTGAAGGATTTGGCTGCTGCCAGGTACACACTGACACATACTCTGCAGTTTATACAAAAAAATTCCTAAATCTTTGTTTTGCCGGTTTCTTAAAATGTGATTATATTTTATGACTCCCTTTCAAGGATTCCTTAGTGAATATGAACACATTTGTTTGTGTATGTAGGGGGCAGAGGCTTGAAGAGTCCCTGGAATATCAGCAGTTTGTGGCAAATGTGGAAGAAGAAGAAGCCTGGATTAATGAGAAGCTGAACCTGGTTGGAAGTGAGGACTATGGCGATACACTGGCAGCCGTGCAGGTGTGAAAACATAACCTGTTTCACAACACACAATAAAATAAAATATATTCTGACTTTCTAAAATGATGTGTTGTTGTTTCAGGGCTTGCTAAAGAAACATGAGGCATTTGAAACTGACTTTACTGTGCATAGGGACAGAGTGAACGATGTATGTTCTAATGGAGATGAGCTCATTAAGAAGGTAAAGTTTAGTCTCTAGATGGAAACTGTGTTGGATGCAGTAATTGCATAATATTTATGTCTAATTAGAACTTTTTATAAACATGCAAATTAAGCATGACCTTTCCTGGTAATCCTAAATGCAGGAGAACCATCATGTTGACAACATCACAGCCAAGATGAAGGCCCTGCGTGGTAAGGTGTCTGAGTTGGAGAGAGCTGCTGCCCAGAGGAAGGCAAAACTGGATGAGAACTCTGCTTTCCTGCAGTTCAACTGGAAAGCTGACGTGGTTGAGTCCTGGATTGGTGAGTGTGGGAAAAGCTTCATATGTCAGTTTGTTTAAAGCTTGGTTCATTTTGCGGTAATTAATAGTATATCTTTTTCTGATGGTTAGGTGAGAAAGAGAACAGCCTAAAAACCGATGACTATGGACGTGACCTTTCCTCAGTGCAGACACTGCTTACCAAGCAGGTATGACTAGTGAGAAAATTGGGACTGATATTACAATCTATACTGATGAATTTTAGTGACTTTCCAAAAGATTATTCTGCATCATGTTGGATGTTACTCTTTGTTATTTTTTTTCACCAGGAAACATTTGATGCGGGTCTTCAGGCATTCCAACAGGAAGGAATCACCAACATCACGGCCCTGAAGGACCAACTCCTGGCAGCCAAACATGTGCAGTCGAAAGCCATCGAGGCACGTCATGCCACTTTAATGAAACGTTGGAATCAGCTGTTGTCCAACTCGGCTGCCCGCAAGAAGAAACTACTAGAGGCTCAGGAGCACTTCAGAAAGGTGGGGAGCACCATACTGGAAGTTGTCTTTGGATTAAACTTTCAAAAAATACTTGTGATTCTCAATAATTTAGCAACTACAGTAACTACATTTTGGACTCATTTTACTCTGGGTAATGAAGCTGCCTAACTGTTAGGTCCACTTTGATATAAGCTGTTAATAACTTTTAACTTCACTTACTGCACATATTCATATAACCTGACAATGATTAAATCCTATAAGAATTCAAATGTGTATGTGTTAGAGTTGGAAAATGTGCATAGGCTGAGGTTAAGTCCACATTGCATTCTAGCAAATCACAGAAAAAAGGCTTAATCTGACTTCTTTACTGTACCTTTTTAGGTTGAGGACTTGTTCTTGACCTTTGCCAAGAAGGCTTCTGCTTTCAACAGCTGGTTTGAGAATGCAGAGGAGGATTTAACTGACCCAGTGAGGTGCAACTCCTTGGAGGAGATTAGGGCGCTGCGGGAGGCCCATGATGCTTTCCGCTCCTCACTTAGCTCAGCTGAGGCTGACTTCAACCAGCTGGCTGAGCTCGACCGGCAGATCAAAAGCTACCAGGTGGTGTCCAATCCATACACCTGGTTCACCATGGAGGCTCTGGAAGAGACCTGGAGGAACCTGCAGAAGATCATTAAGGTTGATATTAATTAATTCAAGATCTTTAAGGAAGAGATTTTGGGAAAAAATATTTATTTACATAATCCAGTGCAAAAGTTTGGAGCCACTCTTCCTCCACATTTTGCTTCCAAAGAGCCAGATATTCTTGTATTTATTTATTATTTTTTAAGTTTTCAGAATCAGTTTTCCAGGCTTCCTAAAGGACTTATAAAAGCCAGTCTATTTTAGCTTAGCCCCAGTGACCTACGAATGAATCATTCAAGCATTACAAAGCGAAACTAATTTAAGGCTTGAACCAAAGAAAAAATGAGATGATAGGTATACTTGTGACGCTGAATGCTGAGTGGTTGGAACTCCTTTATCAAGGTTCCTTGTATCTATAGGCACTTTGCAACATGTCTCAGTAAAACATTTGTTCCCATTCTTTAATTGAATGTACTTAATATGCCAAAAATGTGATGGAATCACAGACACGAAATTGTATTTTGCACCAGAATTTTAACTGGTTGCATTGATTATGATGAACCTTATATTGAACATTTTAAGGCCAACAAGTAATATGGCATAGATGAAGACTAGCTTGTAAAGAATGATGATAAGTAACATAATTTGTATTTGTGAAGCCCTAATTCAAAACAGACACTTTATTTATTGAGTTGCATGTTGTGTTATCCAGGAGCGTGAGCTGGAGCTGCAGAAGGAGCAGAGGAGGCAGGAAGAGAACGATAAGCTAAGACAAGAGTTTGCTCAACATGCTAATGCATTCCATCAGTGGCTGCAGGAAACCAGGTACAAGAAGATCGGAGAGCCCATTTGAAGCTATAGCTTGAGTTCTAGATGTGTAGCGTTCATTTAAATATGCTCTACATGTTTCTCCTGCACAGTTCTAGATATTTAATTGAACTTTCATTACTACTGCTTGGATGTCCATGTTTATCTGCACTGTTTTATGCACAGACACTTCCTTTAAAATGCTTTAAAATCAGTGCATGCTGTTCTGTATTTTGTGTATATCTTGTGGTGGGTGGGGAGATCACAAGCTTTAACACAACCGCATAAATGTTCTGTGGAGATTTTGTAAGCACGAATGGGCTTCATAGAGCATCTCTATTTATATGTGCTTTCATGTTGGTATTGAGTAGTGGCAATGATGTCACCACTCAATGATTTAACTGTTGTATGTTTTCTTTTTCCCCTTTTCCTGCTCTCTTGCTGCTACTCCTGATGCTTGGAATCATTTTGCTAATCAGGACATATCTTCTGGATGGGTTAATATCATTTTTATTCAATATCTTTGTGTGTTTGTGTGTGCTAAATATTTAGTATGTGAGTCTTTATGAAGTGAATGTAGAGTGGTCTTTATCTATGTAACATCCAGTGTTGAACACAAGGATGGAACTTGTAAATTTAGAAATTAAAAGGGTTTACCGTTTCTTCTAGATTGACAGCGACTTAATGGCTTTGGTGACAAGATATGCTGTTAATATTATAATCCCCTGTATATCTTTCCTTATGTTTCCCTTATGCTTGAGTTTTCCTTACTTCGTGTTATTTTATCTGTTTCCAAATGTCTGCCTTGTTTATGCTTTTTCCCCCCATTCCATCCTCTCTCTGTGCTCCTCCTCTCTGAATAGCATAGCCTATCGGCGGGTTATCCATGTCTATCAGTATGAAGTCGATGATGATCTTTCTGGAAGGTTTTTCCATTTTTCTGGTTTTTTCGTCTGGTCCCACTTCTCTTTTTATCCCACATTGTTTGGGTTGTCTTCTCATGCACCCAAACCACCATTTGGGCTCTGCGTGTGATCAGTTTCTTCTACTAACCTTCACTGCAATGTTGCCGTGAGGCAGGCAGATGGACCCCTCCAGCTTCCTAATCTTACGAGCCTGGCTACACTCCAGCACTGTTTTCATGAGTGTATTTAGTTCACATCTTTTATTTCTAGGTTTTTGATTTGGTGAAAATGTCCAAACACTAGATTCAGGGCTGGAAACTGCAACAAGACTCTCCAAATGGGGATTTGTTTGACCATTTTCCTGATCTGAATTTGAACTGCCAAATTTCTGTACAATTTCTTTTGCCCTTTCTGTACACTTTCTAATATTCAGATTCATCTAGTCCTGAAACATGCAATTTCCATGGAGCCATTACTATAAATTTAATTTGAACACTGGAGAAGTTCAACATGACCATGTAGAACAAGGCAGTTTCTAACCCTGCTGGCAGTGACCCTAATCTAGCATGGTTACCATAGATGTGAGTGGGCTCTATTAGCATGAATTGAGTGGCTATTCTGGGTGCATTCTCGAATGGCTTATAGTGTGTAGTTGGCTTTTTGCTATAAAATAAATACTGTTAAGTCTTCGTGTTACATGTTATTATAGGAAAAATATTATTAATAAAACGTATTACCATCAGGTGATATAGGACTTGATATCACTCAGCCTTGTTTTCTTCCTCAGTGGTTAACAGATTCCTAGTATTTACAGACAACCAGAACACACATTGGTCACTGCAGTGGTTTCAGAGTGTGCCAAAACTAAATATATTTTAATATCTTTGCCCTCTTTCACAGAAACCTTTGGTAAAGCATAATATTTTCCTTCCATCTATTTAAAAACATTATGGGTGTTACCACTTCACAGATTTTGTTGGGTTTGAAGTGAGTAGTTAGTGATATAGTGGAATGTGTGTGATGACTTTGCTAAAAGTTGCATGTCATGTTTTCTCGCACTTGGTTTGTTCTAACTGTTTTTTGTGGACAGATCCTGTATGGTGGAAGAGTCTGGAACTCTAGAATCTCAACTGGAGGCTACAAAGGTAAAATACAAAAAAGGATAATTTTGTGCTGTTTCTTAGTGGTTCATCTTGAATGTTTATTGATTAGTATTATTATTGTATTAAATTTTTTTATTATTCACTGTCAGTTACTTGTCGGTGCTCATTATTCAGAGTGTTTTTTAAATCAACACTCAACAAAAACAGTAACACTGTTTATTTTTAATTTATTCAAAGCTCAGTTATGTCTACAAAACAGTGGGGGCAATAAGGTAGTTTGGTACAGTACAGCATATGCACAATACAAAGCAATGTGCATATACAACTCAAACAATTTTACAAAAACAGTGATAGAACAACAGAGGTGAAACAAATAAATTAATAAATATGTTGCTTGCCAACTTACTAATTACCACCATGACAGGTTTCATTTGTCTACATTAATCTAATTTTCTGCATCAGCTGTCTACATACTAATTGGCACAACAGCCATTTTGACCACAGTTTGTGTGCTGTTCTCTATTCTTACCTACCTGTGGCTGTGCCTGTACAGCGCAAGCATCAGGAGATCCGTGCCATGCGCAGCCAGCTTAAGAAAATTGAGGATCTGGGAGCAGCCATGGAGGAGGCACTGATCCTGGACAACAAATACACGGAGCACAGCACGGTGGGCCTGGCCCAGCAATGGGACCAGTTGGACCAGCTAGGCATGAGGATGCAACACAACCTGGAACAACAGATCCAAGCCAGGTCTAATATGCATATCACAACACACACTCTTCCAAGAAAATTCATATTCAACAGCTGCAAAAACAATATAGTTGTGACTAATCAGACAGTAACTACAAAGTTTTTTCAGTAACTACAAAGTTACAAACTACTTTCAGTAACTACAAAGTTTTAAGTTCAGATGTTTTGGGTCAAAAAGTCACCCAGACCTGAACCTCCTAGCATGTTGATCAATTACAGAAGGTAAGACAAGCCTAGATACAAACAAGAACTTACAATTTAACATTAAGTCAAATCCATTCAGCTGGATAAAGTCATATTTAACTACACCTGAGCATTTAATTTGAATATTAGTATTCAAATTAAATTTGCAGTATTCAAATGGTTACATTCAGATATTTTCACTCTTCAGTCTTGAGGTGCAGTAGCAGCCAGTGTTGACTAATGATTGAAAATTATTCTCCAGAAACACTACAGGAGTAACAGAGGAGGCCCTAAAGGAGTTCAGCATGATGTTCAAGTGAGTAATTCTAAATCAAAAGCACCAAGTGACTGTTTAGACCATCATTTATTTGACCCTTTTATGATACAGCACTATTAGATATAACAATATAAATTTTTTTGTTTCAGACACTTCGACAAAGAGAAATCAGGTCGCTTGAACCACCAGGAATTTAAATCTTGCTTGCGCTCTTTGGGTTACGACTTGCCCATGGTGGAGGAAGGAGAACCAGACCCTGAGTTTGAGTCCATTCTTGACACAGTCGATCCTAATAGGTGAGCATCTTTCTTGAGTGAAAAGGACAATTTTGGCCCCCTTAAAAGCCAACTCATCATTATTTTATGCAATATTCTTATAGGGATGGCAATGTGTCCCTGCAAGAGTACATGGCATTCATGATCAGCCGCGAAACAGAGAATGTGAAATCAAGTGAGGAGATTGAGAGTGCGTTCCGTGCTCTCAGTGCTGAAAACAAGCCGTACGTCACCAAGGAAGAACTCTACCAGGTACGTAGAAACATCTACTGTTTTGACTGGTAGGAAACAGGGTTTTTTCAAGCATAGTTGCAAATTATAACAGTAATGGACAAGTGGATTAAATGCAGTTGTTTATGGTAATATCCCATTTCTCCCTTTGCAGAACCTGACAAAGGAGCAAGCAGACTACTGCATTTCCCATATGAAGCCCTACCTGGACAGCAAGGGCCGTGAGCTCCCGTCAGCCTTTGACTTTGTGGAATTCACTCGCTCGCTTTTCGTCAACTGATCTCCCACCCCTTTGCCTGCCAGTGACCAATCGGGATGCGTTTTCCCTTTACAAGAACGCTGAGCTCAACTGCATGAATGTGACGTTAGAATTCTCTATAGCACCCTGTATCTCTATCTAGGATATCAACCTTACTCTTAACTATTTATCTCACACTTCTCTTTGTGCTTCACTGACACTAGTGTAGTGGATTTGTCTGCAATTTTATTGTGGGTGTTTTACCTGTTTTAGTGCTTCGCTTGATTTTAAGCAACCTATAGAGATGATATGCTACTCCACCATGCGTAATTCTGCAGTGTGCATTAATAAACGCAACTGGTTAGAACTGGTGATGTTGTTTTGTGTGATTGTGTTGGAGGGTGTGGTGTGGGAGTGGTCATATCTGTCATTTATTACAAAGGAGTCATGACAAAGGACCAGTAAATACAGCAATAAAGTAAGGTTAATTCACTCAGGAAAATGCATCTTACAGGAGTTTTTATATAGTACTTTTATTAAACAAATCAGAAAAGTAATTTTCATGGTTAATTGTATATTCATCTCACTCCGCCACCTCATTTGCCAGCTGCTGTAGTAGTGCAGTCTCCCTAGAGCCCTGCTGTGTTAATTCTGCACTCAACTGCCAAATGTTGACTGTTCCATCAGCGTTGCCCACTGCCAGGAGTTGCTGGGGGCTGAACTCCAGACAATATGCTGGCTGCCCTCCAGTGTTCTGGTCAATGGTGACTGAAGGCCTGAGTGATCTCCGGCCCAAATCGAATACCTGCACTAAACCTGTGCAAACAATGAGTAATTCCATAACAGGTTATGTTTATACATAAATTGAAATATATATATTTTTTTTTTTATTACATAAACGAGTAATTCTATTATCATCCATGAAAAAAATGTTGCAGGATTCTGTACTTTTTTGACTATGAAGACAATAAAATCCAAGAAGACCTACCTTGTCCAGTGACTGAAGCAAAAACTAGAGGGCGCACGGGTGACCATCGCACTCCAAAAGCATAAGAGTCTGAAACTCTCAGAGCCAGCAGGGGTCTGGGCTGCAGTGTACTGTGAATATGGGCCAAGCCATCTGTCCCAACACTAACAAACAGGTTTCTAGACCATCAGGAAAAATCAAAATAAGTTTGGACATTTAAAAGAGAGATGTACTAATTCAACACATGAATTAATATTGTTTTGTATCTCTCATAACAAAGCTTACCTATGGAATGGGGAGAAGTGGAGAGAATGTATTGGGCCACTTCTTTGTGCGAAAGAGAACTGTGTGGGAGAGCGCAGTGTTACGCTCTCGCCATCAGGGGGTACTGCTGCTACTGTTTGACTGCTAAAAGAGCATTTGAGCACCATGCCCCCCTCGGAGCCCACAAGAAAAGTATCCCGGTCCCATGGTGAAAGTGTTAAAGAGGTGACACCTATGTTAGTGCCACCTCTGGTCTGCAACAGAAACACAATTCGATTCTCACAATTTTATGTAAGAGGTACTTATGTAAAACAATGTCTGCTAGCAATGATAAAGTAACCAAGCAATTTACTGAAACATGAAGTCAGATCATCGCCATATGTGATTGATTTTTTTCACTCAAAGCCAAAACGGCACAGACCTTGCTTAGAGAACTGCTTTGAGGGACCTGCTGCCTTACGAGAGCATATCCCGAAGTTAAGGTTAGTATGCTGTCCGCTCCGTCTACACTCCACACCAGGATTCTGCCTCCTGAACATGCACTCAGCAAAGCCATTTCTCCTCTACGAGATCCTGGAACCCATTTTACCTATATTTTATTTAAAAAAAAAAAAAAAAACATAAAAGAGCTACAACTACAAATTAGAAACCATCAAGTAAGTTTTAATGCTATCTCAAGTGGCTGCCTTGGTCACTACTAGGCCACCTACTGACCTAAAGGTAATAATGGCCTGGGTATAAATCTATAAACTGTCAGAGACAAGTACCTCATATACTGGCTCTCTGTGGGTATCTGGTGACATCCCTGTTTGAGCTAAAACAGGGTCCTGAGAGCGACTTGTATCCCATACTATCACTTCTCCACTGTAGAGCCCTCCTGGGAAATTATCAGAAAGAAAGTCTGAAGAGTGTTTACATAATCAAAACATTACTTCTAAGCCTAAACGGATCTCAGCATCACATTTAATCTAAGATCCACGAAGTGCCTAGTATTAGCCATCATGTCAGTAGACCTGATTCAACTCATTCTTAATAGTGTATTTGTTCTACAATGAGCAAAAACAAATACAGCAAGCAGCCAAACTAAATCTCAAAGGAAAGAAAATGTAGGACTAAGAAATGACAGACTAAAGGACTGAAGAGAGCAACTTTTGTGGAATTTACCAGCAATCAGAGACGGCCTCAGGGGATGGAAGCACACACACATGACAGGTGATGCTGTATCTATGATCATGTCGGGCTGTTTGGGATTCAGTCTGCTTCGGTCCAGGTTCCATGTGCATACGCAGGATCTCTCAGTGCTCCAGTCTCCATTATCAATACTAACATGAAAAGAAAGATTAGTACAATATTACAATATTAGAATTAGAAAACTTTATTCATCCTGTAGAAAATTGCTTATGTTATGACTGCATAGGCACAAGAACAACATAAAATAAGAAGTCGAAATAAATATGAAAGACCCTAGGCTAAATACACAAATGATTAGTATAACTACTATAGTTAAATAACTTACAATTAAGTAGGAAATTCAATTTGATCATTTTAATATTGTATGTATCTCGATTTTACAGAGGTCTAATTCTGTAATGAACAAACTTGTTTAGTGGAGGCAAATTGATACAGAAACTGATCTGTCCTCATTTATCAACATCACAAAAGCAACATACAAATATGACAATATGGATTAACTGGAAATTTAAGTCACTGTTTGAACTTATTAAACTTTCTGGAAACCCTAGCAGACTAGCAATGGGAACACTGAGGATAACACTGTTCATTTTTTTAAATGTTTTTTTTTAACTCATACTGTTGAATGCATGAGGCACTTAAACTGAGCCATTGAACCACTTATAATACACTCCTATGGGAATGGACAAAGAATGCTAGAGGGCACTTACCGGCCATAAGCACAGGCAATTACAGAACCTGGGGAGTTCCAAGACACGCTGGTAACCTGGAGACCCCTCTTCTGTGCATCAGGATGTGCAAGACAGTGAAAGGAGGACACCTGTAAGAAGTTGCACACACACAAAATAAAAATAGCAGAAGAGTTACTACGCAAACAGTCTACAAATGTAGCTGCCGTAGGCCAAATCTCACCGTCCGATGCTGATCAACCCAGCTCACTTCAAACTCATCAAAAGCATGGCTTTTCGTGTTCTTCACCAGTTCCCTGACAATCATGTCCTCTACTCTGCTAAGGAAATCCAGCAGTCTGGGAGAGTCCAATGACTCCTGTGGCTGTGGCAGCATCTCCTGTGGGTCCGTCTGAACGCCATTGTCCCGAACAGACTTAACTTGAGCTTCAGCTTCTGCAGTACGAACTGGCTTTGTTTGACAGATTTTCTAGCAAAGCAAATAGTGACCGAAATAAAGTTAAATGGGGTTATTTATGTTCACAGAAATGTTTTTTAGACAGAATGACTGCACTCAAGTATTTCATTACATGTAACATTTACTCGCTACATCGGATGCACAAATACTTGACGACAGTCTTTAGACTGAGATTTCCCTGTTTAAAAAATAAAAACCTGTCTATGCATCCTCAAGGTCGCAATCAGCTCTGAAAGAACTTTAGAGGTGCATGCTTAGAAGTGTATATAGTGTTTAGAGGCTATTTAAACCAATTTATTCCTTTACAAGGATTAGTGTTATATTCAGACTCCTCCCTCTATCACACATTCATACAACATGTGCAATAACCCGATGCTTTGTTGCACAATTTCTTATTGGAAATTGAAATTGGAGTTCTTATTGGAGTTTAAACACATTTAGAGTATTTTGGTTACACTGGGATGTATCCAGGGGTAGTGAACATGATGCTGAACTTAAACAGACCCAGTGTTGTTTACAGCTCCCTTAACAGTGCACAGGAAAACTTGTACTCAACTACACATGTTAAAAAATACTGGGACACATCTGTTTCTCGGGGGTTGAGTTACTGAATCTCAACTAAATTCATTAACACACTCGTAAACCATTTGTGTTATTAGCAATTTATTTAACTGTAAGTTACTTATCTACTGTATTTATATCCCAAGATTTGTGTATATAGAAGTGTATTTCATATTTACGTTTTTTTACAGATTTGATTGGACTTATTTAGACTGTATATTTACACTGTTCTTGTCTGTGTGTGTCTTTGCAGTCCTAACATAAGCAATTTCCTCCAGGATCAATAAAGGTTTCTGATTCTGACTGATAACACCAATGATAAGGAGGAATGGCACCACAGTTGTTTTCATTGTCTGGACCAGTGGGTAGACAGGAATTAAGCACTGGTCTGATAATTTTTCCACTCATGGTATTTTGAAAAGGTATTTCTACTTCTGTTTTAGACAATGTTTCATCCAAACACATATTAGGTCGATTAATGGACCATAGTTAGCTTTCAGTGGGAGAATCTCCATTCAGAATGAAATGTAGTACATGGCAAACCCTTACTACTGTGGAATTAGGGTACTCTAGCCCTCTTTACCCAAATTAAATAATACGCTTTGTTGATTGTGCTGGTAAAAGCTTTTAAGCTTCAAAAGTAGTTTTTAAAGGGAGCAGTAGCATCATTGTTGTACTGACACCTTTCTCAACCACGATGCAAGAGCAGTTAAACAAAGCCGCTAATTTAGCTATTTAAAGATCGGTGCTTTTTAAGATCACGTACCGACTCTTGTGCTCGCTGATGGTGGGATTTTTCCCACGTTGATTTAACACCAACAACATCGAAAGATTCATCCGTAAACATTTTATCTCTCTGCAGCAGAGGAAAAGTCTCTGCAGGCTGCTAGCTAGCAGCTCTCTGGTATTAGCTGTTAATTAGACTGACACTTGCTAAATAGCTAACATACAGTTGTGAAACTAAGCTGTCTGCATACAGAAGGCTGTTAAATAACATTAATTTATTTGTCGGATAAAACTACAACGGCTCCATTCAGCCTAAACCGTGTTTTGACGCCACTTGGTCTAATGCCATGGTCACAAAGGCTCATTTCAACACACACACTGTGTTCACTTCCCCTTGTTCGGTCGCTCTCTATATTTCCCTTACTTCATTGTCTGATTGGATGAGTACAGGTTTTCCTGTGCACTGTTAATGGAGCTGTAAACAACAACTATAGTTTCGACCAAACTAACATTTAAACACATTTAGAGTAATTTTGGTTACACTAGGATGTATCCAGGGGTAGTGAACATGATACTGAACTTAAAGAGACCCAGTGTTGTTTACAGCTCCCTTAACAGTGCACAGGAAAACTTGTACTCACCTACACATGTTAAAAAATATTGGGACACGTTTCTCGGGGTTTGAGCAAGACCCTTACGTCCAGCGAGGGGCAATCTTAATGCTTCAGAATACCGACACATTTTGGACAACGCCATGCTTCCAACATTGCGAACATAGTTTGGGAAGAACCTTTCTATTCCAGTGCGACTGTATTCCAGTGCGCAAAGCAAGCTCCATAAAGACATGGCTGGATGAGTTCAGGTGTCGAAGAACTTGACCGGCCTCACAGAACCCTGACCTCAACCCCATCCACCCCGTTGGGATGAACTGAACAGATTGTGAGCCAGGCCTTCTCGTCCAACACCAGTCTCTGACCTCACAAATGCTCTACAGCATGAATGGACACGAATTCCCACAGAAACACTAAAAAATACCGGGCACAGACTTCCAAAAGGAGTGCAATCTGTTAAAGATGTAAAGTTGGGACCAACTCCAGTCTATGTATTTGAAGGCAATTTCATCACTCCGTGTGTGGAACGGTCAGGTCCATATGCAT
>JBBJLR010000024.1:9223534-9241922 GCA_037577145.1 Brachypetersius gabonensis
AACACACACACGTGTTTGTGCATGTGTGTGCGCGCGCGAGTTTGTATAGATGTATGCGTTCTCCTGTTCCGCGCCTAAACAGCTACGACTTACTTTTTGGACTGTTCTCCCCTCCTCCCCCTTTTACACAGAACGAATGTAAACACGCAAGACAGGACAGCGCTTGAAATAAACCCGGAACACGCCACAAAACGAAACCGGCCACAGGTGTACACGGTGGTCCGGTGGGGTTTGGGGAGGGAAAGGGGTGGTCTTCACTAATGAAGTTGTAGCACCAAAAACAGTGGTGTTTCCTGCCACCGCACCGAGCCGCGTGGTTTGAATGATGAGGCCACGGTACTTCAACCTCTCTGGGTTTTCCAGAGCCAAACCAAGTCCCCCACACACATCTACACATTCATTCACACCCACGGTCTGGTCAGCGCGGGGTTCGGCTCAGATAGGCTGGAGCCCGGCTAACATGCTGCCGCTGCCGGGTCCGAGTCGTGATGGCGGGGGAAACACAACAGAGCAGTGGACTGAGACAGAAAGCCCTTTCCCGCTGCCCCATGAAGGGTAACTAAAACGAGCGGAGAAAATAGAAAATGAAGACTTTAAAACACGAATGTGTGTGTTTTCGAGGTTAAAAAGAGCCTTAAAGCCGCGGCTAAGGTGCGTGGCACAATGAGAAACATGGCCTCCTCGTGTAGCATTAGCTTAGCCCCCTCCTGGAAACGAGCGTCTCTAACTGACGGAGGCTCCGCTCCGGTCCGGGAGGAACGCAAAGTGCCCCTCAGGATCGACAGGGGCTATAAACGAGGGTAAGAGGAGCTCAGGAGGCCTACGTAATCAAGTTTTAATCAATACTTTACCCGATGTCTCGTCCGCGCCGTCGTGGTTCGAGTTCTGCTCCTTTCGACTGACTTTAGCAGCTGACGACGCCGACATGATTCTCTGCTCTCGTCCTTCTCTTCTCTTCTCTTCTCTTCTCCGTTCTTTGTACTTTCCCCCCTTTTTCGACGATGTTGGTGCTTTTTCTATTTTTAAAAACCGCACAGGAGCGGAGAGAAAGAGAAAAGGCTGGTAAAAACAAAACGCTTCCTTCGAGGAGGAAGAAGAAAGTTCTACCTTTGTGAGAGGAGTGAGACTATGTAACCGCGCCGTAATATGAAAACCAACCAAAACCCCCCTCCTTCTTCTCTCTCTCCTCCTCTCTCTCTCTCTCTCTCTCTCTCTCTCTGTCTCTCTCTCTCTCTGTGAATGCACGCCTACAGCCCCACCCCCTCTTCAGACCAGGGCGTCCATTTGGCCGCTCACTCTAATTATCGCACTCTGATTGGCTGAAGGAGAAGGGCAGAGAAAAAGAGGAATAGGGTTTGTTTTGAACTGTTGAGTATAGGGGTTTAAATTGGGTCAGAAAGATGCAGATGGGTGTTTGAAGAGTGCACGTGAATGTATTCAAGTGTAGGTATGTGTTTGCAAACAGCTACATTTCAGTTCTTCATAATACAAACGTAGAATGCAAATCAAATGTGATAAAAAATGTGTTTTTAGAATATTAGCAATAATTAGCTGCGGGGTAAACCAATTCATTACTTACAACTGGTGTAAAGTATTTTAATGGATATAATCATAATGACTGTTAAATAAAGACAAGCCTGGTGGATTACTGGGGTGTATTGATTCAAGGTGTTCACTTGTTCTGGGTCAGGTGGCATTAAAGAGATTCACTACAATGCTAGAGACAAACTGTCTGTGAAAGACCAGTCAGGGAAATAAACCTGATGATACCATATGGGAGGAGCTCAGACTTCTTTGCTGTAGTTGCACCCTCTGCTTCTCTGGAAAGACTTTCTGTGAGGATTTTATTGCATTCAGCCACAAGGGTATCAGTAAGGTCGAGGACTGAAGCTAGATGATTAGTTCTGGATGACAGATGTATCTCAAAGGATTTGGGAAACAGTTTAATCACTCCAGAGAACACAGTTCTACTACTTCACAGACCAGTGCTGTAGACTTTTATGTAGCATTTGCCATTATGAATGGATTCCTTAGTCTCATGAGCGGCTTCTTCAGAGCATCCCATTCAATTGGCAGTGCCTTACTAGGAAGATAATACAAGCAGTGTGTGTGTTTGTAATATAACTGTCAGCAAAGAGTGCAGCCTTAAAATTTCTGATTGGGAGGCATATCTGAATACTTTTTTGGGAAAAAATAGTTGTGCTTAAAAAGTATGTGTGTTCTGTCGGTCCGTATGTCTGCCACCTAAAATGCAACATCTTAAGTATTTTTTATGCACAAGCGATATGAGGAATATTGCAAAAAAAAAGAACAAATACCAAAAAACAATAACAAAACAAAATAAAACAAAAATAAAAAAAAACATAAGCAAACAAAAACAGCCCTGCACTTTTTGGTTATTAATTTTTTTAATTGTTTGAGCCTCAATTTGATAATGCAATATCACACTATCAGTACAAGGTACGTTGAGACACATTTTATACACTCATACAAAATGTTCATCTGAAATTTATAGGTGACAATATACTTGTATTTGTATACTATATTATAAAATAGAATTCTTGTATATTTGTGTACTTCCATATTTGCATGTTTATAAAAATGTAGTATATTTGTAAAATAGAATGCTTGAATGTTCACTTTGACTTTGTACTAAATATATCGCCAAGATTCTTGAGAGACTTTTATTTTGAAATGTATCTTTTTTGAGGGTGGATCTGTGGATCTGGCTGGTCCCAGTGAGCTTAGGCTGGCCTGAGGATCAGCAGAGGGCTGGACTCCTCTGGACCGGACTACCAAACGAACAGCTTTATGTGTGTTTGCCGGGAAGAGGGAAACCTGCTGGCCTTTTATTTTGGCAGTTTTTTTTCATGGATATACCTTCTTCATCTCGAAGTCTTCAGCAGAAAGATCTCTCTGAAGGTAAAAAATTAGGGTTTGGCTTGGCTGGTACCTCTGCTGCAGTTTTTACATTGTGGCCCGACTGGACTGACTATTTTGTGAGCACAGCTCAGGCCTACATATGGCTACAGTCAAACACCACTTTCCTGTCTACAGGAAACTGCGACTTTTCCAGTCATTTGCTTTTTTTTCTGAGATACACTTTCATTCTGTTCATGACAGCCTGAGAATCATTAGTTCAGGTGCCAGACCTCTTCACTACTCGCCTCTTTCCTTTATTTCTCATTCAGCAGATGTGAGCATGTTTCTCTCTATTAATTTCGAATAAAGAGAAAAATAGATGGATTTTTATTTTTTTTTAATTAATTTTAATTAAGTGTAATCCATGACGCTGAAGTAGACGAGAAAAGGTAACTAATCTTTACTGTTGGTCATCAGTTGTTGACTAAATGTTTTAGTTTTAGTTTAAGCATCTGTGCTGCTTTACTGTGGCTGTGCTGATATACTTTTGACGTATGGTGTTTTATTTCAGATCAAGTGTGACAATTTTTTTAACAGACCTACCTGCACTTTTAAATAAATGCTGGATCTTCTATAAATAAAATTATATACTCATAGTATGTTATATGTAGTGTAAATATGTATATAGTTATTTTTATGTACTTTTAATATTAGCCCTTGTTTCCAGAACAGTAAGAGTTATTTTACTTAAGCATGAGTTAAGGCTATTCTACCCAACTCTGTCCATGACTGATGCTGTAAATGCAGACACATTACTGATTTAACTAAATCCTTCGAAGATGGCAGCTAATAAAATGTGACAAGAAACTTGTTAGTACTCCTGACAGTCTTTGTCAGTTTGTGGTGAAGGTACCTGTGTTGAGTGTATGTATATTTTTTTCCTCTAAGTGCCTAGATGACCTCTTCTTTCTGATAACTATGTGCAAAGGGCTAGTGGCAGCTGAGTTAAACAGACTGGACAGGGTTTGCCATTGTAGTGCTCTGAAGGTATTTTTGTATCTGGGCATGCATGACTGTGAGAAATTTCCTTTGGGGCTTGAGCTTTTAACACAGTTTGAGTGTTTCAGCAGCCTGTAGCACATTCCAGTCTATACAATGACTCCAAACATCTCAGGCATTCGCAGATTCTTTATGGGGGTAAGTAGGATGCTATTATGTCAACCCATCATGGATCTTTTGGCATACTGATGACAAGGTGGTTTAGCCTATTTTAAAAGGATATAAGGTTACAATGCACAAGTTCATGTGCAGTGCACATGTTAACAGGGATGTTTGCCAAGAATGTCTGGGTAATGAGGTTGTAGGACTATAACGGCACTTTTTTTTAATGACTTTGACCAGTCAGACTTTTCTGACACCAGATTACTTTCCTAGTCAGTGCCAGTGTGGTCTCGGTAATGATTGGCAAGAAGGTTTGGTTACTCCATATCACAGGTCTGCAAAGGCATGCCGTACTCTTTGTGGTCAGATATTTGCCCGTAGATTTTCATAGCTGTTGGTTTTGTTAATGTGAATTTGTCTTTCGAAATTGATGCTATATTTAACCAGGCCATTCTGAAATGATGGCCGGCTGATTCAGCCGGGTATCAGCCAGACCAGACTAATGTACACTGACCCAGTTGTATCTCCTTAATCAGGCTTGTTCTGCAAATTTTTTTAAAGAACTCTCGGAGGAATGAGTGCTGAACTGAGTCTTGGATTTTCTTGTGCTCTTGGTTCTCACAGAGCCTACATGGAGGTCTAGGCATCTGAAGACATTGTTAAAACCTTGGCTAGATCTTTTTCGAAAGCAAGATATTTGGGCTTCTTCTTACAGGTTACATAGCATTATAGAGTTAATCTTTTTATTATGCAGTTGAGTGTGGAATCACATGCTGTAGGTGACACAATAGCACTTTTTCATACCAATATTGAAAAATTGAGTATCAGCTGATGAAATGTGATATTTCTTTTTGAAAACCTATTGAGGTAAACACCTTAAAGCAGGCTCTTGATGCGCAGGCTCAGAGATAGAAAATGACATCACACAGTGCGGAGACTCTCAGATGGCATCACACAGTGTGAGTGAAAATTATTTCTGGTTAGGTTTGTCACAGGATTGGATTGGGTTCATTCTGGTTTTCTCCTCTGACATCGAGTCCAGCATCTTCTGCTAATACTGGCCTAATACTGATGCCTGTTAACCAAACAGCAGCATCCCTATTTAATACCTAGAATGAAACTGTTGAGTACAGAACATTTTATCAAAACAATAAATACTTGCTATGCTGACACAAGGAGTGTGGTGGTGTTAAAATGTGGTTTCTAGGTCAGCCGTTTTTATAGGTTCACATGTGTTTTCTCTATCCTAAGTAACCTTTTACAGCATCCTGTCTTTAGCATACAGTTCTAGTATTGCTGATATGCCTTTAAGTATTGCTGCCATTCCTAGTGGAATTCATCATTCCGTCTGCATTTTAATGTCGGAAAAAAATAACTCCGTGTTGTTGTACCCATTCCCTCAGATTCCAGGGAACAAGATGAATGAGACATCTGGTTTCCTGAATTTTCTTCTTTTGAGAACTCTGCATGTGTCTGTGTGTGTGCTTATTTGCAGTCTCTTTATTTCAAGCAGGGACACTGCAATACAGAAGGTGAACTAGTTAAATTGTTAAAATTAAGATACACATCCAGTCTCAAAAGAGGAGGCGTCATACATATATTTGTCTCTTTTTCTGTTCCAGATATGTGAATCTGTTTGGCCAATCTGAATCATGCATGGACCATCGTTTTCCCCTACATTCCCCTATATTCCACTTACACAGATGCTCATTAGAGAGACTCTAAACCACAGGCAAACCGGAATCACAACCATAAAACTATAGAGGTGTCTGGTGTATTTTTTTAAGGCAAACTTTGTAGTGGGAGTCTTTAAAAAATGGGTTACTGTTTGCCTTTCTGTGAATACAGTGCCCAAGACAGAGACTTCACAGTTTGTCTGAGCAGCTGCTGAGGGGTGTGATTATGCGCCTGGCTCAATCTGTGACAATTTGACAGACACACGACTAACACAGACACTCAAGTCACATAAAAATGAGGCTGAAAGTAGGGAGGTTGTGAGGAGGAGCTGACGATGATCTTGCTTGTAATTCTGTCAGGTAACACAGGACTTGAGTGTGTTACCTGACAGTATCCATCATACTAATCAATACTGTTTCAATATGCTTTTCTGAACCATACATATTAAGTCAAATTTGAAGTGAAGGGGCCAGTTCAGTATGTAAATTAGTAAATAATATTTTTTATTATATTATTATACTTAATATTTAAGATTTAATTGTATAAATGTGAAACTAGTAGTACTTTTATGACTATTAGACGTCAAAGAATGTATGCATTGGTGCATGGGTATGGAATTTCTGGTTCAAATTACTAACCTGTTTTTGACTAGTTTACAAACACAGTAAGTAATGTTGAAACATTTTCAAAATATCATAACAGTGAAATTTTACACAAAAGGAAATATTTCAAGTTTTTTGTTCATGTCCTGTATAAAAAAATTCAACTTCTTTTTTTTGCTGCAGTTTTCTACTTCATTTGTCTGTCGCATTGAATCATGTGGGTTGTGATTTCCTTAAGGTATGTCTTATCAGATTGTTAATCTGATAAGACAAGTGTGCGCACATGTCGGTGTCAGTCTCTGTTTATGTCCAGTAGCAATCCAGGAGTGATTGCTGGAACAGGAAAGACTAATTTTCTGCTTGAAGGGTTTGGTTTGGTTGAGGTTTGTGCGGGCTGTGGCTAGCACGTGTCGGTTTGGCTGACCCTGCTCAGCTGAGAGATGTTACTATTGCCCCTCCTCCAGCCCTTTTTCTCTTCGTTTCTTCTCAGGGATTCCATAGTTACAGCTACGTTATGATTCCTACCAACTGTTATTGTCTGGCAGCCCAGTATGCTAGGCCCCCAGGCCTGCTGAGCTTGCAACACTTAATGATGTTTATTTGCAAAGGTGGAGCTGCTACATCAGATTGAGAATTTTCCCGGTCCCTTTCTTCAGTTTTATGCCAGTGAGTTCACAAAACCTCTACTTGTCTCTTACAATGATAGAATCAGCCAGTGGCTTTTGAGCGATTCTTTAATGAGCTCCCTCCACTGTGCCATGGCAGCAGGGATGATGGGGTGTAGTCTACTGCTGGTTGTGTGGCTTTCTTGTTTTGTCTCCAGTTCAAGCATATCGGCTTCAAAGACATGACTGTAAACCATACGGGTGTTTTGGGTGAGCTGGTGGACCTTTTACTCTTCAAAGTGTTTGTGTATTGCTGCCTGTGATGGACCTACATGTCACTTGGTACAGTTTAAGAGTGACAAAGGCAGATCTCACTGGAAAGCGAAAGTTATTTTAAACCATATGATAGCAAAGTTCCAATATGAGAGCATTGACAAATGCCTGCTATACCAAATTTGTTAGCAAGAGGTGTTTGTAAGTCATGTTGCACTTCTGTATAATTTGTTCCTGTTTGAGATGGTTTTCTGTATATTTAGGGTTTACACTATGAAAGTAGGCATTTTTATGCATTTTTTTAACCACAACAAAATGTGATTTTGTCAGTATATTGGATGCTCTTGGAATGTAACCCCCGTGAACAGGAAGGGGTTACTGTATATAGCTCAGGTCTGTCCAACCGATATCCAATGACGGACTTACAGCTATATTGGATTCGATACCGATATCATATCGGATCAGGCCCATCTCTACCAGAAACGCTTGAATTTGTGGAAATGCTCGGTCGCAGCTGCTAGAGATGCGTCACACGGCAGCAGCCAATCAGCAGCAAGGAGAAAAGAATAATGCTTTTGGATTGATTACTGTTAAACCTCCCGCCAGTATACAGTTATATTTTATATAGAAATGTAACTGAATTTATGTGAATATTTATATTACAAAATTAGTACATTAATAATTCAGCACTAAATGCATGATAAATGATCTATTGTCATGAAAAATAAATGTTCACCTAAAACATACAGGTTTTTTTTAATAGTTTAAACTGTTTTTTTAATAGCCGCCTTTCACTGGAACTGCCTACAGATGCTTATATTACTTGGTACACATGTTTTAGGTATGCCCTACTATCAGGGGCATCTGGGCAAATGTTGCAGTCTGGATATCCGATACTTTAACTGTCCACCTCGTGGTGTGCCCCGACCTCCTTCATTTGACTGATGAAGCAAAATGTAGTTCATTGTATTGTTTTATTTTTATCATATTATTTTATTATATAGACTTGCATTATTTGATTTTATTATTTTAAGAGAACATTTGCATAAATAAACAATTCCTCTATAGGACACCACACTGAATCTAGGTGAGCATTTAGAAGGAACTAGGACCTTATTTTTTTGCCATCAGAAAAGAAGCATTTTGTAGCATTGTCTGGAGTCCTACCTAATGCATGTAATTAGGCAAGTTAATATACAAAGAAAGCAGAACAAAATGTGCAAAGAAAGAAATATAAAACTCAAGGCAGGTTGCCAAAGACTTGGAATGCTGAAATTCATTTCTTCAGTTTGTGTTAGAATGCACACTCATGTATTTTCCAAGCAGTGTTCAAAAAGAGTTTCAGTTGGTTGTCATCAATGGAATATGCTGTTGTGGAATAGGTTGTTGGCAGTGGAACTCTCTCTTTCTTCACTCTCCCTCTCTCTCAATTTTCTCTCTCTCTGGTTTATCTCCTTTTTCTTGCTTGTGTGCTGGCTAATATCTGGCTCCATGCTGGGAAGACTGCTCAGACCTCCTCAAGCCTTTTAAGGCCAGTCAGTCATCATCAGCCCCAGTGACTGTGTTTGCCTCCACCCCTGATGATGTGATAAGAAAGGCAGCTCCAACCCCTTTGCCTGTCCTCCAATCACACTGTGTGTGTCTGTTCAAAAAGCAGTCAAGTAACGTTTCCTTCTGAACTGTGTGTCTGTATAAATTGGGCTCAGGGGGTTGTAATGATAAGGTAAAACAGCTTTCTAATTCTGTGTTGAATAGGACATGTGTTCTCCAAGGAAAACAGCGACTTCTGGCATTAGGTAATAGACATCTTGATGCATTTCTGATATTTGAGTGTTCTTAGAGTAAAATATATTGTTAAGACATTATAGATCTGCATTTGGTTTATTTGGTTGTGGTTTGTGCCTTCTTTCATAGTAAAATTATTTTTTTACAAGATGGTAACAGGCGTGAATGCAAGGAACGTGCTCCAAATTGGACAGTTCTTCAGTTGCCTGGTCTTGTCTTGCTCACGTAATGCATGCCGGATGTTTTCCTTTTTCTACAGATTGCACCGTAAATGTATCAGGAACTTGCAGCCCAGTATGAAAAAGGCGAGCAGGGCCACGGGCACCGCCAGCAGAACAGCCGCCGGCTCTAAAGGCCAGGGCAAGCCAGATTCCACCAGCATTATGGGCACTGGAGCCAAGGCAACAGCGAAGACCACCAACTCAGCCCTTCAGTCTAAGGTGAGCCCCGGTCCTCCACTTACTGTAAATGCATGCCATTGGAGTAGTATGCACAATCAATATATGTCTATGTAAAGTTGCGTTCCAGTGAAACAACTATTAAAGACTTATAATTGATAGGTTGTATTTGAAAAAGTAAACATTCTTAACATACTAAACCTGTAAAGAGGACCACTCAGAATCTGGGTTTATATGCACCCCTAGAAAATGACTAACGCTATACCATATGTTTACCAGACGAAGAGCAACGATGATCTTCCAGCAGTGAGCACAGGCAGTGGAGGAGCTTCAGCAGGCAGCAGCAGCACTGCAGCCAAGAGCAAGAGGAGCACCAGTTCCACTCAAAATAACACAGAGACAAAGTCCAAGACCAGCTCAGGTGCCAGGAATGATTCTGAGCTTTAGAATTTGTATTGTTTTGAGAAACAATAACACAATTTCTGAATTTTATTTGTGCAAAATAAAGCTTTTTTAAATAAAACATATTAAATTGGTATTGACATAGCACACAGAAGAAATGTGGTGAATGAGTCTGATGATTGATTGTCGGACATGTAGGTCCATCGGGAAGGCGTGGGACATCCTCTACAGCCAAGGAACAAGGAATAACCCGTGAAAGTTTGCGAGACCGCTCTAAACTCTCTACCGCCAAGAAGTTGTCTGGACCCTCTGACTCAATGCCTCCAAAGCGGTCCCGCTGCCGCACCTCAACTGAGGTGGAAACCCAGCCTAGCAAGTCGCGCTATGACAGGCAGATCAGTAACAAGGCTGTATTGGAGTCAAGAGTGAAGGACTTGCTAGCTCTGGCCAAGAGCAAAGACCTGGAGATCATGCATCTGCGTTCTGAGCTGCGTGGAATGAGGGCTCAGCTAGGCCTGGAAGAACAGGAGGCCCCAGAGGCAGAGGGACAAACTGAGCAGCAGCCCCAGGAGAAGGAAACTGTCTCTGGGATCAGTGCTGCTGATGTGGAGTCCACCCTTTTGCTCCTCCAGGACCAGAACCAAGGTATCCGTGGTGAGCTCAACCTGTTGAAGAGTGAGAACCGTATGCTGAAAGACCGCCTCAATGCACTGGGTTTCTCACTGGAGCAGAGGATGGATAGCCCAGATAAAGGTCCCTGCAGTGTCTCTCTCAGTCCAGAGCCATCTGCTGGTGGAGGAAGTAGCAGCAGCAGTGGTGGCGGTGGAGGAACAAGGACATCTTCTGCTGAAGGTTCGGCGAGAGGTTCCACAGAGGACCTGTTGTCTGAGGCGAGACGTGTTGGCTCACCTGATGCTGTGGACAGCGAGTGCAGTGAGGTACAATCTGTGGTGATATGACTAAAAAAATGATACTATTTTTTGCATATCATTAAGTATAAATAGTCTACACTTAATGATTGCATTAAACCTCATGTTCAGTTTAGTCAAATGTCATAAAATATTTTGAATCCTGAACACAACAAAAGACTAACCCCATTTACATTTAAAACTCCTATTGAAGTACTAATCAAAAAGTGTGTTCATTGCCAAAGTTAACTAACATTAAGTTGGTTATGCATGTAGCTTGCTTTTTCACTATTGTCAAAATGTTTAATAGAGAGCAATTTTATTTTAGGAAATAAATGATGATGCAGACAAAGTAAAGTGGAAAATCATGAGTCCTGCTTATGTCATATGGCAATATGGCAAACTGTTAAAGTGACAGTAAGAAACTGTAAGAGTATTGACTCCTATTACTGTTATTACTGATTTTGTGAAATAGAATGTCAGTGGTATCAAATATAGAAGGTTTTTTTGTTGCAATTATTGTTTTCTTCCCCTAGGCCTACAGTGAGGCCTACCAGCCAGTCACCTCCAGTGATGATGCCCTGGATGCACCCTCGGGCTGTGGCTCCTCTTCTGAGTCAGAGGGTGGTGGCTCCTCTCCATCTCGAGAGCGGCGGGGCAGCAGTGGGAATGCCAGTGAGGTGTCTGTGGCCTGCCTCACAGAGCGCATCCACCAGATGGAAGAGAACCAGCACAGCACAGCAGAGGAGCTGCAGGCCACATTGCAGGAGCTGGCTGACTTGCAGCAGATTGCACAGGAGCTGAGTGCTGAGAACGAGCGGCTGGGTGAGGAACGTGCAGTGCTACTGGACTCTCTAAGGCAGCAGGCTGAGCGGCTGGAGCTGTACGGCCGCCAACTGAACTACTTCCGTGGCCTGCTGGACGAGCATCGTGTGACGTATGCAAAGGATGAAGAAGAAGAAGACACCAAGAGCGGGCGCTATGTGGAGCTAGAACGGCGCTATGCTGAACTGAATGAAAATGCACGCTTTGAGAGGGAGCAGCTGCTGGGAGTTCAACAGCAGCTGAGTGGTGCCCTGAAGATGGCCGAGCAGGAAAATGCTGAGGCACAAGGCCTTGCGGCTGCATTAAAAGAGCGGGTTCGTCTGGCTGAGAGGACCGCTGAGCTGGAGCGGCGAGAGCGTGAATCCGCCGCTGTACAACTGCAGACCCTCAGACTGCGGGCTGAGGAAGAGCAGGCTGAATTGGACCGCTGTAGAATGCAGCTGGAGCAAGAGAGGCAGAGAGTGGCCCAACTCCTCTCAATACACAGCGCTGGCGACAAGACAGACATACGTCATTTGCTGGACAGTGAGAGGTTGGACAAAGAACGGGCCGAAGCGAAAGCTGCTGAACTTCAAGAGGAACTTGGGCACACACGCAAAGAGGCTGCCCAGCTGCAGGATGCAATTAGTAAGGTGAGAAGTGAACACATTATTGCAAATTCAAAATTAAATAATAGTGATTTGGTTCCATTGTAGATATCAGAGACCGATTTTCATTTTTTCCACTCTCTCTTATATATATTTCCATATATATGATATATTTGTTAGGTTTTTTTGTGTGGTTTTATTTACCAAGAAAGCCATTCACTTTTACATGACGTTTTTCCAAAATCTGTTTAGTCCTCAGAGTAACAAAAAAAACTTTTAATGCTCAAGCTAAAATATTCTTGGCAGTTTAAAAGCAAAACTGCTATTGGCAAACTAGGTCATTGTAGGTGTTAGTTTTGATGACATAGTAACTGTTTTTGTATCAGAATTAACATATATGAACGATATTGAGTGGCAAGTAAATCGTATTTTTTCCAACTTTTTACAATGACCATGTACTGCATCAAAGTCTATAATTTTTGTGAAATTTTTATATTGATAAAAGTAAAAAAGCAACAGTTCTATCCTACGTGAACACACCACAGAGTGAACAGTTTGAAATTATTCCTCTGCAGTTAACCCATTCATTTCACAAAATTACGTTTCTCAACAGCATAATGACTCCAAGCATTCTTCAGAACAGTACCCAAATTAGATCGGGTCGAGAGAAAAACAAATAATTTAGAAAATGATATATTGGCCTCCCCAGTCTCCAGATTTTTTTTATTTTGTGCTTTCATGGGACAAGGTGGAAGCTTGAAATGAGTATCCAGCAAATGAGAAAAAACTGTTTGCTTGCTTGCAAAGGTGCTGGGAAGGTTTGGACCCAAGTTTTTTCCAAAATCTGCAGGAATGCATGCAGTGAATCTCTGCTATTGTGATAAAGGGTAGGGGTAGTTATTTTGATGAAACTCACAAGCGTAGTGTATCTTGTTACATTACACCCCAAAACAAGTCCATTACATTTGTTACCACTGCTTACTCCAGTAAGTCTAACAGTTAAGCTTATACCCACCATTTACCTTTGTTCAAACTTCATGACAATCATTACTGAGGTCATTCCATTGGTTTGGACAGTTTCCTGTTCTTTTAGATCAAACTTTTGAATTGCGCACTTGTACAGAGTTTTGTCCACATAGGGGCGCCATTCAGCTGTTTTCAGAAAAAGTATGGAGTTGTGTTTTTGTAGTGTTTAATCTTCTGTCTGCATTTGTCTCATGTTAATTCTGTTCATCTCCATCAACCACTCTGAAATCTTGAATTACTCGAATAGTCCTGCTCATTAGAAGATTCTGCCCATACTTTCATCAACTATTTATTTTAAGAAATAGTTAATGTCTGATTTGGCAGAGTTTAGAGAGCAAAAAACCTGTTTGAGCAATGGGCTGTCGACATTTGTTTACATGTGTGTGTATACGTTCATGTGTTGTAGCTGGAAGGAGATTTTCAGGAGTTCCGGGATGAAGTGCAGAAACAGCTGGCTGAGCAGAAACGGGCTCTGGCACAGCAGTGCTCTGATCTGGAGGAGAAGGACACAGAGATTGCTGACATGAAAGAGACCATCTTTGAGCTGGAGGATGAAGTAGAGCAGCATCGAGCTGTCAAACTCCACGACAACCTCATCATTTCTGACCTTGAGAGTGTGTCTCCTAAGAGAATTCAGTAGTCCTTCTTTTGATGTCTGATTTAAGTGACAAAACTCTAGTATTTAATAGCACTTAGGTAATTGATGGCTTATATAAACTAAATATGACAACCATTCATGGATAAAGGGCAGTTAATTTGTTTTTTGTTCTGTTGAATTAGATTTTGATACTTTTTGAACTGGACACCATTCATTTTGATCAATGGTATTGTCTACAAAGAGGTGCTATTGTGCGATTTCCAAGAAAACAGTGGGTTAAGTTAATCTGTCTTCATCTGTCTCATTTAGATTCTATTAAAAAACTTCAAGACCAGAAATATGACATGGAAAAAGAGATTAAAACCCTTCATCGTAAATTGCGGGTAATACTTTTTTAAGTATTCTTCATGTAGATAAGCTTTGTTGAATTTTCATAATTTTTGTAATTATCAGTGTTTTGTAGTCGACGATTGTCTTTTTTTGCAGGAAGAATCAGCAGAGTGGAGGCAGTTCCAGGCTGATCTCCAAACAGCAGTGGTCATTGCCAATGACATAAAGTCTGAGGCTCAAGAGGAGATAGGGGACCTGCGGCGCCGCCTGCAGGAGGCTCAGGAGAAGAATGAGAAAATGAGCAAAGAACTAGACGAGCTCAGGAGCAAAAAGTAAGACACTGTTTGAATGCATGATTGTAGGGTTTATGGTTGTTTTTGTGCATTTTAAAGGTAGGGATTAGGGTGCCAAGCATCCGTGGTATAAATCATAACAACTCATTCCGATGATAATTCTTTTAATTCCGATGATGACGCAGCTTATGTGTCTTCTGTCTGACTGATGGTACACACATCTGGCCCAAAGAAAGTGCCTGCTACAACAGCTAAACGAACCTTTAAACATGACACAAAGACACACTTCTATGAGAGTGGGGGATTGATTTTCACGCAAGTCTGTGAATGTCCTTGAGTGGATTGACCATATCCTGGATCTAAATGAACATGTCTTTAGAGAAATAAAAATAGCTAGACCCAAAATTCCTAGTTCCAAGCTTGTGGAATGATGTCCAAGATGACTTGTAAACACTGTAATTCTAAGAGTGTACTGAGTAAAGAGTCAGAGTGAACATTTTGCAAATTGATAGAATTAAATTAATTTAAGGAAGCTGTAACATAACAGAAATCTAGGCATTACAGGCCGTGTGAGTTCAGTGATGTGTGTTCTGTATATTTCAGGCAGGATGAAGAGCGTGGCCGTGTGTATAATTACATGAATGCGGTGGAGAGGGATCTGGCTGCACTGCGGCAAGGCATGGGCCTCAGTCGCCGCTCCTCCACCTCCTCAGAGCCCTCCCCCACAGTCAAGACCCTCATCAAGAGCTTTGATAGTGCCTCGCAAGGTACACATGTGCATCATGCGAGCAGTCAAAGTCATACCGCTCCACAATCACTTAAGGCTTCATTTGCTATTTGTGTGTTAATCATGAGCTCTGTATGTTAATCATGAGGTCTGTGTGCATGTATCTGTGTGTGAATGTGGCAGGTCAAATTCCAAGTAGTCCAGCAGCCACTGTTCCAGCTGTGGTTGCTGCTGCCATTCCCAGAACCCCGCTTAGTCCCAGTCCAATGAAAACTCCACCTGCTGCTGCTGTGTCTCCAATGCAGGTACAAACTTCTAGAAAGTTGCAAATGCATGTGTTGTCAATGTAAAATTAGACAGAAGACTTAATTAGTCAGATTGTATTCAAATGTGTATTTTGTGACCTCACAAAAACAGTGAAAACACACTGTTTTTATTGCTTAATTAGGCTGGTTATAATGTTTTCAAAGAGTGAGAGAGGATATGTACGTTAATGCACACTGATGATGCACAGTGTTAGTCTTTAAACTTTGGATCTCTAAAAAGATGATTATAGAACATACGTATTGTCACAATGTGTGTGTATTTATGATATTTCACCTTCTCCACATGTTGCAAACGCCATTGCGATGGGTTTTCCAGATGGCTGCATTCTTTATTTCAAAGGTCTGTTCAGGGGCTTTTGTGGCTTTAGCGCCTCACCTTTGAAATGAGAATACCAGACCTCTTCGAGCCTTAAGAGACTGAGGGGTTTTCCTTCTTTGCATCTCAATTGCATGGATGTCCTCTGGAATTTCTCTGCGGAGTGATACGGAAGGCCCCATGTACCAGGCCAAAACAGGATGTTTTCATGCAGACAAGGGATAGAGGAAAGACTCAGCAGAAGATCAGACCCAGAGATCTGTTTCCTTTTGGTGGCCACAGTGAAAACCTGAAGTTGTTTGCTTTGAACTTCTCATTTACTCACAGTGTGAACTGCTGGGGTGATATTCTTGTTGGAGTGGCATGAAAGATTTATGTACAGAGTCATGCTGTTCTGCACTCTCTCTTTATGTAGAAGAATGGCTGTGGTAAATGTGACTTATCCCATGGGCTGTTACTGGAACCAGATAATGATTTTGGGTGCAGTTTATGCATAGCTATTCACCACAAGGCTGGGAGGTATAAAATGAGCTGGTTTAAATGAAAGAACTTCTGAAAGTAGGTTATCATTCTCAAACTGATCAATCCTACCTCAAAAGAAGAAATACATTGATATATACATTGACACATACAGCACATAATGAGAGTTCAGGCATTTCAGTCCAGGCTTCTTACAGGTTTCCTTCTTTTTTAATTTCTGACATCCAGTCCAGTATTTTTGCTCTCCAGATACTGTTATTCAATAATGTCAACAAAAACACTTTTGCATAATTGCAGATGTGCCCAAATAATCACTTGTCTCTTATTTGAATGTATAATTGAATCAAAATGACAATTTAGGCTCAGTGGATAGCAGAAGCTACAGTGTTTTTTTTTTTTAAATTTATTTCCCTCTTCCCCTAAACAGGGAAGTGTTTTTGGCCTCATCACATGCAAGTCATAATCATCTGTTTCACCCATTGACATGCCTCCTTTAATCATTCACAGTGGAGAAGTAAAAATACCCCAACATTTTCTGCAGTGTTTTTATTATTATAAAAACTAAATTAGGTTAGGAACTCCAGTGGTGCATGCTTATGTGATGGGGTTTGTTTCCCTTTTTTGTGTTACAGAGACACACAGCCACCACGCCCAAACCCCTCTCATCTCTGGTGGATAAGAGACCCAGCTACACGGAACTAAGCATGCCAGGTGGGTACAAGGAGGTTTGGCCTTTCCGGTTTCAGAGGACCTCTGACCCCTAGTTTACTCTTCCTCAAGCCCATTTAAACTGACGATGTAGAGTTAAGACATGTTTGCAGTGGTACAGCAGACAGCACTGGACTACCTGTTTCATTATTAATATATACAAATTTACATATGACATTATTACCACCTTAGTAAAATTCATAATGCCTCATTACAGGTGCACAAATAAATTCCAGGGTAAAATCCCCATATATATCAGATGTACTGATGGAAAAATGCCACAGCGGTATGCTCAACTTGAGTGTATTTAGTATATTCACACTGGGTGTTCTGTTTGTTTGTTTGTGTGTGCATGTTTTGTGTGGATGTGTGTAATTCTACAGCAGACCATTTGCTTCGAACTTCTCCAGGAACTCGCCCAGGCTCTGCTCTCCAGGGAGTGCCTACCATAGACTTCACCAAGTCTGTATCAGGTGTGTGTGTGTATAGAGAAAGAGCAAAAGAGATACTTTGTCACTTAAAAGATACAAAAGTTTGATAATGCATATCTGTGTATGTGTGATAGTTTCCCGTAGGAGCAGTGAGGAGATGAAGAGGGATCTCTCTGTTACAGATGCATCAGCATCACCGTCAGTCATGACCTTAGGCCCCGCTTCCCCTCAGCTCTCTCTGTCTTCAAATGCCTCCTCTCCCACAGCCTCAGTCACACCTACTACACGTGGACGTCTACGGTAAGAAACTCTTGTGTTACCAGTACACGATCTAATGATGGTCAAATTTTTTTATTGAGGTCTCGTAATGAAATTTGAACCAGTAATGTGCACAATCAATTACTTTCATGTGGTCACTAGTGTTTCAGCTCCTCTCCACTCTGTTGGAACAAAACCAAATAGTTCCAGAACTTAAGTTTACAGGGAAAAAAACATTCTTGATGTTAATGTAGCAAGATTTGAGGGCTGGGAAAGTTAACACATTATCGCATAATATACATAATTATTATTTTATTACATGCTAATACAGGTTTTTAAAAATCCATTTATTTTGAAAGTAATGCGAGCATTGAATCCCCGCGGAAACCAGCCAACATGTACAGCGCTCACGTTACTTTTGTCCATATAAGACGTTTGACCATCACACCAAATGTGACTTTAGTAACACTGCATTCAGATACAAAAAATTTCATATGTAGTTGGTCCATCTTTGCAGCTGCTATAATGGTCCCGCCCCTGGATTTGATTACATTAATGTTTGAGATTTGCAGAAATATTTGAAGTGCAGTTAAAAAGCCCTTTATTTGTTTAAAGTGTTTGTTTAAAGTCTTCATATAACAGAACTTTAAAAAGAAATGTGCGCAATACACAAGTTTTGAATTCATTATTTAATTTCACATATAACAATGAGATTAATCACTGAGAACAATGTGATTATTCATATTTAAATTTGTAAATGTTGACCTGTGTGTGTGTGTGTGTGTGCGTGCGTGCGTGTATATATATATA
>JBBJLR010000024.1:9248036-9264441 GCA_037577145.1 Brachypetersius gabonensis
TCCTGGAGCGATCCTCCAACAGGAAAATTCATAAGCGATCAGCCAATCACGAGTCTTCTCTTTGGTTCACGTCATCTTGGGAGCCTATAGCGAGTTTGATAGGACGAAGGACAGGAAGAAAACATTTTGTTTGAAGAAATTTTGTTAAGCAGCCGTGTTACTGCATCCTTACTGACTGCGTGTTACAGGCAAGCACTTTTAAAAATGAATTAAATTTAGCCATTTAACGTTGTTGCCTCGCCAAGCGCTGTAAGCTTTGTTTTTTTGTTATATTGTCAAAAAACTACGGTACTATGACTGCATTTGTTTTATTTGTGCACTGCATGAATGCTGTTCGTCATGTCAGAGATGTGAAAGTTTGATTGATTGAAAGATTTATTGTTTCTCAAATGTTAATGAATGGGATGCATTGCGTTCCCAAATAGTCATCTCTGTCCTGACAATCTCCTCCGTAGTAGCAGGAACCGGTGTAGTCGGGTGTGGCTTATATATGGAACAATCTGTATTTTCCCCCAAATTTCTACCGGTATGTCGTGTCTACCGGTATATCGCCCACCCCTAACAGAAGTCACAGATTTCATCTGCCTATTGGTCTCACACATTCAGGAGAGAATCAACTCTTCAACATTTCATTAGATCAGCAAGTGTCTGACCATCTTGGGAAATCTGAGGAAATATTTCTGCAGATGTATCATCTAATAACTTACAGTACTCGTCCACAATGCAGCCAGTGATATATATATATATTTTTTTTTTTTTTTTTGTGGTGATACTTGCTAAAACATCCAATTCAAATGGACAGCATTTACTGTTGCCTCAGTCTGCTGGCCTTGGGATATTTTGCCTTAATTATCTTCAGGGTGAGGAGAATTAAATTTTTTATTGTGTTTACAATCCTTTCAAAATTCATAAAAATGTTTTCAGTGAGGAGAGAAAAGACCCGCTATCTGCCTTGGCCAGAGAATATGGAGGATCCAAGAGGAATGCTCTCCTCAGATGGTGCCAGAAGAAGACAGAAGGTTATCTGGTAGGTTTTTACAATAATTTAATCATTGCCACTGACATCTTGTTTTTTTTTTAGTACAAAGGGTTTGAGAAGTAGCAGTTATGTAACCTTTGTTAAAAAAAATAATGAAAGTAATTTTTTTTTCTGATGTTTTGCAAATCCTTTGTTGAATTTATCGGTTGCATTTAGATGTCACTGCTTCTCAGCATGCCATGTGTTTTATTGGGTCTTTATTTCCTTCCCAGCTCATTGAGCTTTTGCAGTGTTTACTCCTCACAATCACTTTGGACACGATTGTGCCATCACTGTGGTCCCGTGGTGCTCAGATGGAATTGTGGGGAACTGCTCTGGGGAAGTGAGGCAGACTGTAGCCTGGCCAGTTAAAGCAGAGAGTGGGCACACAGGGTAAAAGTACTGTTAGCAGGGACCATCTTCCTAATCTGCAGACTGTTATTTTAACAGTGTTGTTGCATTATATCTAACATTTTGTCGATTCATAGTTTTAAGTGTTGATCTTTTTCGAAGTCCTTGAGGTTGCAAGGACACTTTTTCCTTATTTGTTGTAATTTTTTTTATTTCTGTTCTCAACTTGACTGGTCTCTCTCTCTCTCTTGCTCACTCTCTTTCTCACACGAATGCATTCTCTTTTTTCCACTCTTCCTCTTTCTCTCTGTGTGATGGATGGTAATGGCTGGTGGGGCCTGTAGCTCATTTTTCACTGTAGACCTAATGCGTTCATTACAAGTACTCTGGACACATTGGAGTGCTGTGAGTCAGAGGAGGCTGAATGGTGACTGGGCTCTTTCCACTGCGATTAGCCCCTAAGCTCTCTCTTCTAGGCTTTTCCTTGTCTCCCCCCCACCCCCCGCCCCTCCCACACACACTGTTTTTATGACATGTTCACTCTGAGCATGGAAGTAATCATGAGTACTGTAGACACACAAGACAGAAGACGCATCGGTGCCTTAATGAGCTTGCCGTATACCAGTCATATGATGGGAAGGAAGTTTTGTGTTGTGTGACGAGGACACCACAACCTGCTATGCTGATGGGTTGTTTGCCTTGACTTTTTCAATACTGTTGCTGCCACCTTTGTAGCTTATGTGGACTTTTTAAAGTACTATTTTGGCCAGATATTCATATTTACGGTTATGGTTATTTGGTTTTTGTAAAGCTGCCACAATAGAGCTAAAGTAGAACCATAACTGCCATTTGGCATGTTTTTGTGTTGATTAGGACTACTTATATTAATAACATTTTATGTAGCAAAAACAGTAATAATTCATTTTTACTAACTCATTCACTCTATCTCTATCAGCAATAAACCAGTGGTTTTCTCGCTCTGCCTTGATATGTGTGTAAAGGACTTTCATTGTGAATCAGTGGGGCTAAACTGCTGTAGGCTGAATGTGGGGATGTATGTAAATGGGTTGGATGTTAAATGGGTGTAAACAGGAGATTCCTAATGGGCTGCTGATGTATTTGGACTGTAAACTATATGCTCAACAAGGCATTTTGAAACTTGTGCTGTCTTTTATTTTAAAGAAGCAAGGGTCCATAAAATGTACTATTTAAATAGACTTAATTTATGGTTCCTGACACTAGGAAATACGACGTATTACACTATGATGTATTACACTGATGTACTGCACTATGATGCATTACACTATTATTAATAATAATGTTATAAAGCAGTTGTATGTTCTTTATTATAATGCTCAGTAATTGACAGTAGTATACTGAAGTGTACCTACATAATTTTGTCAAAACTCTTTTCTGGTTCATTGGAAACCGTATAGGACAATAAACTTCCTTTACTGGGTAAATAACCTCCAAGATCCAGTGCAAAACTAAAAAACGAACATCAAAAATGTCTTTGCTGATGGTCTACATTTTAGGTGAGCAGAAGATTATATTCATTTTATGTTTGACCAAAGCTTTTTCACATGAGTTAAGTGCAAGCAGCTCAGCCCAGAAATTCCATGTAAATTCTCCTCAAACCAGAGTGCCCTGGACATGATGTCGTTATTGCAGTGTGTGTTGCAGCAGCACTGTACTTCCTCTTCAAGCTCCTGCTGTTTTGACCCTTTTTGGTGACCTCACACATTATATCCATCTCATTCACTGCAGGCTCCCATAGCTTCTCAGCCTCTGCCAATTTACACTCCACTTTCACACATCTGAGAAGCAGTCTTTTACAGATAGAACTGTGGTTGTCAATCTTTGGTGCTTCTCAGAAGAGGAGAGCATTATTAGAGAAGATACCCACCACCTGGTGATGTCTGTGGGTCACAGAGTGTAGACAGTTGTTTGCAGCCAAGTACTAAAGGAAATTCAGAGATTCTGTTAATTTATCCATTTATTGATGATTTTCTGAAATAGGTGGGAGGCAGCAGCGTAAAAGGGGCTGTGATTTACTCCATTCAGAAGCAGAGCTGTCACATTTACTTTTACTCGTTTAATTAAATGTACGCTTTCAGAGGTTAAACTTAGTGATTACTTTGGAACTTTGCTGAAAAATGGTATCATTAGTCCATTATAAAGGCGTGTTCTGTAGTCTAAACATTGTTCACAAGAGGGAATTATAAACATTTATTGTTTTGTGTTCATCGCTGAAAGTGAGGTAACCAGCAGGATTAATTTTTTTTATCTGTTTATAATTACATGTTTATTTATATGTGAAATTGAATGTTAGCTGTAATTAACAACATGTAGACGATTACAGTTATCCCCAGTTTTATGCGGATCAGGAATCAGGAATGATTTTTTTATTTTTATTTTTTTAAAACCTCCACAGTTCGATTGATCTCCAGGAGACCTTTCCAACAAGCCCTTTTTTGTATTTTTAGCCCGGTTTTATTGTCTGAAAACCGTTCACCTTGTGCGGCGTCACAATACTTTTGCCCGCAACCTTCCAAGTTGACTATCTTGGCCGGAAATTTTAATTGAGGCTTTTTTTTTTTTTTAGGGGTAATGCATTAAACTGAGTTAAAAATAAAATTAAAATATTCCGTGAGCATATTTGTGGGCATATTTAGGGATTACACTATATAAATTTGCTTTTTTAGGGTTTTTTATTTTTTTTTTTCCCCCAAAACACAACAACTTGGATTTTCACTATACGCGGATGCTCTTGGAACGTAACCCGCACGGGATTACTGTACTCAATTGAACCCTAAATCACAGGGTTACCCATTAACTGAAATATATAATGATAGCCTTATATAGAAACTGAAAATCTGTGGGGTTTTTTTTACCTTTACCTTTTTTTTTTAACTTTACCTCTTTACCTTTATAAAATGTTCATTGTAAAGCTACGATGATACTGTCCAATTACAAATGAACTGCACTGTGGTAGTTCCACCATTAATTACAGCATCATTGTTGCTTGTGCTGTTTTGTACTGTTGCTGTATGAAACTCCACCATTGAAATTGATCGGAACTATAATCTCTGTAATGGTACTGTAATTATCCTCAAGCCTAATCGAGAATGAAAGATTTATTATGGGGGAAGCTTGTAGACCTTCCACTTTAGGCTTCCACTTTACCTGAACTGCACTGATATTTCTGAAAGTGTTTTTTTATTTGAGTGCTATTGGCTAGCTAATTGCTCTGAACTATTGTGAAACAAACTGTCTTGGCACAACAGAGCCATAAATGGCCTCTGTTGTTCACTGGCTTTCACTGTATATGGGTTAGAGCAAGTGTGAGATGTGTGTTGACATTGATAAACGTGTCTGTTGGGCAAACACTCTGTTAGACAGAGGAGAAGGTCAGCCTGGCTGCTCTGTAGTCAGGAACTAAGCACAGATTTTACACTTGCCCATTCTACTTGCCCCCAGTTTAATGATTTCGCCTTCATTTGAAAACTTCCATGCAAGTTTTTGCTTCAACATCCTGTTTTAACTGGTACCCTTATAAAGGAACTACTCTTTCTTGCTCTTCTAACTAAAGCCTCAAAGACTACAGGTGGCGAAAGTTATTCTTATAGAAATGACAATCCAACATTGCCACTAACAAGCAGACTTGAGAAAATAGAAATGGGTGCAAATGGGTGATACTGGAGGCTATGTACACTAATATGGGCCAGATTCTTTGTGACCTGACAAAGGCATTGTTGTGTTTTTCTTTCCTCAGAACATTGACATTACCAATTTCAGCAGCAGCTGGAATGATGGTTTGGCTTTCTGTGCTGTTCTCCACACCTATCTACCTGCTCATATCCCATACCAAGAGCTCAACAGTCAGGATAAGGTCTGGTAACTTGTTCTTCACAAGCACACAGAACACACGTGTACACTATCAGAAATAACGCTTTATAATGACTGTTTTATGTTGTGTTCCTTTCCCAGAGGCGAAATTTTACATTGGCATTTCAGGCAGCTGAGAGCGTGGGAATTAAGTCTACACTGGTGAGTTAAATGCAAACACTTTAATTGGATCTAAGAGTATGAGGTCTGCCTCCATCACCTCATTACATGCAACACCTAATAATGGGGAAAGGCTAATGACATGTAAACATCACTTTATTTGATGATCTGGAGAACAAACATGAAAAGGAGCAGTTCCAATGCAGCCATTTAACCAGAGCGAGCAGGAGTCTGACTGGAAGTGCATGGTTAAAATATCTAATATGTTTGTGGTTATCAAAGTGCAGTTCTGCTGTTCATGCTTTATATTTTATTTATTTTTTCTATTTGCTTTATTCTCTCTCTCTCTTTCTGTATCTCATCCTCCCTGACTGTTTTCAAACTTTCTTCCTTTTACTTTCATTTCTACGACCTTTGTCTCTATCTGTCTGTCTATCTTTTGTCTTCAAATGTTCTTCCTTTTTTGATAAATCATCTCTGTGCCTTTTGTTTTCAACTTTTCTTAATTTCACTTTTTCTTTGGTGTCTTTTATCTTTCTCTCAGGACATTGGTGAGATGGTGCACACAGAAAGACCAGACTGGCAGAGTGTGATGACCTATGTAACATCCATCTACAAGTATTTTGAGACCTGAATCCCTGAGTTTTCTTGATGGTGCCCATGTTGGTGCCTGCACGCCAGCACAGTTGCTCCGCTGCTTTCCTTCAGCTTGAGGATTCCTAAGAAAATGAGATGCAGTGATTTTGCATTTTGTTCTGACTGAAATGGACCTGTTAGTCCATCCCCTTTCCACTGTTCTTTTTTTATAAGGATTTAAAGATTTTAATAAGAACCTTTCACAAAAGGCACAAAAGCTTTTTTTTTAATTACATGCTGTGTGCTTACACATTCACTTTTATGCTCACTGAAACAGCTTATTTTTTTTTCCCTCATTCCTTCTCTATTCTCATGCAGGACCTTTCTATAAATGGTCCAAGGCTGCTATGCAGGTACATTTTTGTGTGTTCCCTATAAGCTATTGTTTCTCTTCTTTGGACTGGCAGCTGTATGTAATCTTACACCATGTTTTTTTTTATTTTTTTAAAGTTGTTTCAATAATTGATCACATTATTGATTTTAATTCTCTTTACATTTCCTCATTTTGTATGCAAATCTGAAAGAGGTCCAAGAATCAGCAGGATAGAAACCTTGCTAACTTGAAAAAAGAGCCAAAACTGTTTTATCCTGTACCATTTGTTAGTATCTGACTGCTACCTAAAATAATTTGTGGCTCACATGGTGTATCTAACCAGCAGAAGTACTGAATACGCCTTCTGACTGTAATTAGAACCATGTTCTCTAGCTGACTCCTGCTGTACAATATAGCTGACTTTCTTACTGATCTTAAAGCACAAAATAGGACCGAATGTATGCTACATTATAATGTGAAACCTCACCCCTCCTCTTGTATTTTTCTGAATGCATTATATGGCTCCCCTTTGTGGGGCTCAATCTAAGTTATGCCTCTGTGCAAATATAAACCCTAGAGTAAAATAAACATTTTAAACATAGAGTGCGCAACATTTTTCAAGTTCTACTTGCATTGTGCTGCACTGCCTTAAGTACTGTATTATCAAGAAGCTGTTTTATGTGATTCCCCCTCTTACATTGATACTGTCAGAAACTAAAATTTGTTATTAAGAAAATAAGTTGAGACTCATAGCAGGGGATCATTGTTTAAATTGTACAGTACAGAATTTTAACTGCATATACAATTTAAATCAAATGTTCAAAAAAAAAGGGCATAGCCTGTAGTTTATTCCACAGGCTGAGAACTTTGCTGAGCTTGGATAAAAAATGAGGTTATTTTACCATCTGAGGAGAACATTTGTTTACCTATGACAAAGCTGCTGTTTAAGACTTGGGATGTGTACATTTTGTGGAAACAAGACTTTTGATCAGGTTATAGTAGCAGCTACAGTCATCACTCATTTCCCTAACAGAGAAACAGGCCAGTCTTATGTTAAAGAGCCAATAATTAACCTTAATCCTTAAAACCTCACAGCTCTTGCAGTGTTTTCGGGATTTTACCTCCTGGAATACTTTTCTCTTGGTATCATAGTCTACTGTTTTTTTCCCACTTACCTAAGCGAGGGTCAGTAGCCGTACATGTGAATGGGACCAGATACTGTTGTTCCAGCTTCATCATAAGTATGCATTTTTTCCCACATCATTCACTGATACCTTGTGTCTAACACATCTTCTCCTTGTCAGTTAAGTGATCCATGATCAACCATAGACTTGTAAATCCAGCACAAATAAACAATAACTCTGACCATTAGTATATGTGCATATTCATTTATTTGATTGTATGTATCAAATGAAAACTGGACGGCTCCCACCACATCTGTAGATGAATGAGAGTGTATGGCTAAATCCAAGGACATGTGTGACCAAAACAACTGCATCACTGCTGGTCATCAGCCACACTGGGCTCTCGATCCAAAGCAAACCGACCTCCCGGGACGAGAGTGAATAACAGCAGAAGTGTTTAAATGTTATTACAGAGTGTGTTTCCTTTTGTAGGCCTAATTGATAAACTGAGGTACTATATTAAACACGTCCTCATAGTGTGTTTTAATATGTGAGTGGTTTTAGTGAAGTTTAGGAAGTTAGTTCCTCTTGGTGGCTTTCCTGAATGTGGAACTTGCTTGATTTCTGGCTTCCTGACCGCTTGTGTCTCTTTTAATGCTGCATGCAGCTCACTCTGAGCGCGTCTCTGGGTTAAGCTGTTTTTGGTATTAATGCTGACTACTAGTAGTTGTTGTAGCAGAATTTTCCTCATTTGCACAATATGGACAAAAGTGTTGGAGCACCTGTTTCTCAGGGTTTTATCTAGGCCCCTTACTTCCAGTGAAGAGCGATCTTAATGCTTCAGCATACCAACACATTTCGGACAACGCTTTCAACTTTGTGGACACAGTTTGAGGGGAAACCCCTTTTCTATTCCAGCATGACTGTACTCGGTGAACAAAGCGAGCTCCATAAAGACATGGCTGGATGAGTTCAATGTGCAAGAACTTGACTGACCCGCACAAAGTCCTGACCTCAACCCCATCCAGCACCTTTGGGGTGAACTGGAACAGAGATTGTGAGCCAGGCCTTCTCATCCAACATCAGTGTCCGACTTCATAAATGCTCTACAGAATGAACGGGAGCTAATTCCCACATAATAGTGAAAGCTGTTATAGCTTCAAGTCTTTAACTTGTCATGTCGTTAACGTCCTTGTTGGTTGAATGGACAGGCGTCCCAATACTTTTGTCCATGTGCCTGGGGACGCATGTCAATGCCTGACGGTGTTCTTGTTTCAGTCACTGAAATATATTGATAATTATTGGTAGCTGTAGTTTCCCCACTTGGGTGAATGAGGAACAGCTGGACACGCCCATGCCTGCGGACGCTGGTAAATGAACGCCTGGTGGCAGTATGCGTGATGCACGTGCATATAATAACGAGAGTAATCCAAATTAGATACTGGGGATCTATCATCTAATCGATGAACAGGACCAAAGTCCTATTGAGTGATGTGTACAAACTGGAAAGTCGTGCACGATCCTCAGGTTGACGTGCGCGGTTGTAGATTGGAGTGTGTGGTGCTGAGTTGGCCGGGCGAGAGGGCTGTCCAGTCGTAAAGCACGAGAAGCGAAGTCACACCAGGCATAGAGCCTCAGACTCTTGCAGCTTAGAAACTTAGAAATAAACCTGAGCTGCTCCTGAGGCTGTTTTGCACACTCTTCTAAACTGAATTACAGAACATTTACAACTTATTGGTTCAGACGATGGGAAATCACCATGGACAGCGTTAAAATACACTTTTTTCTTTTTAAAATTCTACTTAGGATGCTAAAAAGCCACCATCGAGGTATGTATTACTGCTGCTGAAATATGGGTTTAACATCTTAACGCTGTTTGAGATTTGAAAGGTGTGCTGAGGTCCATCTCCAGTTTCGAAACGTGTATGAAACTGCAGTGAAATTGAGATGATTTTACATTATTAATGCATTAATTGGCCATGAGAACGCTCCTGGGAGTGCAAGGCAGGTTTAAGCTGAATGTGTATCCGGAGCGTGTCTCGAACACCATTCAAGTGTTCACCAGAGCAGGGGTAAGTGCTGTGTGTTTACCTCTCAGCTTCATTTACACGCTGAAAGTTGAATGCTCAGCCGTAATCCGGAGTCTTGGATGAACAGCAGGACTGTTCAGTGTCTCAGTGTGTTTTTAGGGTCTCGTGTTCATCATGGTTTAAAGTAAAAGTACGTCAGACTTCGCCCTGTTTTATTTCATTACATTTCATTACAGTTTGAACTGATCAGTGCAGTTACATAGACGCGTGAGACGTAATTGATGGACTATAATGTGCCATTCTGTTATGTTCATTTCTGTTTTGTTCTGTTGTAATCTGCTCTATTCTATTCTATTCTATTCTATTCTATTCTATTCTATTTTGTTTTCTGGTGCCAATTTCGGTTCTATTCTACTATTCTTTTTTTACTGTTCTGTTATGCTTAGTTCTAGTTTTGTTATTTTTACTTATGACAAGTGTTTTGCTTATTTTATCACTTTCCCTTTTCCAACAGCATGCTCAGTGTCTTTTTTAACTTTAATTAATCTGGATTTGCTGCTTTTTCATTAACCTTGTTAACCTTTGTGATGTCTTTTTTTTCTCATATGCATTTTCCAGTTTCTATAAACATTTGAAGCTCTTGCTATACTTATTTAAACAGTCCTATTTCAGTTTCTTTCATTCTTTTTCATGTGCCATGGTGTGTGTGTAGTCCAAAATAGGCTTCCATCTTAATAACAATTGATGTGTTTATGGAAAGGATGTGGGTGGTTATTGGAGTTAGCGAAGTTTTTTTGTTATTTTGAGTTTTTTTGCCATTTAGTGTGTTTTTGAGCTTCAATCGTCCTCTCCGAAGGAAGCCTACATCTTAGAATGACTGTTCCGCAGAGCTGTCAATCAACTTTGTCTTGTTACATGCTTATCATTGCTGACAGCATCATCCTGTCCCCTGCCATGTTTCTGGCTGTTTGAAGCGAGAGCAGTGCATGTCTCTTAAAGCACACTATGTCTCTGTGTGAAATGCAGTCAGCACAATTCCTCTCAGGTGCTGCCACACATAAAGGCATCAACAATCAATGCTCTCACAGAAAACACTCGGAAAGTCCCTTTGAAACACACGTACGTTCTGTTGCACTGTGCATGCAGCCACCATGAGCCTCAGGAAGCTGTGAAAATGTGTGGTACACCCTAAGGCAAATGACCCCACCACAGAAACGGCATGAAAATGTTACAAGTCCTCTACAGAGGGAAGTGTACACTGAAATACTGCACTACAGTTTATAAGTCATGCTGTACTATAAAAAGAAAATACTGTTAGTCAGAGGATTAGAACCTTATCTAATATTAGCATTTCTCTGTCTGAACTCCAGAATTGTTTCCAATGAACAAATCATAGAGGACTCCTCCTGAAATAGATTTTAGAGAATTATCGCACTGGGCCTAGCCCAGAGACAAATGTATCACAGTTTCTGTTCTTCTTTGCCTTGTAAACTAGGTAAAGTGTACCATTTTCGCCATTTTATTGAGACTGGCATCTGAAATCAAAGAGAAAGGAGAGCATATTACAAGAGGTCAGTTATTTGTTATGTTGACATAATTGAGTAATGCGTAAAACCATGCGTGCAATTCATCTCCATAAGAAAGGCTGACTCATTTTCAAGAGCTTTAGAAAAAAAAACAACAGCAGCAGCACAGGGGCCACACTAAGCAGATTCACGTGAATACAGATACAAAGGAATATTTGTTCTGCAGTGCTTAAGCCATTAATAGCACAAGTTCAAATGCACACTTCCTGGAGGAAACACAGCCTGGTCTTATGATAAACTTCAAAGTTACAAACATATTCCATGAATATTTGCAAAAGCAGTCCTAAAATAAAACCATATTGTTGCATTTTGGACGTTCCTTCATTCCTGTTGTGGGAAACTGACCTTCTGTTTCCAAGACAGATTGCTTTTTTATTGTCCTATAGTAGCTATAGCAGGGAAGATGATCTTCCAGTATGTGATGCAATTGTTCTGTCTGCAGGGTTAGGGACCCCAGAGTGACTTTCTGCTGGAGTGTCTCCAACACTCCCCAAAGTTCTATTTGCCTGCTATGGTTTATAGTTGAGATCCGGAAAGGAGGGGTGAAAGGAGGTCAGCAAAAACTAGCGGAGGCCACATTGCAAATACATCAACTTGGACAGCAAGACCGTCTGGAAGTTTGATGCAGTGACTTAACAGCTGGCACCACGCCTACAGTACCTGCCTTGTCTGTCTGAAGAAGACAGTGTGGACGGACAGAGGGAGGACGGAGGGGTTGACTTTTCTCTATCCCTCAGACTACCCTCCCACCTGTTCAAGTGGTAGGTTGCCACCCACATCTCAGGGAGCACCTTGACCCAGCTATGAGTGCTGCTGAGAGTTCACACAGGCGGATGACAAACACCATTCAGCCAGCATGGTGAGTAAGGTCTCTGTGGTTTACATAGCCTTGGAGCTGCTGATCGCGCTGCTGGCCGTGGCTGGAAATGTTCTGGTCTGCTGGGCTGTGTGCCTCAACAGCAACCTGCAAAACATCACCAACTTCTTTGTGGTCTCCCTGGCCGTGGCTGACATTGCTGTGGGGCTCCTGGCCATCCCCTTCGCCATCACCATCAGCACAGGCTTCTGTAGCAACTTCCATGGCTGCCTGTTCATCGCCTGTTTTGTGCTGGTGCTTACACAGAGTTCCATCTTCAGCCTGTTCGCCATTGCTGTGGACCGTTACATCGCCATCAAGATCCCACTGAGGTAAGAATAAAATGTGGAATCAAAACTGAGAGACCTGTGTAGGGGTGGGCAATGTGACAATTAGGACTGTCACAGTCTATTATGTTAGTAACTGAGTAATCTAGAGATTATTCCTGTGATAAACAAGAAACTGCATAAACAATTTACATTGAAACTTAATATTTGAAACTACAAACATACATTCAATAGTAAGGTAAGATCCTGCTGTGGGTTTCCTGTGTGAGTTTCCTCCTCTCAATTAGACATGCACACAAAAGTGAATTAAATTCTTGAATGTACCTTAGATTTCAAAAAATGAATTTATATTGTATAATTCATTTAATAAAAATAAGTGTACTTGTAGCATAGTTTTTTTAATTATTATTTATCTTCCAAGCACCACTACAGATGACATTTTAGGACAAAAAGGTTTTCCTGTCTCAGGCTCAGGCACCATATTCATGACCACTTTGTGTAATAACCTGGGGTAGCTTTAGATGTACAATACATGTGAAACAATGAGCTGTGCTGCCTCACAACCAACACTCTAGAACTCTAGATGTTCTACTGTTGTAACTAATCATAGGAAGTGTTGTGTAGAAACTGACAGTCTGTGGTACCACTCCACAGATGGCCAGCAGGTATCTGAAAAATACAACACTGAAAGTGGTGAATCAGCTGCATCAGTTTTGTAATCAATTATAGTCTATTTAAATTAATTAACAAGGTTCTCACTTTTAGGCCAAAATAGAATGTACACTGTTCCACTACAATATAACTATTCACATTTTTAAATTTGTTATATAAAAAATGTCCAGAATCCTACTTTATTAGGCAAAATCACAATGTTTTAATATGACGCCTTGATTTTCCTCAAGAGCTGTATCTGAATGGAGTTCAGAGATTTATGATAATGGAAACTGCCCGTGTTTTGATGCTTTCGTGTGTGTTCATGTGCATGTGCGTTTACGTTAAAGTATTTGCATGCTTGATTCTGTGCGTATTTCATGCTGTTTCACAGTTTTGCATGCGTTGCTCCTGCAGTCGTCAGTACTACCTCATTGATACTGGCTGATAATAGGCAGTACCTCTGATCGTCACAACTGATTGGCTTAATTTTCCATTTAAATGTCTACACTGCAGTAAAACAAACATGGAAATAAAACACAGATGGACTGTGGTCTAGTAAATGAGATAATGTATTCAATGGTTTTGGTTTTATGTATTTTCTCTACAGCAAGTTTGTTTGCTTTGCAGAGACATTTCATTACTTTAACTGATAAATAGCCAAATTATGATTTACTTTGGAAGGTTGTAGAGCTCATGCACACTGCCTTATACAGTACACTTTGGCTTCCTCTCTCTGCAATAACTCATTTTTCCCCTCAGTTACTGTGCAACAAGTACACAAACATTTCAAAGACTGCTACGGATAAAATAACAGTGGCAGTGCTTTTATTATCTTCTTGCATGTGTGCAATACCTTAATTAACTATCGCCATGCTGTATATTGTTATAAAAAATTGCTTTTACAAAGAGTTGTCACTTTTAAATGTGCTCATCTACAGTTTGTTCATATACCAGTCAGATGTCTATTCATTTAGAAGGTTCTGATAACACCAGCCACTGGCTTTCAACTCTTTGGTAAGTGATGCAGGATTTGGCTCGTTATGCAGTCCTGACTGCTCTGCTGACGTATGTGCAGCAGAAAAGCTCCAACAGGTGTTGATTGCATAAAGGCCCGGGGCTCTGCTGTTCAGCAGTTGTGAGTATTTGTAGCTCTGGAGCCCCTGTAAGTCTGTCGGCTTTAATGAAGTGCTCTGCTCTACTGTCCTCTGTGAGTAAGATTTGAGTCCCTGGATTACTTGAACAATTGCCACTAGACCTCGCTCCTTTACCAGACACCACTTGGGAGTCTGATACATGCTGCAGAGCTGGATGCATTATGCACTTATTAAAATGAAAGGGGGCGTGTTGATAATGGTGTTATTTCTAATAACTGACTCTTGCCTCATATAAACAGCAGGTGTTACAGACACACCTAATTCTAGCTGGTATACATGGAAAAAGATCATAACACACTAAGTACACAATAAACTACCAATGTCATGATACTTGAAAAAAAATACCCCCATTCCCATGGGGACATATTCTTTCTAGTTTTCTGAAAATGTCAAATAAACATATTCCCATGTAGAAATTTAGGTTCAGTGGTTGTTACAATCCCTGGTTCTCCTAATTTGTGAAATAAGCTAGTTTTTCAAACTTCTATGCTGATTGGATTGCCTTTAATAATTAAAACTTTATCTGTTTAATATGTAATATGTAAAATTAATCATATTTGTTGAGCAGTTATAGTTTATCAAAATCCATACCAAAAATTTGGAAAGCTGCTTATGTTCTTCCACTACTTAAAGGTAAAGAGCTATCAGGTTGTTTTTTTTTTTTAATAACCGTTCAATTACTTCAAGTCCTTGAATCCCAGGTAAATTAGCAGTTTACACAATGTATGCTATAAGAAATGCCAAGAAATTATACTAGAAATGCCACAGATCTATTACTGCTACCTTGGCTGTGACAAATCTTATTGGTGCCTTGGTGACAAACGGATTTGTGGAAATACCAAAGTTATTTGTTTCAGTGAACCATGAATTGTTATTGAATAAACCCAGGAATGTTAGCCTTGGTCAAAATGCTGTTACAAGATTTGTAGATTGAATGCAGTGTGTCTATGCCAAGGGCCACAAATCAGATTTTCTTGAGATTTTCTTGTGTCCCCCAGGGTTCCATATTGGGACTGTTCTCTTTTCTATCGTTATAAATCACTTGGGTTAGGACATTCAATCAAAAACACATGCTGATTTACATTTATGGCATTTGGCTGACGCTCTTACCCAGAGCAACATACATCAGTACTCAACTGTTTCCTAAACATGTAAACAGCTTAAATCCACGTCAACTATTTAACATATGGAAGCTACTTTTTTAACTGTGATTAATTATGACATATTGTCTGTGCATGCATCAATGATTACAGAGCCTTTATTCAGTATACTATGTATGTTTGCATTTTATCACAAATGCAAAGTATCTTACTCTTCATTGCGTTATTTATCATTGGGTGAGTTGGACATCACTGACCACTCATGAACAACAGAATATATAATTAGAATTAATTTTGTCTATATAGCAATTCTTTGTCTCAGCTCTGATAGTTACCAGTTACTTTCCTCCAGTTGTGTACCATTTGTTGTACCCATTATTCTGACTGATCTGGAGAAAAACTTTCTTATTATGCACCATCACTGTTAAATAATCTGCTGAAAGAGATTAGTTTTTTTATATCCATTGATGATTATGAGGGAATCATAATAATGCAGCTTTTGAGAAGCCGGTGTGTTTGAATAGATGTCTAATTGTGGATTTTTTTTATTTAAATTTGTGTGTTTTATTTTAACATTTGAATGTTTGGCCTTTTCTTGGCCAGGTCTCTCTTGCCTCTCTGGTAAAGGATAGGTAAATAAATACAATAAATTAAAAAATTAATTACTTGATTCAGTACAATAATCCCATCTCTAATGGACACTTCTGGACATTGCAAGAATGAGTGACTGAAAACATGCCTTAAACTGTAAGGCGTATTAGTCAATCAGCCAAGACCTGTTTGGAGGCTAAAATGAGCTTTTTACTAGGCTTTGCCAGGAAGATAGCAAAACGCACCCTAATAATTTTTGCAAATACATCTCCTCTCTCAACCCACCTACAGCTTTTCATCTAGGTGATGCGGACCTGAGCATGTGGTTTTAGTCTGAGCTTTACAAGTGAACAAATCAAGTCTCCTACTGTCAGCCATTTCAGTTTATACTTAGGGTTAGAGGCCACGTTGTCTAAAACGACTGCCTGCAACGTTTCCCAGAGGAGAAGTCTGGAAACTATTAAGCAAACTCATAGACGTTTATTAAATCACTATTTATTTTATTAATATTATTTGTATTATTTCTAATATTAGCTTTTGAAAGCATATACTGTTCAACTAAACAGGTTTTAAATATTAAATATAATGTTTGCTAAGACCTTAGCATCATGATGTCCATGCACACACACACACACACACACACACACACACACACACACACACACACACACACACACACACACAAACAAAAACAGAC